>CAXHSM010001557.1:5303771-5343771 GCA_964019185.1 Maratus speculifer
GAGTTCTAGTTTAAAATTATTCCTTTAATTTTGGAAGATTGTCAACAGATTTGTCACATTTTATTAATTTGCGTGTATAACTTTTGGTGGATTATTATATATGTTTTCCAATTATATAAAACATACTTGTTATTAATTTATATATTTAACTTGATATATATATATATATATGTATATATATATATATATATATATATATATATTGATTTGTTTTTCCATCCTCAATTCCCTAGCAATCGTATTTCATCATCTATTAAAAAAAATCATTTAAGTAATCATGATTGAGAAAAATTTAGCACAAAGCGTGGATGTGGAAGGTAAAATATTAGTTAATCTTTAAAATAATCTGGTTTGCAAAACAGCTTTGCATCAACTATAAACTAAGTTAGTATCATTATTTTTTTTTATTTAATGTAAAAACTATTAAAAAAGTCTTATACTGCCAGCTTGATTCGACTTAAGCAATAAGCGGTGGAACCGAGAATGAATGATTATCCAGTGCATTTAACCCTTTACGGCACACTGTGCCCGGCCTAGGATACCTAATTTTACTTGCAAACAGCAACGATAATATTTTTGTAAAATTTTGCTTTTACAATAGAATTAAAATTAAGGATTTCAAAATTATCTAAAATATTCGTTTTTGAATTCCGGTGACAGTCGATAATTTCTCATTTTACTAACAGATTTTGCTTGTGCCGGAAAGGGTTAAAGGCTCCAAATATGGCTATATATGTGTGATTTCATAATGTTAATTGTATGAAGCGTATTAGTATGTATTTTAGCTAATGTCTATATATGCTAAGAATGAAAAAGAACATTTAAAGGCATGTAAATGTTTCTTAATAAATTATTCTGAGAATATAGAAAGAGATACTTTACAAAAATAAATAAATAAATAAAAAAAAGATAATTTATGCTTACTTATGACGCTTAAAAAAACCCGCTTTCATGAAACTTGTAATCCTGTAATTATTGTTTTACCAAGTTCATCTTTTAAATTTTTATGAAATTGATTTTTTTAACCGATATTGATCTGAATAAAGTTTCTGATTATCCGTACGAAATATGAAGATCAGTTTATTAACCATTTAACCTGCGGGAGCGACGATTAAGGGACTGTGAGGTATATATATATCATTAAAAGTAATTTTTTGTCACTTTTAGCATGTTATATTTTTAGTTTAAGGATAACTGATTTTCTTGCTCAGTTTTATAGCATATATTTTATTAAGATCTTACATCTATGATTATCAAAACTCTCTTTCAAAAACAAAAATTTTAAACCACTAGATTTCTAAATTAAAAATTAGTTAAATATAATAGATTCATAAATATATACTGGACAATTGCACCATAAAATTTAACTACTAATAATGTATTTATTAAAAATACAACACATTGCTCAGTGGTGCACAAAAGAAGAATTTTAATATAAACTTGTACAATTAAAATAAAATAAAAATATCAACGTTTTGCGCCTTCTTCAGGAAAATATGATAATGAAAGGACTAAGTTTGCTTCCTGATCGAGAGATAAGTAAAAGTTTAAAAATGTTTCCACTTACACGTGAGTAAAAATTAAAATATTAACAACATCATAACATGATAAAATCCTAAATTTAATCTCGTTGCAATATTTTAATTTTTACTCACGTGTAAGTGGCAACATTTTAAAACTTTTAATTCATTTCGATTTTAATTTATTAGAAATATTATTTCTGGATCAGGAAGCAAACTTAGTCCTTTCATTATCATATTTTCCTGAAGACGGCGCGAAACGTCGATTTTTTTATTTTATTTTAATTGTACAAGTTCATATTAAAATTCTTGTTTTGTGCACATTGAGCAATGTGTTGTATTTTTAATAAATACATTCTTAGTAGTTATAATAGATTCAGTTGAAGTAAATATTTTTATTTAAATTTTTCCTTCTAATTTTTTTCTGTTAAAACGTTCTAAGAATTTTATAGAGTTATACATATTTATGTAATTAAAAAATAAATAAAATGTGGATTGCAATATGTTGCAAAATGTGATTAAAATACCATAACGTGCAGAGCTGATGTTTAGTCTCCTGATCTGCAGATTTACTTGTTAAATATCTGATAGCCACTCACCAAAATTTCGACAGAACTATGTTTTGACACTAAACGGAAGATGCAATGTGCTCCCCCAATTAATCTATTAAATTTCAATTTAACCCTTTATCGGTCAGTTCAATTCAGTGGCTAAAATGTTGAAAAGATTCACAGCCTTTAGAAACTACAGGCAAATTGATTTGAAGATAAAAAGCAGCTTTTTCACCACATGCATTATAATGTTTTACTAAACATTCTGGTGCAAATCGATCAGTTTTCAATAAAAATTAAGTGGGAATTATTTTTCCATTACCCGATATAGGGTTAATTTTTACTTATTGGAAGAGCAAGTAGAGAATAAACGATATTTTTGTTGATTTTTATTTTTACGAATATTTATTTCAGTGGTTTGTATATTCACTATTTCTTCAGAAAAATTTGACCTACTTGAGCCAACCTCTAATACATGCAAGAAATTGCTTCTTGGGGCAACTCTGGAAATAGCAATTGTTTTCTTTTGCTTCAAATTTTCTATTTTTCTTATTGAAAAAAACTTGTGATTTTTCAGATGTGATTGAACTCAGTTTATTTATAATAAGCAGAGAGATTTTTTGCATTTTTGTTGAGTGTCAATAAGTTACATGGATTGCTCCATCACTTAAATCATTACAGGGTTTCTTGTAGATTCACGGAACACGTCTGTGGTTACGCTACTCTCCAGAATTAAATTACTAAAAAATTATCCTTGTTTCCACCTTTTGCCATTCCAATTTTCATGGGGAAAAAACAGCTAACAGTAACTTAATATTCAACATTTTAATGTTTTACCATAGCCCACTAGATCTATAGGCCCATATATTTGCGACTAATGTATGAAGTCTCCCGCCAGAGGATTCTGATACCTTGCCAAAGTTATTCTTACCAATCGTGCAAACCCTGAACCAAAATAATGACCATATGCCGAGCCATGTTCACCAAACAGAAAACAGCTTGCTCAATGCTAATTTGGGCCGGGTTTTGCGTCACGTGGACACACATGTGGTCCAATGAAAGGGTTCAGGGTTTGAAGCTGAATCCAGCTTCACTTTTTCGGAGGTATTTAGCGAAATAGGTAGGCTTTTAGTATATAGTCGGCAATGGTATTACTTTCTATCTTAATTTCAATAAAGACTTTCATTGTGACTTCAGTCACGCCGTATTGATTGGGAACTGTCTCCAAACAGACGGTCACTATGTTTCATTTCTTATTTAATATAAATTGTATAAAATTTTACTATTGCATTTTAAGTATTAACACATATATTTGTGAGATATAGCTACAAGATATAGCTATAAATTAGAATTAAAAACACGGCATAGCAACTCTTCATTTGGAGTCAGTAACCAAGCAAAACGTCATATCTGACGTCACAACTGAAAGTATCTATTGTTCAATTGTTCTCAAGAACATTAAGATGTGTATATGGATTCAAACATGGAAAGACATTGTTGGAATTTTAAGATCGGCATAATTAAATTAGTAAAAATTTATTCATGATTCAAACTTTTTCCGTTCCAATTTTCATGAAATAAAAACAGCTAACAATAACTTAATATTCCATTTTAATGTATTACTGTTTGACTTAATTTCAATCGTTCTCTAGTGTGCATAACATTCAAGCATGTAAAAAAATGTTGGGATTTTTTAAAGGCTTTTCAGACATTTTGAGAAATTACTTTTTAAGGCACATCATCTCCTTCAATTTTCAGAGGCTTTTATAAAACAGACAGATTTCTTACAAAAAATTATTAAAAGAGGAAAAATGCCTACAACCAGATTTCAATTTGCTGTTGAAGCTCTCTTATTGGACAATGAGTGGATTTCAAACAGGAGTCGATAATGCATGATGCAACCGAGTTCCATTCTTCTTTAATGCAGTTCCGATTTGTATTAAATAAAATCTCATACAGATTTTTCAGCAGCACTCTTTTTAGTCCAAGAGTTGACCGCAAAAAACCCTAAGTCATCGAGCACAAGAAAAAACCTTTTATTTTATGGAAGCGTAGTAATAGAGAAATCTAATGATCCATATCTGCTGGAAGCGAAGTGGTGCATAAACCAAAAATTGATACCACTAGTGGTTGACTCGTAGGATAAGTATTGTGTTTTCCTGCACCCAATTTTCCATGTTTTTATACTTTTAATTGTACGGCAAACAGAATGCTAAACCTACGAGTCAACCACTAGAGGTATCAATTTTTGGCTTATGCACTACTTCGCTTCCGGCAGATATGAATCATTAGATTCTTCTATTACTGTTCTTCCATAAAAAAGGGATTTTTTCTGGTGCTCTGTGACTTAGAGTTTTTTGCCGGCGGTTCTTGGACTATTAGATCTTTAGACATTTCTTTATATGCCTGTAAACAGGCGGAGTAACATATATTTGGGGTAAATTCGTTTAACCAAACCTCTATGGCTGGTTGAGGTTCCCATCTTTTGACTTGTGTTGCAATACTGACAATAAGCACATTAGAGGTATTAGTACAATAAATTATATTTTGTAGTAAAGTAATGATAGAAATGATATTCTCGCGGCCATTTTTTTTAACTTTTTAAATGTAAATATTTGACTATAAGAGAACATTTCTTTGTCATAGTATATAGAATAAGATTACACCAAAAACACGTATCTGGCTTTTCGAATTATGAGGCTTTTCGAATTAATTCACTTACGCGGAAATGTTCGTTCGTTAACTCTAATCCTATGGAAGAAATATTTTAAGCGCTGTCTTTTGCTTGTCAATATTTTTGTAATATTTATTTATTATTATTTATTAGGATGAGCGAAGCGAATCCTCTACTAGGCCACTCAAATTACATTTTGTCGTACACTTTACAAAAAACTATTCAGTATTTTGATTTGAAATTAAACACAAAAATAAATTATGATCTGTAGATTTGCACAATATTATTTTTTTCACAGAACAACCTTTTAAAAAATTATTATTTTAATTAATTTATTTTACATGTTTTTCCATTACGGACGAAATTTTGGAAATAAAAAATTAAACGTAATGTTTTCAGAAGAAAAGAAATCATGGAGTTGCAATTACAGGTAGAATCATGATTAATTAAATAAATAAAATGTATTTTTTTTTTTATTCCCGCAAAATCGTTTGCGCATATTAAAAGAATTATGATTTTTTTTTTTTTTTTTGTAAAGTGGCAGCAAAAGAATAGTAAACAAATAAAATTAATTGTTAAATTCATTATATAAAGAGTTATTTTAATTTCGAAGGTTGAAATTTGAACCAAATGAAAAATATATATTATTATTTTGGTACATATAGTATTATTTTAAATTAATTTACCGTTTTGTTTTAAACAATTTGCCGTTTTAAACAATCTATGAAATATCTCTGTTATTATAAAAAAACCGCCAAGAAATTGTACTCTTACTGGTTAAAAGAACGCGAATATGATATATCTTATGGGCAAGACGCCAGATATCAGCGTAAAAAACGACGGCACAGATGTCATATACACATCACATTGGAGCAATTTTTTCCGACGCCAATTCGGCAAAAACTTCGTTTTCAAATACCTTCGTTAAAAATATGTAGTTACCATACATATTTTTAAAAAGTGAATAACAATAAGTTTTTATAAGTTTAATTTACATCTATAGAACAAAAAAATGTATATTATTTGAAAAAAAATGAAAGTAAATAAACAATTTATTAATAAATAAGCACCGTGTGAAGCAAAATAACGACATTTTGTCGCCAGTTAAGAACCCCGGTGCGTATATGTCATTGGCTTCTGAAAAGAAAATAGCGCCTATGTTATGTGGTGCGTATATGACATCTGTGCCAGAACAACGACATGATTAATTTATTCTGACAGAGAATGCATGTGCTTGGAAAAATGCTTTAAATTTCGAAGATGCACAAAGAAATTTAAAATTATATTTTTGTAAAATTTGTCATCGTCGTTTTAATAAAATATTTATAAGAATACAAATAAAACTTCATATTAAAAATCACTTGATGGCCGGGAATGTACTGGAGGATATACGAGGGTATCAACAGTATACCTTCTGGATTTTTTAAAGGAACACCGTATACCCTCTGCTGCTCAAGAAAGCTTCAGTACATATATTCTAGGGTATATCCTCTATATTGAGCCTATACTAGCCTATACCCCCTGTTTCTCTTACAACTTCGCCACTGTATGATGGCGTAACGAACACGTGATACGAGTTTAATGTTATGTGGATGTGACATTTTTATTATAATTATTGGCATTTAATCTTTTAGTTTGGCGGTACATTTTTTTGGTCGACGGGTAATCAAGTAGTACAAATAATATTTAAAAAATATTGTTACTTTCAAATAGTTATCTAATGAAATAATGCTTCGCGAATCCAAACAAAGCATGGCTTTTGCTAGTTATTATTATTATTGCATTCGCTAGCTTAAACTGATTAATAAAAATATGTTTTTTACTTTTTTGATTTTGTTTAGAGGGCTTCTTTATTACCATAGTTTTGCCTTTGTAACTAGTTTTGAAAATGAAAGTATAAACATTAAAAAAAATCTGAAAAGAAAATCGAGAAAGGAAAGTATGATGTTTGTTGCGATTAACCTCAGCTATTACATGTAAAAAAAATGAAATGCTAGCAAAATAACTTTAAAATTTTCTTCCATAGGATTAACAATAGCGAACGGGTGTTTCCAGTGAGTAAAGCAGCATCTTAAAATTCAAAACATCTAAAACTGCATCTAATATTAAGAAGTTTGTTGGTCACAAAACAAATAGAATGAGTTGAAATGCACAATTAATTGTGATTAGAATTATTTGACATGTTTACAACAGTGAATCAGAGCTGTCCTTACGGAATACCGCTTAAAACGAGGCCCAGTGCAAGGATTTTGCGAGGCCTTATCCTTACAGACTCTTAACGTAATCTTATCTATTAGACTATCCTTAAAAAAGAATGTTTTCACCTACATACTGTGACCTGGGGAGCCAGGATTTGATCCTTTAACTATTATAAAGGAGTAGCATTTGTTTTTAGAGATATTTTCTGGAACTACTGAATCAATTTCAAAAGTAATGAAGACAAATTGATGGTGAATGTCCCTTTTCTAAGATAAGCTATATTTTATATATTTATCAAGACCACTATCTTTACATAACTAAAGTGATAAATTTATATTAAGGATTTTCTATTATACCTTCTTCTTTTTGTTAAAGCAAAACTATTTTGTGTTAAGGTTCGAGGCCGCACCAGTCGCACACCCCTAAGCAGGCTCTGCTGTGAATATTCCTAGACCAAAAAATGAATCATCTTACAGTGAAAGAATTATTTTTTGAAAATAAGATGAAGGGGCAGGAACTTTTATTTAGCATCAATTCTGTAGTAAGTTTTAAATGATAGAAGGAAAAAAAGTAAAAGGAATTTTAAAAGTTGCAATCCCACCTAAGATAATGATAAATGTATAGGAATGTTATTTGCTAATATCTTGTTTGCCTTTCGACATTTGAATTTTTATTCATTGGATTGCTGTGGTTAATCTTTACATGGTCCTTTTCTTATTTTTCCTATTTAAGTTGTAGATCTCTTTTATGATGATATTTTCATTTCGGTGAATGTTTTTGAAAGTGAAACTAATTTTATAAAAATATCACTAATGAAAATCGTAAAAGTGAAAGGGCAATGTATAGGTTAAACTATGTTATTCAATGAAAAAGAAATCATTTAAAATGTAGAAATGCATGATGTTAGTAAATAACTTTCCCAACCAAACAAAATACTACGCATGCGCAAGTGAAGTTCAATCTATTGTTATACAAAGGGGTGAAAATACCAATTGATATTATCAGGAGCTCTTGAAATACCTAGGATATTGTACCAAATCGCGGGAATCTCAACATAATAAAATGAACTGTAACAATTGCGGAACGAACCCACCAGTCTTCTCAGTCTCTGATAAGATGGAACCATGTTAAGCTTAATTTCGGTTTGAGATGTGAATGAGAAAATTTATCAATCTAAATACAAATCTTTTCTACGTGGAATCTGTTCTGTTAAATGTAATTTTCTGCAAAAGATTAAAAAATAACAAAGTTTCTAGAATTTGTTGATTCGAAAAATCGTTTTAGAAATCGGGGTGAAAACAATCATAGCGTATGAGCTTAAACAAGCGTATTAGCATCGCTTGCCTCAAAACCTCTAATAGTATCGCCCTTTATGTACAGTAAGGTAAATTATTAACCTCATGCAAAATCGAATTTCTAATTACTAAAATAAAGTGAGTTTTGTAAAATAAATAATAAATTTTGGAGTACAATAAATGTATAATACAAGTAAATTATTTTAAAAACCAGAATGCATTTAATGCAATTTTTTCGTGAGATTTACGATCCAATATCAATTATTTATGTAGGTAAATCGTATAATAATAATCAATTTCATTCAAATGTTTGAACTAGATATTTGTGAAAATAATAAAATTTCCCATGTAATATTTTTATTGCTGAAATATTCTCATGAAATCATGATATATTAAACTCTTGAGAAAAAAGAACAAAAATAAAGTATAATGTTCAATTAAAAAAATGGAAAATTTAATAATAGTTGTTAAATAATATATAAAATTTAATAATAAATTTAATAATTGTGCTAATTTGTAATTTGTTTCTAAAACTTTAACATTAAAATATTAGTAATGTTATTTTTGAGGTTGTTATTAATAGATTTTGAATGATATAAAATTAATCATAGTTTAAAGAATATAAACATAATAATAATTTTATTAATTAAATTTATTTAAAATTACATTTATTTTATTTTATAAAAATTAAATTTATTTACCATAATCAAATTAAAATTTTATTTACCTAAATTATAATTATAATTTTGCTTTAACATAATTGTAATTCAAAATTAATTTATTATCTAATTGACTATAAAAAATTACAAAATAATAACTGATAATAAAGATCAACTTACGTTTGTTTAATTATTATTGCGTTTAATAAAAACAAAAAACTATAAAACGAACAAGGACACAGCTTAACATCTTAAGATTACGAGCGTTATGCTGTTTGATCTTTGTTTACTAGATCACTTCCTAGCTAATATTCCAATAATTGCATCAGTCGTTTATAATTACTCAGTTTTATTTCATGCTTATTAAGGGAGCTCAGGTGTTGAAAACTTTTCTAAAAATCGATTTTTTTATGATCTAGTTTGATTATTCAATTAATTTTTAACTCAATGCAAAAAACTGCATAAAAATATTTGCATTTTTAAGGGAGTTATAATTATTTATGTATCAACACTTTTATAGCCGCAACCATATAATTTCAATTTTAAGTCGCGTTTTCTCAAAACTTGATTTTTGACGACTAACACCAATATTTTTAAAAAACTATTTGATGGAATGGCTTAATCTTTTTTTTTTTTTTTTTTTTTTTGCATGCATATAACATCATTATCTAGAGAATGAATTAATAGAGTTTAGATAAATTAGTATTTTGAGTATTTTTAATGCAAAAAAGTTGTATTTTTTAGGGGTTTTTTAAATTTTTAAGTTTGAGAGTTTTTTAAATAATGTTTTTTTCGAGTGATTGTTAAATCCTTAATTCATTCTATAGTGTAAATTTTCCTGATCCTTTTAAAGCAAAAATCAGGTTCTTAAGCCAATTCAACGTTAAGGTATTTTGGTGTTAGTGATATAACACATAATTTTTTTTTCGAAAATTGTATTGCATAAATTTTGCTATATTTCTTATTATATTACATTGAAGTACTTCATTGTGTAATTTTATAAGACTACAAACATACCTTTAAAATATCAGAAATTTTAAATTAATTACACTGAATACTTTTGTTTTTATATGGACTCAAAGAGAGAGCTCTGTTTACATGTTTTTCCGTATCGATCAACCCCTTAGCCCCCTTAAATGTTTCTTTTATTAAGAAACCTTAGTTTTGTTATGATATATCCTGGTTTATCTAGTATTATTGTAAATGCTGATAGTGTGTTTATTAGAACAAAACATAAACTATCCGAACTTTGCTGATATAAACGTTTCCATGTTATAAATCATTTTTATCAGTTTTTTTTTCAAGTGTGTAGGCAAAAAACACAATTTTTCTTTCAGTTCTAGGACGAGATTTTACATTAACATTATAAGAAAAGGCATCGTTACAAATACTATCAATCTTATGTAAAATCTCAATAGGATTCATGGATTATTGAAGAGGAGTGAATAGATATTAAAATGGTCATTTTAACTTTTTTGAAGTTATCTTAATATTTTTTTGATGTAATCTGGAGAAAGCTATATTTGGTTTGTTAAACTTTATAGGAGATAAGTACTCTTTTAGCCTTTCTTTAAATTTTTGCGATGTCATACAGTATACATTCGATCAAACGATCAATACAGGATACATACGATCAATACAGTATACATTTTTTTAGATTTTCTGTCTGATCAATACAGTATACATTTTTTTAGATTTTCTGTTATTCAGTAGACTTGCTCAAATCCGCACAGCTTTAAGACTAGAGGTTGTGCAGATTTTAGAATTTTGTGAATTCTGGTCATTGCTTTTATTACTTTTCTTATACAGCAATTTAAATCTAATTAATAATGGAATAGAAACATAATGAATGCTTACAATATAATAAAATATTAAAATAAGTAAGAAACTAAAATAATAATTTTTTTAAAAATTATTAAAATATTAAACGCAAAGATCGAATTAATAATCAATAATGTATAATTAAATATTCATTTTAAAGATTAATTGTATTTTAGATTAATTTATAATACGATTATTCAATAGGTAAATCAAGTAGGACAGATGCAAATTTTCCAAGCGGGTGAAAAAAGTGTGGACCAGGATTCGAACCAGGGACGTATTTGTTGAAACCGCCAACTGGGCCATTCTGGACAGTTGGAGGACTATTTCTCCCAAATAACCTTAACGATTACATAATCTGGTCTGATACTAGTATCAGATCAGAATATTTACCTGAATATTAGTTAGATTGTATTTTTTCTAAATTATTTAATGAAACTTGCCTCATAAAGGTACATTACTAATTCGCATTGTAATCATATAATAAAGAAGTTTTATTCAAAGTTTAGCCATTTTAAAAACAAAAAAGTTTTGATTAATGCACAAATATTTTTGTCAAGAAGGTTTTGATTACCAATGATATCAGCAATATCTTGATTTTTTTTCAGAGGAATAAATTTATTCTTCGTTCATGAAAAAACATGAATTCAGTTATATTAACAAAAATTTTAAGTTAAAATATATGTGGAACTGATATAAAACTAAAATTCAAAATTTAACCCTATATCTCTACTGAAATTTTTATTATTTACATTTGTAAATTATGTGCGGATTTTTGAGAGTTGCAGATTTTAGGTTTGCGCATTTGAGAAAGTCTACTGTATAAACTGCTTTTTTATAGTTTAGAATTGAATAAATTTTATTTTGAATCAATTCTTTCAATTTTGTTTGAGGATTAGCTATTGAATTAATATTATATTTTAACAATGTATATCTGAGACTTTCATCAAGCTGTGGGATATATTTAAACGTATAGTAAATAAACTTGTTCAAACTTAATTCAGTATGCTGTCTTGGTTGTTTTGCTTGATCGACTAATCTATAAATGTACGCAGGAGGGACAGCATTATCTATTTAATAAACAAATCTCTTTCTCTGGGTATTTATCTGTACAAACTTCGAAGGCACGTTTAATGTAAAATCAGCAATTTTATATGAAAATGGTGAATTACAATAAAAAAATGGTGTTAAATATGCATTGTTTTCTATCAACAATATGTTCCAATTTATTTAAAAAGGTGTTCTTTACTAATTTAATAATAAAAAAAGGATAAAGTAGCCCATTTCTAAATCCTTAATACAAACTTTACCTTTAGATTCAATTTATTAAGTTTTAAGAAAAATTTAACTAAAGATTGCAAAACAAAGGTCCCAGATTATGAAAATGTCATCTACATATCTAATCTAAACTGAAGGGAAGAAATTTTTCCATAATCCCTGTTTCTAGGGGCCTAAGTTTTAATTCGGTTAGATATCCTGAAATAGAGAATCCAAGTAGAACACAATTCACTTCACTGTACTATGAGGGATGGCTCGAATCGTGCTAGAGTGATTCTAGGAATGTAATATTGAATTCCAGTTAAGATTTTGGCCATCTAACTCAACGGATCTTAATCTGATAGTGCATATTTTGAAGGTCATGGATTAAACAATCAATTTAGAATATCCGGGATTTGCATTATACTGCTGCTTGACCATTTAGTACAATCTATCTCCGGCTGCCCACCAAATACTTGTGGCATTCATATCAAGGCGGGTTGCAGTTGTTTCGCGGGCTAAAGGTAGACCAGTGCTTTATTAGGTAGGTGGTCATAATGTTTTATCTCTTCAGTGTACATAACATTTAAGTTGCTCATAATCCCTCAGTATAAATTTAATTATAAACCTTACACATGAAGTTTTTTAAATGATTAGAATTTGAGGATGAGATGTGCCGACAAGAGCTGAACTGGAGAACCCACAGTCAGAGAGTGAAATCTGTAGTGCCAAACAAAAGCCTAGATCAATTGCTTCTTATGAGAAACTCATATTCTGACTGCGTAGATGGCATCACCATAATACTGGACGTCCAGTATGAAGTACATCGTTTGACAAGGGACAAGACATAGACTTATCATAAATAGACTCCACTTTGGCAACTTTTTCTTGATTCCAGGATATTTTCCTTCCGTCACGTGACGCAGGGCAGATTTAGTGCGTCAAACCGGTTTTTCTCCCGCTAAGATCTCATCGGAATCTTTCTCCGATTCTATGATTATTTATTTTACTGCGAGTATAAAACAAATGTTGCCAGTAAATGGATTATCGCCAAACAATGGCACTTTTTTGGCGATGAAGGCGACAGATGTTGGATTCAAAGTCTAGCCGAAATAACAATGGAATGTGGCGTCTACTTATAATGAGAAGTCTAGGACAAGCGATGTGAATTCTTATTGCGGTGGTGTTTGCCAGAGTGGAGCTGTTACAGACTTTGCTTGTATACTGTGAGATTAACAGGTTTTGCCTTTTGGTTTATGTGAGAGTTTCACTAGCTTTGATTGCTGGTTGCGTGTAGGAGAGCTTCACAGGCTGTTGTTGAGGTGTTTTAAGTGCTGCCATCTGTTGGTTTTCAACAAAGATAATGTAGTGTGTGTTGTTTAAACCAAGATAAAAAATTAAGAATTTGATGCGTACAAACAAGGATAGAACAGAAGAATCCTTAGTCAGAAGGAGAGATCGATAGTGTGAGAAAAAGCCTAGCTCAATAGCTTCCCGCAAGAAAATTCTTTTAGGGTCAGAGGGAGGAAAAATGGTCATAAAAACAGGCTTTTCTAAATTCGAGAGGATATAATTATAAGAATTTCTGTAAAGTTTCCAAAAATTTGGGTTACAATTTACATTACAATAATCTAGAGTGCAACCGTATCCATTTCAGAAATATTTTTGGGGAATAATACTTTTTTATGACATATTTTTTCGGCCATGTATTTATGTCCACTTTATTTAATATGTGGGGAAAGTGAGCAGTACCTGGGGTAAAGAGAGCACATCGAAAATGTGTAACAAAATAATAAACTAATAAATAAACAGTGACATTTTATTATTTACAAACATTTTAAATGACTTTTTATGGTAAAGTATCTATTAAAGTATGACTTTTACGGTAAATTATCTTATTAAAATGTAAATTTTTAATACTAAAACTGTATGGTGTTAAATTTTGACTCTTCAATGATTTAAATCACACCTGATTCTGGAAAAGTAGAATGAATGGCAAATACAATTTTTTAATAACATAGCTAAGGAAAATAAATCTTTAATTTAATCTATAAATTGCTGTATTTTCACCATTTCAATTCTTAGCAACACTCAAGATTGGATAAACATGGCTTGGGATATCTTGTCTTTGATCATTACAAAATGGATTCAAAAGAGAATGTTGACAAAGGATACTTTACGCTTTACCTCTTTGAAATTTATGTGACTTTTTAAAATATCCAGTTCTTTTGCAGATGTAATGCAGTTTTTTCTACCAACACTCTCCCAATTTTGGCCTGAAAACTTTTCCTTTAAAACGATGTCTTAACTATGCTATTCACATTTGAAATGGTTGCAGATAATGTCGTCAATATAGCTTCTTTTACAGCCCATAAACTGTGAATCAAGGAATATAATAACCACTAACTGATATACGAAAAAGAAGAAATCGCTTACGCTTTACCTCTTTGAAATGTATGCAACTTTTTAAAATATCTTGTTCTTTTTAAAGATGTAATGCAGTTTTTTTTGTGTTAACACTCTCTCAATTTTGGCCTGAAAAGTTTTCCTTTAAAACTATGTCTTAACTATGCTATTCGCATTTGAAATAGTTGCAGATAATGTCGTCAATATAGCTTTTTTTCTAACTCATAAACTGTGAATCGAAGAATATAATAACCACTAAATGATATACGAAAAAGAAGAAATTGCTAGTTTTAGAGCCCCACCCACCCACTAACCGTTTTGCAGTGTCTTAAATTTGTCTACTTTTTCTTTTAAATTTGTTCGGTTGTAATTTCTCTTTTTTTTCCTTTTCTATTTAGAATCGAAAAAGAACACCATCATCATCTTTCCTTGAGTTGCTGAAAGGAAGTTTCCTTGAGTTGCTGCTGTTACGTAAAGTATTGCATAAAGATTTTTAAAATGATCTATTTTGCTTTGGCTATCCATATCCATTCCAGCAACATTAAAAATGCTTGGACTTTCTTGTGGACCATTTTCTTATGTGACACAAGTATAGGCAAAAGAAAAGGCAGTTACTTTGTAGATTACTAAATCAGTTTCTGCAACCTTTGTAAGTAATTCAGATTTTTTTTCCCACTGTGGATCGAAAGATGTCTGCTTAAATGGCTCTTGTCAGATAATTTCTTGTTACATGTCACAAGCAAGATTTTTTTGTTAATGTGAATCGACAGATGTCTGTTTAAATGGCTCTTATCAGAGAATTTCTTGTTACATGTCACACACAACAGATATTTTTGCCACTGTGGTTCGACAGATGTCTGCCTAAATGGCTCTTGTCAGAGAATTTCTTGTTGCATATCTCACAAACATATGGCTTCTCACCAGTATGTATTAACAAATGCCTACGTAAATTGTTTTTACGAGAGAATTTCTTGTTGCATATCTCACACAGAAATGGTTGCTCACCAGTATGACTTAACAGATGCTTCTTTAAATAGTCCATTTGAGAGAATGTTTTGTTGCATATTTCACAAAGAAAAGGTTTTTCATTAGTATGAATTAACAGATGTCTACTTAAAAGTGTCTTACGACAGAATTTTTTGTTGCATATCTCACACGCAAATGCTTTCTCACCAGTATGAATTAATATATGCTTGCTTAAATAACTTTTATGCGAGAATCTTTTGTTACATAACTCACAAACAAACGGCTTCTCACCAACATGATTCTTCTCACCAGCATGATTCAATAAATGCCTGTTGAAACAGCTCTTGTCAGAGAATTTCTTGTTGCATATCTCACATACATAAGGCTTCTCACCAGTATGAAGTAACAAATGCCTCCTTAAATTGTTTTTACCAGAGAATCTCTTGTTGCATAGCTCACAGAGAAAAGGTTTTTCACCAGTATGACTTAATAGATGCTTGCTTAAATTGCCCTTAGTAGAAAATTTCTTATTGCATATATCACACAGAAAAGATTTTATACCAGTATGAATTAACAGATGTGAGCTTAAATGGCTCCTATGGGAGAATGTTTTGTTGCATATCCCACACACAAATGTTTTCTGACCGGTATGAATTATCATATGCTTGCTTAAATAACTTTTATGCGAGAATCCTTTGTTACATAACTCACAAACAAAAGGTTTGTCCCCAGTATGAATCATGATATGAGTAGTTAAATTACTCTTCCGAGAGAAAGTTTTTTGGCATAACTCACAAACATTTGATTTTCTTTGCTGTGAGTTTGTGGAAGTTGCTTTTCCAAAATCTAAAGAAATATCTTGTTGCATATTTTAAACTTTAGAGATAATTTTGAGTGATGTGATGCATATTTAACTTTATGACTTTGTGCCTCTGCAATACATAGAAATAAGTTAATCAATCACTTTTTATGATTCATAATAAAGCATCATCAGAAAAAATAAATTTTCCTTAAAAAATTAAAATCAATGAAGAAAACTGAATTTATATAAAATTTCTACTCTAATATTAAGAACTACAAAGAAACTTAATTATCTGATGCTAGAAGAACTGAAGGTGTTTCATATGCATGTCCTAATTGTGCAATGATTAATCAATAAATAAATTATAATAAGTAAAGTTAATATCTACCATTATAAAATAAAAAATCAAGAAATTATAAATAAAATGTAACGCAAATATTTATAAATAAATCTTTTCTAATAAAATTTATAAATAAAAAACAAAGGATATTTAAGAATAAAATTCTATGATTTCATTTATCAATGGAAACATTTCTACATTTCACAAGAAATGAGACAAAAATAAAACATTTTTGTGGCAAAGAAAATATCGGTGTAGATATATATTTAGTAGGAATTCATTTAAAATTATTAGCCTCCAATGCTATTTCTTTCAGGCAAGCTAAAAATGTCGTGTTATCAGCCCTGAATTTTCTACTCAACCGATTTTGATAATTATTCTTTTAAATGAAAGATATTTATTTGTAGTTGTGCCTATTTTAACTATTTTTCAATTTATTTCCATTTTTATATTTAATTTTTAATTTTAAATGCTTTTTACGATATTTCTTCGAAATGGTGGCAACATAGTTTAGCTTTTCTCTCCATAATAAAAATTTATTTTCCAAAATGAATGCATATAAATATGCATTAATTGAGATAAAAAAAATAAATTTACTGGGAAATAATATTAATAATGTAAATAAAATAACAGAAAATAATTTATGATAAAAATTAATGTTTAAAGCAAAATAACAAAAATTTCAAATGAGGAAAACGATGTCATTCAGCAACCAGATAATGGATAAATGGGAATTACAATATTATTACGGATGCCTTTTTCATATTACTAATAACAGTAACTTTTAAAAAGCATTTGAAGAAAAAATGACGTCACTATTTAAAACATCGCATTTTTACACATAACGATATTACATTTCAATATTTCTTTTCATTATGAACACTGAGATTGAGATTTTACTTTCAGATGACTTCAGTTAGTGAACGTTAGTCACAGTAAAAATGAAATTAGTTTTTTTTAAGCCTCCGATGCTATTTCTTTCAGACAAGTTAAAAAGTGTCGTGTCAAAAAATATGGCCCATTTTTACTTACCTATCATACGTAGTATATGGTACGTCTTGCAATCGTTTTGCAATCGTCGTTTGACGGATTTACACGTTTCAGATATTGGAGATTCCGAAAAACATATTTTTTTTTAAGAAATTGCCGTCCGTCTGTCTGTCTGTAAACGCTCTATCTTACGAACAAATGGAGATAGAGACTTGAAATTATGTATGTACTTAGTAAGTAAGAATAGGGCGAAGCCTATTTAATATCGGTAACCTCGATTATCCGGAACTGCTAAAAAGTGTCGTGTCAAAAAATATCGCCCATTTTTACTTACCTATCATACGTAGTATATGGTAAGTATTGCAATCGTTTTGAAATCGTCGTTTGATGAATTTACACGCTTCAGATACTGGAGATTCCGAAAAACATATTTTTAGAAAAAAAATTGCCTTTCGTCTGTCTGTCTGTAAACGCTCTATCTCACGAACAAATGGAGATAGAGACTTAAAATTTTGTATGTACTTAGTAAGTAAGAATAGGGCGAAGCCTATTTAATATCGGTAACCTCGATTATCCGGAACTATTTTTTTCGGAATCTCGAAAAATTCGTTCTGATTAAATGTATGTAAAATTTTTCGATTTTTTTAAAAGGAAAGGACGTAAAAGGCAATAAAATAACACAAATTTTGCATCAAGAACGAAGTCGGTCGGATTAATAGTTGCCGAGATATTTGTAATCCTGTTTTCGACAATCTTCGATTTTTCATGACCCTATATTTTTTTCAAATTTCAATTCAAAGATATGATTTAATTGGAAATGAGACGCTTAATTTGATGCAGTAAACTGTTAGTTAATATGATTATTGTTTTTGGAGTTATAAGGATGTTTCTTTTACGCAATCCTGTTCTACTTGTGTAGTTTGATATTTTACATAATTTGTCGGAATGGGTTCATCAGCAATTCATTAATGGAACATTACTATGTATATTAAGAATATTTAAATATACGTTTAAATTTTGTTTTGGAATTGCAATGCATTTTATAAATAGTTTTCATATATTTTATTTTCACATATTATATAATGCATATCCATGATGGGTAAGTATTACGGTGGCCCCCAACGAATAGGTTTGTAATCTGGCCATTAAAACGAGACATTCATACAATTTTATTGTTAAAATGCATTTCCTTTTTCTCAGAGTCTATAAAACAGCGTTTTAACTAAAGAAAAAATCCGTTTTTGGTGAATCTAGTCAATGAAGAAGTAGCAGGTAAAATTGTATCTCCTTATAACCCCGCAATTCCAATGTCTCAGAGAGAAATTGCTAATCAATTGGGTATTTCACGCCGTTCTGTTTGCTATTATATTGATAAACACAAGAAAAATGATTTTAGTTCATTGCATTTTAAACGGGGTCGCCCTTCTAAAAGACCTCTATCGATTTTTTTTTAATCGGAGGCGAAACTGAATTCTGCAATGACAGAATCTACATTCAACTTTTTTTTTAATGTTATCGGCTTTAATTCACCTTGTTATTTTTTTCTTGCAATCTGAAATAAAGGATTATCATATTAACGTTTTGCATTATTAATTCAAACTATATTGCATGGTAATAATTAAATAATTTATTAATCCTTTCGCCATATTTAAACACTTTAACCTATGTTAACGCCAGGTTTAACCTATAAAATGTATAATAGTTAAAACGAAATACATTTTCTTTTGCAATTTCAAAACACTGCTTACTTAGGAATACATTCTTATTGCATGTATGAATGAAATTTGAATGATGAAATGTGTGAAGATTATCAATAAATTAAATTATAATAGCATGTAATATTTTAATCTATAGAGCTTCAAAGTGACAACAGAACATTAAATGGCAGTAGGAAATCTATTCAGAAACAAATCAATCAATAATAAATCTTTGAAACATAGCTTTAGATACTTATTCAGTGCCTATCCATGCAAACTAGACGATTATATGTTTAAACAGAGTTATAAAAGAACTTCCAAGAATGGTGTCTGTATGGTGTATTATGAAGAACATCAGATGGGAGAGAAAAATCACACAAATAGCACATTTTATTTAATAATAAAGCATTTAATAAACCCTTCTGTATGTTAAATAAAAATGATGAGAACAGCAAAATTTAAAATAATGGTGTTGTATTTACAATATGCATCTACAATCAGTATGAAAATGCCTGTTTAGAAGCAAGATTGTAGAATTCACAACAAAACCGCAGAAACTGATTCAGAATAACAAATTTATTATAGTGATTTTCAAGCACTACAAGAGACAATTTGATTTCAAATACCTTCTCTTGAAATTCCCTCATATTTGAAGCTCTGCAATAAAATAATGACATTTTCCCAGATTATTCTTTTCAAAATATTATTCTAATATTCAGTATATAATCGAAGTGTTTATATGAAAAAAAAAATTATACTTAAAACATTTAAATAGAAATCATATAAACACCACAAATCAGTTCATTTTTCTGTGAAGCAGTGTGTTAAAAATCAATTTACTCAATTCAGTGTAAAGGGCTGTGAAAATACAACATTATCAACTTTTTGGTTATTTTGAACCCTCCCCCTTTTGATATCATGTTATACTACTTTGCTGGAATACCCTCCCCCATAATGATATCATTATCAAAGTGTTAAAATGTTTTATTTTTAGAATTTTGTTTATAGTAATATACAAAATTGGTTAAATTTATTTTTTGCATATTTTATTGATTCAAATGAATAGAAGTTAATAAAATATTGCATTATTTAAATAAAATAAAAAAAAATAGTCACTATTTAAAAGTATTTTATAATAGCTTTTTGTTACATAATGAATTCAACACTGAACAGATAGAAATTCTTATCAACAAAACAAATGGACAGCATTCTTTCTCTTTTATTTATTAGTAAACACAAGCTTTATTTCAAATGTACTTCACACGTGGTTTCTAGAACAGTGATTTTATATACATACGCATATGAAGATGAATAGGAATGTTAAACATCGGGGTATACCATATTTTAGAATTAAATTTTATAATAATTTAGAGATTTTATAATAACTTCTAAAAAAAGATAATATATACTATTTTGAATAAAATACCACGTTAAAAATTAAAAAAAGACAATTTTGATTGGGTCAAAAATGATATTAATATCAAAAGGCAATTCCCCTCTCCTCCCCCTTAAAATGATAACATTATGTATGCACAGCTCCTAACCAGTGATAACCTCAAATCATTGAGCACATGTATTAGCTTATATTCTTAGAAGATAAGTATGCTATAATATTGAATTAAAAAATGAACATATTCATGGAATTGAAAGATGAGTTTCCATTGCACCAGATTTTAAAAGTTCAATTATTTTTAATAAGTTTATCGAAAGTTGAAAAGTTAATTGATAAAAAATATAAAAACAGAAAACTTGATTTTGTCTGGAAAATAGTGAGTTTATTTTCTCAGTGCTTTTACATCTTCTGTAATACACATTAGCATACTGCTTTATGTTTTCACTTTTAATGTTAATTTCTTTTCTTGAATATGGGTATATTCTTCATATGCTACTGAAACAATTAAATAAACCCAAAAAATAGTAAACTCGAATTTAATTAATAGATTTTTTATTCATATTGCTAACAAGGCATAAAACCAATGGAGTGAAAAAGTAACCAATAGAAATATTTTCACTCTGTTGTTTTCATGCGTGAATAAAAATTTCACGTAATTAAATTCAGATGCAAATTCTTAATTTTTTTCAATAAATTCTTTCTGTATTTTTAGAGCAAAATTGTGTATTAAATTTTTATTTTAAAACTAGGAATTAGTTTTGTAGAAATGTCAAAATTGTTCACAGACTTGTTGACTTCATTTTGTTCCATTCGAGTCAACTTTTTTGCAGACTGAAGAGTCTCAATATTTATACGGTCAAGGATCGATAATCCGCGCACCCATTATCTGCAATTTTCTATAATTCGCATTACTTTACAAATGTAAACAACGAAATAAACAATTAAGAAAATTTACAAATTTGTGATTAAGAAATTATTTTTGAAAACAAATAGTAAAAAAGTTGAAAAAATCATAGTAAAACATACTTTTTTAAAAAATATAATTCTTTTATTTTATTAACAGTAAAAAACAAACTGTATTACGGAATATATGTAATTATTTTCATTTAAATGCACATTTATATAAGTTTTTTTATATATAAAATAACATTTAAAAGGCATTTTTTGAGATAGCCTATTAAATTAATTACTCGATTTCATATTAAACTGACTATAGAATTAAAATGTTCTCAAGGAATATTAAAATGACGTATAATCCATAACATTCTATAATCCACAATATTGTAAAAGAAAAAAACATTCAACAATAAATTTTTTAAAATATAGATTTTTTTTATAATTTGAATCAGTTATGTGTATTTTTTCTTTTAATAATTCAATTGTTTTCAAGTTAAAAATATTTACAGTACTGTATTTATTTACTTATTGCAATATTCATTTAAAAATGCAGAACTTTTTTTCCTTTAGAATACTAAAAAGAGAAATGAAATTCTTAAAATCGCAAATATGTATCAATGCAAATTTAACTTAGTCCTGTCGATTTTCCAACCACAGTTTTTTCAGAGACTCATACAGAAAAGCAATTTCTGACCAGGCTACATATCCCACAAATGATTTAGTAAATTAAGGGTACAAATTAGAGCACAAATGATTCCTTCTTTTCTTTTTCTTTGGCGTTGGTTTCGTTAGTATAAGAAAATATGAATATTATTGTCCCGATTCTTGGAAATTTTAATGAATCGTACATATAACTAAAAAAAAGTTCCTTTTTAAAATTTCATAAAGAAATATGCATATTATAGAGGAATAACATATAGAATTCGTGCCAAAAAGTAAATCCTCTCAGTCTGGCAGAAATTGAATTGCTTTTAACTGCGTTTTGTAAAGGGTTAAAATTCATATTTATAAAACCCAATAACACCATCGATTGGGAAAAAGTTTCAGCTTTATAAGTAAATTTTGGGTTTCTTAGTACCTTTAAAATAGAATCTTGGAAAGATGTTGCAATAAGGGAGAAAAAAATTTTCTGAAAAACAACCCTTTTTGATAATTTTTTTTCAAGGGTTTAGTTGCGGTATATTTTTAGCTGACTGTGCCATTTAAGACATAAAAGTACAATCTTTTAGAACATGTTTTCTATTTCGAACTTTACTAAGTGGTTTGGACAATGTTAGTTAATAAATAATGACAAAATACTCCCACAAAAATGTTTTTTTTGGATCTGCATTTTCCATTAATGCAAATTCTTTAAGACATGTGTCACAGATACCCGGATCTTCTAAAGACCCAGTTGGATTTTTAATGAGAATGAGTTATAGTTCTTAGTGAGTTATACACACCACATTAGTGTGAATTTTTTTTCTGATGCCAATTTGGCAATAACTTCATTTTAAAATATCAGTTACATATATATTTTTAATTATTTTCTATTAATTTAAAAAGGAAATAATGATAAATAAAAAAAAGTTTAGTTAATAATTATCAAATAAAACAATTTATATCATTTGAAAAATGAAAATAAAAGTTAATAAACAGATTATTAATAAATAAATAACTGTAGACGGGTTACCATGTGAGGCATAAAATCACCATTTTGTTTGAACGTGTAATGTGATGCATATATGACATCTGTGCCTGGTTCTTAATAATTAACCCAAATAATTATAAGAATTTTAAAATTCTGAGGCTCAGGTATATTAGGAAAGGCCTTGGTTTATCTTCAAAAAAAAAAAAAAAATTGAGCTTTGTACATGGTGTGGATTTTGATAGACATTACACCCGCACACTAGAAGTCTGCATGGGCCCAGACCTGGCCCGTGGCCGACAAACAACATAAACGAGCCGGGCCGACAAAAGAATTCTACGTGCCAGACGGGCCGGGCTGATAAAAAAATTTCGAGCCTGCCAGCCCGTTCTGAAGATTTATGCAGAAACGATAAAATATGAGCTATTTTCAACGAAAATGGTTTTAACGAGAATAAGTATAAATGTGGCCATACTAGTTTGACAGCATCAATATAAAAAAGCACAGTGTATCGGCATCGGAGAATTACATTATGTGTAACCCATTTTAATATTTTTTTAGCTGACTCATGCCGGTCCGAGATCACGCTTGCATTATTTTTCTACATACAGACTGGCCGGACCGGTACTTAATTACTGGCAGAAAACATGATTTGTAAAATTATTAACAGCGATAAGGAACTTGTGTTAGCTTAGTCTTCGGATATATACTTCTTGATGATTTTTAAATTAATTTCTCAATAATGCAAAAGTTTGGCACATTTTCTGTTTAATTTTTAATTGTAAAAGTATAAAAATGATAAACCTAACTATTGAAGGGATTTGGAATCGAATAGCGTTTTTCATTTTTGGTAAATAAAATACTTGTTGAGATATAATAGTTTCTCAAATGATTGCAGGTTTTTCTCCCTTGCCTTGCTATTGCTTCCGGAAATTCTATTCAAAATGCTAATTATGACAGTATTTTATTGTTTGCAGTATTCTTAAATTGCTTGTATCAAAAAAATGGATAACGCCATTCGATTATATAGTTTCTGAATAAAGATATCTGCAAATCTTATGCATTTCTGAGAAAAAAATGAATTTAGAAATGTATCAGAAAGGAGCTTCTTTGAATTTAAGAATGAATTTGGATTTGAAACCTATAATAAAATGATATAGAAATATATTTATAAATCTTCTTTTATGAAACAGCTTCAAAATTAACGATGTTTTTAGCTTTCTTTCTTTTTTCTTTTATTCTAAGCCATATTAATTTTGTAATGAATCTTTATTCAAATGTTGAAAGCCTAAGAATCTAAGTAATCATTAATGTTGTTAATGTGTATTTGCTGTAAAATATACTGTAAAATCATTCCATAGATATGTATGCAGTATTCTTTAAAGGAATCTTAGTTATATGATAAAAATCTGAATTTTTTTAGAAATCGTAGAATTTGTAACGGGCCAAAACGGGCTGGGCCGGGCCTGTTTTCACTGATTTTTGTATGGGCCGGGCCTAAAATATAAAAACTTAAATGGGCCGGGCCGAACTTTTGAGTTTTACAATGGGCCGGGCTGAAATAACTTTCCTACGGGCCGGGACCGGGCCTGGAAATTCCGACCCGTGCAGACCTCTACTGCACACACACATAGACAGAATGATTTGTTATTTTATTAGTATAGATAAAGCAACAGCAACGCAAATGTGTTTACTGTTTAATTCTTTTTCTTGTGTTAGTCAAAAGATGAGAAAGAATCAAATTATGTTGATCCTTTTTGAGAAAAAATATACTGCAGTCAATAATAGTCAAATTTTGGTGGAAAGTAACTTTTTTCCCCAAATCAGACTACCGTATTTTCCGGGAATAACGCCGCGTCGAGTATAACGCCGCAGTTGGTTAAAAAAATAAAAAACTAGTTTAACGCCGCACCGGGTATAACGCCGCGCCGGTTATACTCCCACATTCATTATTACAGCAATGAAATAAAATTATTAACTGATATAAAGCAAAACATTTTGATCTTAAATAGATAACTTACCTTTTTTCGTCGTGCAGGTAGTTCAACTATGATGATTACTTATATAAACAAACAGGAAAAAAATTAATAAAGCACTAAATAATTCGACTATGAACATTATTTATTTTATCCAACAGGGAAAAAATACATTAAATCATTAAATTTTATCCTCAACATCAGAAAAACCCTCAAAATCTTCGTCCTCTGTATCGCTGGTGAATAATTTACTTAGTTCAGGTGACAAATTATGGTAATCACTTATGATATCATCTGGATCAGTATCTTCATCATCATGAAAACAATCCATAGCGGAAGTTAAGTTCGATGGTACATCAATATCACCTTGTATTATTTCCGATTTTATAAAAGCATTTTGCACCATTTTTTGGGGAATTTTTTCCTAAGCATCAACAATCTATTGACAAATTTCGGCGTATGTCACCCTTCGCATATAACCACCTTTTGTAAATTCGTGGTCTTCGCCAGCCATCCATTGTTCCCAATAATTGCGCATTTGTGCTTTAAAAGCTCGATTTAAACTGACATCAAGAGGTTGGAGTAATTTAGTCAGTCCGCCTGGGATGATCGCTGGTTCCGTTCTTTGTGACGCTAAATATTTTTTAATATCCGCCGTTCGATGAGCTTGCATAGAGTCCATTACTAGAAGACTGTTTGTTTGAAAAAAAGAATTGGGTCTTTTTCGCCAGCATTTTTCCGCCCACTCGATCGAAGCTTCTAGGTTCATCCAACCTCTTTCATTATTTGACACAACTATACCCTTCGGAAAACTTTCTTTTGGTAGAGTCTTTCGTTTGAAAATTACTTATTGGTGGTAATTTCTCTCCTGATGCCATGCACGAAAGCACAACCGTGAAACAATTTTTCTCGTTCCCAGTTGTTACTACTGGAACAGATTTTACACCGATAAAATCGGCGGAACGAGAAGTTGGCATATCGAATGAAACCGGAACCTCATCCATATTTCCTATCTGAAAAGGTTTCAATGATAGTTTTTCAATCTTCTCTTTCACGAATTTTAGAAAAGATGCCTTCTTCTCTTGCCAATCATCGGGTAGTTTCTGCCCCACTGTTGTTCTAGAACACATTGTTAACCCGTTTCGTTTAAAAAAACGATTGCACCAAGATGGGCCACCTAGGAAATCATCATAACCTTTCTCATCTGCCATTTGTTTAGCTTTTATTCGTATTAAAACGGTAGATAAGGAACGCCCGTTTTTCCGTTGATTCTCTATCCAAGAACAGAGTTCATTTTCTAAATTAGGCCAATGCGCTTCTGGCCCCCGACGCTGAGCTCGCTTCTCTCTTGGCATCTCCTTAAGCACAGACTCCTGCTTCCGCCATTCTCGGATTCTTTTTTCATCCACATTCAGCTCCCTCGCTGCGCCACGATTCCCGTTAACTTTTGCTAATTTGATAGCATTCAGCTTAAATTTTGCAGGGTAACTGCGGCGCTTACAATTCACATCTGAAGACATATAGGGCATTCCAATATGACGTCAGGAACATTACCGCCCAAAATTTTCTGTCTGCGCAACTTCATGCCCATATTATTGGCATCTTTCAAGTGAATGTATGGTTACCATTTTGGCTGCTTTATCGCACTTTATTTAATTGCCAAATATTTTATTGAAGTTAGTCTTAAGCATTTGTTTTTAATAGAAAATTCAGAAATCTTTGCGCTATCTAGACTTGATTGTAAATGAAAGAAATATATCACGTAAGTGTTTTGTAACTGTTTTCTATTTAATATTCTGTCCGATTACTTCTTGTTCAATATTTCGTATAATTTTTTGTCTGTTACGTGAATAGTAATATTTCTAGTGCTAGAATCATGCCTGCTTTTTAAATACTTGTAAACTTTTTGTATATTTTTATATTAAAGCTTATTTATCATTATGATAAGTATACTAGAATATTTTATAGAAAAGACATTGTATATTTTGAAAAATATTTGTGATATACATGCTTGTTGATTTTTTTTTTTTTTTTTTTTCAATCAATATGCAACTACAATATTCCCTTCTAGTTCCTGCAAGATATATTCACAATCCTTCACAGAAAATATATATTTAAAAATATTTTATTATAGCTTTTTTACTTTTAAAACAGTCAATTTTGCAGACCTATTAATATGAAAACATATATCTGCCAACTCCCCCCCCCCCTTTTTCTACTCAAATAAGTATTTTATTTGCTAAAAGTTTTATTTAAATGAAATGAAATCGAATAAGTACCAAATAAATATAACACAGTTTATGAATTTTCTGAACTCATTTAAGCTAAGCAAGTAAGAAAAATCATGCCTTAAGCATAGATTATGAAGCACTTTCTACAACTTCCTGAAATCATTAACAAAACTTTGTTATACATCTTGGCGATGAAGAAGAATGTAGTAGTGTGATTAAAGTACGTTTTTAATCTTTCATTATTTATGATAGTAGAATATAATTTATCTTATTGTAATTAATATTGTTGAAAAATTGCATTTGGGGCCGTCCATTAATCATGCGAGGCTCGAGAGGGGGGGGGAGGGGTCCATAAAAAAATCACGAAATATCACAAGGGGGGATGGGGGGTGTAGTATTATATCACGAGTATTTATTTTTTCGGCAAACGCGCGCTACTGAACCGAAAGGCGGCGTTTCGTGTATTTATTTTTTCGTTAAATGCGGTCTCTTGAAAATACTCCAACGTATGAAGGCTTCGGCAAATTGATCTATAACCTGTATTGACCTAGCTTGCAGAAGGATCGGATACTTTTGGAAGGGACATGCCAGCAGCGTGCATTGTACTTCTGTACAAAAACAAAAGTTAAAGTACATCTGAATTCTTGTCACAAGCAACTGAATCCGAGCAATAATAGTCTAGAGATGCACAATGTCCGTCCTTCTCTCATCCTCACGCGACGAACGAATGGTAGATCGAGAGAGATTCTCTGCATAGTGCGCGAAAATGATGACGCCGAGTGGCTTGATGAAACCGATGTTAATCTTCAACAAAGCACTGTGCCTACACCTAACTTGTAAGATGCTTATCCAGTTATTGGTGCTGAAGAAAGTCTTGCTAATCCGCGGTCTGAGGACATTGTAAATTAAATTATGTTTATGTATTACTACAAAAAAGTTTTTCGCATTTCTTTCATTATTTTTATGTCAGTCCAAAACAACTTGCAACCTTTCTGTTTACCTCTTAAGGTTATTATTGTAGTTTTTTTTTTCTATAATAAAATTTAATGATACTTGAACCTGTATTTTATAATAAATATTCTAAAAAAATTAAGATAATTTGTAGGTACTAAAAAATACACGTGATATAGGGTAGGGGGAGGGGGGGTAGTCTTGAACCTCACCATGTATCACCAAGGGGGAGGGGGGGGTTAAAAATGCCAAAAAAACATCACATGATTAATGGACGGCCCCTTTCTCAAATTTAAACATAGATCGAAATCATCATAAAAGTAAATAAATAGTTAATGACGATTGTTTATAGTGCCTAAACGTTCAATGAATGGGTAATTTTTCCTTTATTGTATTTAGTAACAAGATTCTCAGTTGTCAATTTAACATAAGGTTTTGTATCAATAAAATTATGTGTCTTAAAAAGGTTTAAAGGCAGATTTTTTTCCGCAAAAAAATTTATCATACTACTTAGATTTTGTAGTATACTATATAAATGTAAACTTTAAAGCAATTTATTTAGGTGAATTAAAAGGAAAAAAATGCATAATTTATTTCATGGTATTTGATGTCATATTAAAGTAAACAAGGGGTATATTTTTAATACTTAAATCTTGTTTTATTAAATCTTGTTCTGTGCTCTTTCAAATTTATAAAATGTGGATTTTTTTTCTTTTCAGTGTAATTTTCTGCTCATCACATCACTAACAGGTCCCTGCATATTGATTGAATGTGTATTGTCTATGCTGTATGGTTTGCTAATTCACTTCATACCATTGACAATACTTTCTCAATTATTCCTACTTCTGTATACTAATGTTAGCTATGGAAATGGGAAATAAAGAGAGGCATTTTCTGTTAAGTTCAGAATGGTGAAGGATGGAAGATAATGAAATTGCATTCTACTTCAATGATAATTCATGGTAAAATTTGGATTAATGATATTAATTATAGTAATTCTTATTTATTTACTTTTTGCTTTCTTCATTTTAATTACATGAATTTCATCAATGGTTATTATTATTAATATTATTATTATATTATAAAGTTGCCATATTAAAGGTAGTGGCAGAAGTATTTATATATTTTTAACTGCATAATATTATATGTATATTCTTCAACAACAAGTCTCTCTTTATAATGATTACATATTAAATAATAAAACTTCGTTTTAATGACTAGAAAACAGTCCACACACATCATGTGTTTCAGGCTGGAAACTTAAGCAGCCCATCACCAGCCAATGTAAACGTGTCTGTAATGAGACAAGATCAAAATGAACTTCGCGACCGTGATTTTTGAATGTTCATTCGTGACTATTTGCATGTGCTTTTATTTTATAGTTAATTGTGATTTATCACCAGTTTTTCGGTGCTATTTCATTAGTGGTTATACATACTCGTAGAGATTTAGACAGGTTTCAAGGCTTAAAAAATGTACTCTTCATCATGCATGACATTTAAAAGCCAATAAATTTGAAAGAAATTTTAAGAAGAAAATGTCTTATCTAATCGCAAATTTTCAAATATTCAATAAGACCACAAAAGTCTAAAAAATCTATTCAGAAAAACAACAAAAGTCTATTCAGAAAAATTAATGCTTAGCAATTAAAAGATAGTGTTCATCCTGAAAAGATGGGTTACATCAATTAATGTCAAATTATTGTTGTTTGAATGTTTTAGGCTTTATATTTATTCTACACTAAAATTTAATTAATTTCAATAATAATAATAAAAAAAACAAAATTTATCCTTTGTTAAGAAAAATTTTTGCAGGTCATATTATCAGAATCTGAGTTTTAACTGTTTTAAAGTATTGCCTTTTATCTTGTAATTATATTGAAATGTGTGTGGACTGCCTCAACATTTATTGTAATCAAAAATTTACATGTAGCTTAAATGTTTTACTTTATCATAAAATTTGGATAAAAAAAACTGATAAAGTTCCCTCTTACAATGATTATATGTGCTTGTATAAATTTTGATGGGTTGCATTAATTAGAGCACCATATATAATTGTTTATGTGTAATTCTATAAATTGTAATTACTCTAACTTTTGGTTGTTTTAAGAAAAGAATATCTCTAAATGATCCAAAAATGATAACATAACATTTAAAAAAAGGAAATAATCTCTCCTTGTAATCATTATATTTATCCATGGGGGAATAAAAAAAAAAAGGCTACATGAATAAGGGGATGAGTTATCCCTTTAGGGGTGACGAATGTGGTACATGATATCATAAGATATCTCAATGGGCAGAAGTAGTCATCTTTAGATATTGTTAGAATTTTTGATTCAATCAAAATTTTCCATTTTTTTCGTAACTATTTTGTTAATAAATTGTCATCTTTTTTTTCAGTCTTTTGCCTGTTTTTATGAAAATACAAAGTTGTTATTAAACTGTTAAATGATTATAAAATCATTTCATTTCAAAACATGGAACACCCCAGCATTTGACATTTCTATTGTTCTGCCATATGCTCATATAATTGACTGTTAGATAAACAATGTGGAAAGTAAGTTTGAAATTATATTTGTGTTTATTATAGACCGGGAGACAGAAGCACAGACAATCTTATTGAGTTCATGGGAGAAAATCTAGGATTAGTTAAATACAGTAGAAGATCTTTATAACGCAATTCCATATAAACACACAACCTTTCAGATGTAAACAATGAATTTTGCCATGAAGGAGCACCTGAATTTTAAGACTGTAAAAAACTGCTACTGTCTGAAAACTAAATTTAATGCATTAGTACAATTTTACCTCCTTAATTTAGAACTTTTAAAGGAAAAAAATTATTATTACAATGAATGTTTTTGAAAATGAGCAATATAATGAATAAATTGGGTCCAGGTGTATCTGGACCATTTTTAAAACGTATATTTAACAAAATGTTGAATGATCGCAATAATAGAAAAATTTATAATCTGGATAAGGAATGCAGTATCAAGGTAATTCTAATGTATTTTGATGTGTTTCAGACATATTTGTCTATATTTATGAGGTAAATTTGATGACGCGTGATATGTGATCCATATAACACAAAATTCTATATAACGCACAACCTTGCGTTTTTAGGTTTGCGTTATACAGATCTTCTACTGTATTGATTTGCATATTAAAACACAATTGGTTTATCAAGTCCTATCTTGGTGGGAAAAACCTAAAAACTTAATTTTAGCAGTTATCTTGTATGTTTACCATTGTGCTTTAATGCAGCCAAAAGTATGGAAACATGGAGGATTGGAAGCAGGAAAAACTGAAGGATTTAACAGATTTAGGTAATTTTTTTATGTATAGGATTAAAATCAGTATACATTAGTGAACTTATCTATTGCTCTAAAGAAAAAGCTTCAAACATGTAAAATTATCAAAAATAAAATAGATAAAAAATATTCAATATGTAGTATAAAATAAATATATATATATATATTTTTAAACTGCAAATTATTGATGCAATAAATAACATAACATGATGATCTTTAAGATTTTGCTCATGCTGTAAATAAATTTTTTCTTGATTGGGGAGATTATCTTGAAGAATTAAAATCATAATATAAAGACAAATAAGAGAGTATTCAAAGATTGGGATGCTAGTTATAGCATAATAATAATAATCTTTATCTACTGAATCTAATGACAAAAAATGTTGACTTCAAATTATCATTCCAAAAACAAAATCCCATGAAGTATTTGAAATTTAATATTTGAATAATTATGAAAAATAATATATTTACCAAACTACTTTACCAAAATGTTTATTATTGGTAATCAAAAGATTTTTTATAAAGAGTTCAGAGTATCAATGTTTCACTGGATAGAGCAGTTTATTCTTTGAATAGAAGACTGTTTTCTAATACTGTTTAATTAAAATATGAATTTTTTCAAATTTTTATATAAATTCACTGTAATTATTTGATTTAAATTATTTTAAAATAAAGTTACACTACTTATAATCCAACAATGTCTATTTTTATAAAAAAAAATATTCATATATATGTAATAAGAAAGGAGGTTTAAAAAAAACCTGTTTAAACAAGAACAAAAAAAAGTCTTTTTTTTTAACAGGTTTTTTGCCAACTCTGAATGAAACTAGTAAAATGTGTGGAAAATAAATGTATAATAAAGAAAAAGAATTTTTAAATACTGATAATGTTATCATTGAGGGAATGGATCTCGGAGGAGGGGGGGGGAGGTGTCTAAAATTACCAAAAAGTTTGTTATACATGCATTGTACTGACCCTAAAGACAGTTATAGTCAATTGAATATATCATTGTATTTATTTAATACTAAAATTTGACGATGAATTCTAAAAGAAATTAGGTAGAATAAAAAAATAATATTTTTTAAATTAAGAGTCTTTGCATCCTACATGGTATGCTTACCAACCCATGCCCAAACCATGAATATTCTAAAAAATGCTAGTTGCTCTGTTTTATAGAGATTACCCAATCGTAAAAGACTAAATAATATTATTATTATGATTAGTATCACTCTTTCGTAATCTACTTAATAATCATTTCATTTGACTGGATTATTTTCAGGTTTTCAATGTCACATTTGCTGTTGTTGTGTCAGCTGTTTTGTAATTAATTAAATATAAAAATACATTTGTAAATAAACTCTCTCATTAATGTTAATCTTATGGAGGAAATTTTTTAAGATATCTTGCGCGCATTTTAATTTTTTGCAATGGCCAGCTGAGAATGATCTGACTCTACATCTGCCCTTCTTTACTTTTTCGATTGTGTTTGCAGATTTTTTTTTTCAAGAGGATGCTTTCACCTTTGAAACTGGTTCTGAAAATGAAAATGTCCTAATTAAAAATATCTGTAAACAAAATGAAAAAGTAAAAAATGCCCTTTGTATAGATTAATCTCTGCTAGTCACTGAAAAAGAATTGTTTAAAAATACTGAAATACAAAAGAGATATCTGCAAAATAATAATAATAATAATAAAATATTCCATTGGATTAGTATTTGTGAGGGTAATTTCATTCAGTTGACTGAAGTAGTCTTTTAATTTTCCTCCATTGAATAATTTTTTTGCACATGATAATTTGTTTTAATATTTTCTTACTTTTTTAATATTCACATGTAAATATATTTTTCAATAGAAAAGTGTTTGGTATTAATATTATCTGGCCTTTTGTGACATGATTTTTCATAATCAGAGATACATCAAATTAATGTATTTTAACAGAATTTTTATGCACATGCATGTGCCCCACCAATGGCCGAGAAGTTCTGTTCTCGAAACTGGTTGTCTGGCGGGTGTTATATAACCCAATCATTTGAAGTTTTTGTGGTTTTCTTCAAGTCTTCAATTTCCTTGCGTTAAATATAGGTTAAGTTCCCTTAATAATTGACTGTCATAAACACACACATGTATATGGGTGATTCTCAAAATAGGGGACAATTTCAAAAATGAAATCTTAAAAAAATTACTGTTAGCAAAATTTCTGAAAAAAATATGTGTTGTTAATATAGTATTAGGTATACTTTTCATGTAGTCAGCAGAGCTAAATATTTAAAAATTAACTTAAAAAAATAATTAGTATTTTTTGAGCCATGCTAATGACAAAACAAATTGAATGGAATAAATATATTAAGAAATTTTTATTTTCTTCCTGTTTAAATATTTTTTTCTACGTTTATTAGCCTTCCTTTCCAACAAATAGTTTCCATTTTCACATATATACATATAAGGGGAATAAAAACATTACCAAAGAGCAAACTTTGTTTACATGAACAACATTCTGACACTAACAGTATAAGAAGCTGTCTTAGTGATTTTCTGACAGATTTAATGCATATTTTAGGGATAATAAATGCAATACCTAAATTTATATGTAAAATTAAACTTTAAAAAGGATACAATATAAGTACTAGTTACATTTATGCACATAGGAGTCTTTAGCATGGACAGAAAAACCATGCTAATGACACTGATATTTGTCCATGCTAATGACAAATTTTAATTTAAATAAGATTATGAGCCATAATATAATCACAATGCAATAGTCCTTTCTGGGGCTTTTTAAAACACAAAAGTTCTATGCAAATAAGTAAAATAAAAATTTTAACTATAAAATAAACATGAAAATTATTATCCATTCTAATGACATACAATTGATGTACTCGCCTAATATTCAACTTCTATTCTTAAAATACAATACATGCTTCTATTTTCAGGCTGGAATAAAATGGCTACTTGTTGCCATGGAGAAACTTTATATTTTCAAAGTATTGTCATATGTGAAAATGAAATTTTGATTAATAAACAGCTGTTATAGTATGACCTTGTTTTGAAAACAGAATATGGAGGACAAACTTTAATTCTCTTTTTATATACTATAATTTTATTTTTAAAAAGAAATTTATTGGATAAATCCTCTCCTTGATTAATTTAAAGAAAGAATAACATTTGTTTTATTTTATAAACATGATATTAACTCTTGAAAAAGCTAGTATATACAAGGCACAGCTGCTGTGGACATCCATGCTAATGACATTTTGAACATTTATTCTGTTATTTTAAGGTGTTTTTAAATAAAAAGTGAGTAATTCTTGAGTGCAAATAATGAATAATATTAAGACAAACATATCTAAGTATAAAAACATGACAGAAAACCTCTCAATTTTTTTTGTATGCTGAAAGACATAAATTGTCCCCTATTTTGAGAATCACCCATATATATTCACATATACATATATATTTAATACTGGAGCCCGGTTAACCAAAAAATTACATTGGGTAACATAAATCTTGCTGATTTTGATCTAGTTGTTAACTCGCAATAATTTTAATACTACTTTTATCTTGACTGGACACAGGAACTGGAGTCCTGTGAATTTTTTCCTAATAAAGACGAACTCTTCACATTTTTTAACAATTCGTTTGGATATAAAATGCTTTATTTGAAAACAAAACAAGCTGACAGGAACGATAAACATCAGTTATTATTATTATTAAAACATCAGTTAAATGATGGATCGATTGCGACATGGGGCTGCTTTTTGTTCAAAGATGTGGAGCCATTTGTATATGTTTTTAGCAAAATTTAATTCAAAGACACATGTACAAACTCTTTCTGGCCATCTCTCACTTGTTGATACAATTATTGCAGGGGAAAAAAAAAAAAAAGAACGGCTATAACAGTGAGATAAAGTGCCTATCCACAAAACATCAGTTCCACAAGAAAAATATTGAAGTCTTGCAATGGGCGCTCAGAAATCCAGTTTTAAATCCCATCGATAACTTATGGTGAGATTTAGAAGGTTGAATTTATCAAAAAGGAAGGCATTTTTTCTCATCATCAGAACACAGGTTTATGATTAAGGATGAATAGCACAAACACAATCCCGAACAGTGCAAAAATGAATGATGTCGAGGAATGGTGGAATATTTGCAATCACTAAACTTCAGAGGTGGTTACATAATATATGAAATATTAGTTCCTTTGGCTACTATATTGAATTTATTTGCTGTCCTTATAGTTTTTACACAGGGAAAAATGGTGGGTTTTTTTTTTACAATTACTTTATTTTCGTAATAAAATACTCACAGTTTAATTTTGTTGATTTTTTTATTAGCTTTTCAACTTGATACCTTTTATAAGGAAAAAAGATTTATTTGTTTTGAAATTTTCAAGAAAATCAACATTTTTTGCTGTTTTTATAGTTTTTACGTGCAAAGTAGTTATTAATGGGCGTAATCAAGAATTACTGCTTTTATATTTCACATTGATTTTAATATAAATTTATTAATAGTTTAAATAATTAAAAAAACTTTTTTGAATAGAGAAAGAAACCTGTAATATGTTTGGGTCAATTTAGTATAAAAATCAGATGACTTTCATGAAGATATAAATTAATGTTTTTGAAATGGGTTTAATTATATCATCCTCAAAATCATGTTCTTCCAGCTGTATCAAGATTTAAGATAATATGGATATACAATGACATTTCCTGGTCCATTTGGATCCAAGAAACTCAAATAAAATGTCAAAAATGGGCGTTATTAATTGAAAATTCAAAGTTTGTATAATTTTTTTAATGTAGATTACTTCGAAAGCATAATTTATACACAATAATAATTAATAAACATTATGCTCAGTCTGATTCCTAGAGTTTATGATTATTTTTGGTGTAATTAGTTCAGAATAACCCCTTTCATTCCACTTATCACCATTGATGCTCTGGAAATTGGTAACTGAAAACTAAGATTTTTTTTTTGCTACGCGTGAAATAGAGTTTTTGCAATGCTGCAAAAAGTTCAATTTTCTTTAAAAATTACATGTTTTTTTAACTTAATAAGAATTGTTTATCAGTCAGTTAAATAGGAGATAAATTTAACTTTTGTTACAATCTGACAGTAATTACTTTTGCGAGTCAGATATTTTGTAGCAAGAGGTATTTTGTTCTAGCCTTAAATCATGACTTTATCTATATACAAAATGCTAAATTTATGTTTCACTATAACAAAATTTGGTACAGCGCAATTTATGCTGCGGTGGCGTTCGCAGCACAAATTGCCCTGATGTGCCAATAAAGAGCAATCTCGTTGTTTGCACGTGCACACAGTTATCGTTTGGATTTCTTGTTGCCTTGTTGTTTGCTGGTTTTTGATGCCTGTTTTGCTCAAAAACAGATCAAGATGCAATTTTATTTTTTTCAGGAGCAATAATACAGGAGTTAAACTCTATATTGGGCCATTTTCCACCGAAATCTGACTAACTGCTTTTTTTTTAAATAATTTGTTTTGAATTTTGAAAGTGTTTTATTTTATGATTTGTCACAAAGTTTTAGGTGTAGATTGGCGATACTTAAAAACCATCAAATGTTGCGCACACAGTTATCGTTTGGATTTCTTGTTACCTTGTTGTTTGCTGGTTTTTGATGCCTGTTTTGCACAAAAACAGATCAACATGCAATTTTATTTTTTTTCAGAAGCGATAATACAGGAGTTAAACTCTATATCGGGCCATTTTCCATCGAAATCCGACTAACTGCTTTGTTTTTAAATAATGTGTTTTGAATTTTGAAAGTGTTTTATTTTATGATTTGTTGCAAAAATTTTAGGTGTAGATTGGCGATACTTAAAAACCATCAAATCTGTAGCTGCGGTGGCATTAATACGTAAGTATCCAAAATTTGTACAAAAAGAAATGGTCTAATAAAGATTAACTTTATTACAATAAAATAATTTACAGAACACTCTTCCCATGATTTGCAAAATTCTTATGATAATTTAGGGGTGATTGTGTTCAGGTTATATACCTGAATTCAGGTATTTTGTAAATTTACAGTACCAAAATTCCAATTTTTATGATAGTTCAATTCTTAAAATAAAATATCAATTTCATATGATTGCTAAACATAATTAAAATTTATATATTATGTAATTTGGCCTTCCTGTTATAGATATGTTTTCTTTCCCCCTTGTTCCCATACAGAAACATTTCCTTGCTAAAATTTCAGGTATTTTTTCATGAGCCCACAATCAGCCCTGATAATTAGAGTTCAAGGGAAATATTTAAATTTTGATAATTAAGAGAAATGTACGAATTTTATTCCTCGAAGTTGCAGGATTTTGTGTCTAGCGTATTTTATTATTATTTAAAAACCCTATTACAATTTTTCAATATAATCATCATTTTATTTAATAATAGATCTTTCCATGATTAAATTTAACATTTTTAAATTTGAAATACATACTAGAATTTCCATACAGTTATTTAACCATGGAAAGTTTGTCATTAAATGGAGCGAATATTACTAACCGAAAATTATGTTGTAGATTTTGTGAATTAAAAAAAAAAAAAAAATCACTCGCTTTTTCATTCCAAAGCTTGCAGAGTCCAAAAGTGTCAACAGGTTTAGATTCCTCGTTATCAAAGATCATGTTTTCAAATCAACAACAAAATGTTTTTTACCATCTGATATTTTTGTCTTTCTTTTCTCAAATTATTTTCATAAAGCATGGTTTTAATTATAGGTGCATTCAAGGTCCGAGTTTAAAGGGGGAGGAAGAAACAAGGTATCAAGACCTAAATTATTGATAATTTGTAAATTATTTGGGGAAATTCTAACCCAGGGTGCCATGGCTATTAAAATTTTTCTTGAGTGCATTTTTTCTCTCTTGATGATTACTTTGGTTTCTTATTCTAAAATTGTTTCGATCTATTTTAATTTTTTTTGTTGTGGGAGAAAAAAAAACTTCTCTTGTGCTGCTTGTCTGTTGTTTGAGGATTATTCGCTTAATGAATTCTCAAAAATTAGAGCACTAGTCAGAATACATATGTTCAACAAGAAAAAGAATATTTGAGCAGCTTAAGAATTTAGGCGTGCAAAGTTTTCTTGAGACAATGGTGCACCAGCTGGCGTGCCAGTCTGAGCCTGCCCATGACCTCCCTTTTGGATCTGCCGTTGACACGTACATACATCCTTTTTTTGTACATTCACAATCATTTTACTTTCTCATTTAATAACTACCATGTAAGAGAAAATAAACAGTCAAGTGCAAGTATTACTCACACTCAGAGAGTTCTGTACAATAAACATATATATTATTAACCCTTGGGGACAAGCAACTGATATATGTGGTATTTAAAATTCTCAGAATCCTTCGTTATTCTCACCAGTTATTTTTTATTGTAAAGTTTACCTTAATTAAATGGAATATTATCACTATTTATGTACAGAAAATTTCTGTTTTGAAATATCGGTGGTTAAAGATTAAAAATTAAACATTGTGAAGGAGCTAACTGTATTATTAAAAGAAAATCATTGCTGAAAGAATAATAAGACTTTGTAAAAAACTATAGAAAGTAGGATTCGTTATCGCTGTATGTACTAGAAAAGTGTGATTGGATAAACCATAAAAATTCAAAGCGATATGAAGCCAAATATTGCTATTCTGTATAACTCTTTTATTTTTTTTATCTTATCTTTATCTATGTATAAGGAATTTAACTCTGTACTGAGAATAAAAGGTACTGCATATTTAAACTTCATTTCACATTTCATAAAAGTAAATTAAACTTAATAATAACCTTTTCTTTAAGTACTTTTATGTTAACTGAGAGCAGATCATTTCAATAGTATTACCTCGCAATGCAGTGTTTATTTTTTGTGATGTAGATAAAAATAATGCTTTAATATTGAAATAAAATGCCTTGGTTTGCCTTATTATTTTCTGTTTTTCTTCCTCTTTATTTGAATGAAATAATAAAAGATTTATATTTTAAATGAGATGAATGCAATATAATGATTATGGCGAGAACATTGTTTGTCAATATATAAACTGTGGCTAACTAATAAAAAAATTTAGTTTTTCACAAGGAACTGTTCTAATATTAATAAAATACAGTAAAAAATTATAAGTAGGAACTCCTAAGGATTTTTTAAAAGGTCTGCTTTATTAATTTTATTATGTATAATGTTATGGTTATGATGTTCTTTTTATTGGGACTGTGATATTCCTTCTTGATCATTGATGCAGGATTTTTTGAGACAGCCCTTTCATTACATCAAAAGTTTCATGGCTTTGGTCAAAGAAATAGTATATAATTATATTTGCTGAGTGCAATCTGTCAAAATTTTTTAGTGTTTAAACTGTACCATCAAATTTATTTTAAGAAAAATATCTACAGCACAGATTCAATTTGTTCAGGGTAATATTAAAAGAATGCTGAATTC
>CAXHSM010001557.1:5343871-5413290 GCA_964019185.1 Maratus speculifer
TTATTGGTATCACCAATCAGGATTACCTGTGGTCTTTTGTACAATAAAGGAATATAACGAAAGGTCAGGTGACGCCATTCTGGGTAAAATTATTATGGATCCACAATAATTTTCTACCCGTCTTTATAACTCCTACTGTACAAAAGAATTCGGGCGATCTGATTGGTCTACAATTAACAGCTCAGTAGTATAATTAATAAATGTCTCTATGATGATTCTTGCAATAATCACTGGAGCAAAAATATTCTAGATAGACTGGTTGACCGAAGTGTTTGTTTGTAAACATGCCTTTTCTTATAAAGACTGAGAATGTGCCAGCCATTATTTCTCAAGCCGTGACGTCAACTGCCCTTTTTATAATGTGTTGGCGTTGGGTTTGACTTACTGGCTGACATCAAACTGTGGTCATTTTCATATGTAGATTCTAAGGATTTGTGCTTGAATCGAAATTTAAATTTTCATTACATCTTTCAACACCTTCAGTAATAAGTATATGTCGTATAAATTAAAATTTTATTATTTTAACACTATCTTATTCAATAACAGAGAAATCATAAGAGTTCTGTTTTTTCAACTGCCTAGAAAAACTGATCAGATCGAAAGTCGAATCGAGAATTTCTAGTTTAATATACCAATGCTGTAACAACTGAGACGGTACCGGCCGACGCAATTAATTCAGACAGTCTTTTGACAATAATATATCGTCTGCCATATGAAATAACAAAAAAGAATTAGCCGCAGGTAAAATAGTTCCAGTAAATGATGGATACGTAATTACGCGTTATTATTTTAATACAAGAGGATTTATTTGCGGTCTAGCCGCATATGGCTAATGAGACATTATTGTCAAAATCTGTTGGAGTGAATTGTGTTAGTTGGATGTCTGTGTCGTCCATGTAATCTATTTAGTAGCAATTTAATCCAGAGGTCCTAGATTCGACTCGTGATATAAATATTTCCCCCTCAGTTAGAAAAATAAATTATTACTCGTGTACGTTAAAAAATAAAATATTTTTGTGTTAATTAAACTATAAATTAAATTATTCTTAATATTGGACACAACTTTTCAAATTAGGTGAGAAAAATATAGACAAGACTACAAGAATCCAACAGCACTATTACCCAAGAACTCGACTTGCAAGAAACCGCCATTTCCAGGACCATCACTGCATGAATAAAGATCGCTATAAATTCGCCATTCAGATACATCGTAGCTCGGATATCACGAATGGAATAAGTAGCAAGGCACACGGAAGAAGATCGGATTCGAAACTCATCAGAAGCGTCTACACATCGACTAAAATCAGATCAAAATCTCGTTTAGAACTCAAGAGAAGCAACTTCAAATTCCATAATTCTGAAAAGCAAGTCAAGACAAAATCTGGCTTAGGATTCACAAGAACTGTTTTCGATCAAGAGATCGCCAAAAAGCAAGTCAAACCGAAATCTAATTTAGAATTCAGAAGACGCAACTTATATTTCGACAGTGAAAAAAAAAACAAGTCAATCAAAACATAATTTAGAAATCAGAAGATACAACTTCTATTTCGACAGCACTACTGAAAAACAAGTCAGATGTATACGTGATGCGTCCATCCAGACTACGATTTCGAAGTTGGAGAATGTAACTGAAACCGAGTCGAGTTTAGAAGAGTCAAGAAAAATTTATTTTTCCAAAACAATTATCGTAATAATCATTCTTGGCGCGTCCCTGTTTGTGATTGTACAGGTGGTCATCTTTGTAGTGACTTGTTCATGGATCATAGCGACAAGTTTTTGGGAAAGCAGGAAGCCAGAGAAGAACCATTTTGCAGCAGAGAAATGGTGGTCGAATCCGAGCAGCTCTGGACTATTGGGTTTCTTTAAGGCCCCTGTCCCTAAAAAGTGAAACTCCAAATTCAGAATAACGGATATTAGTTCACGCTATCTCCGCAAGGTTGGGCGTGATATTTTGCATCCAATCAGAGTGAAAAAAAAATTTCGTCTGTCAATTCACAGTGATTTATTACGACGAAGGCGTGCTTTTTTTCAACACGTATAGTATCATTAGTTTATCACCTTTCTTTCATTGTGTATACGTATCTGGCAAAACATGAAGCCAGAGAAGAACCATTTTGCAGCCGACAAATGGTGGTCGAATCCGAGCAGTTCTGGACTGTTGGGTTTCTTTAAGTAGAGAAAAGAAATCGATAATGAATTGTCGATAGGTGAAAAAAGATTAAAATAGCGCGACACAGAACAGTAGATACACCTCGACAACTTTGTAAAGCAGATTCATAAATGTATAAACAGATTTCAATTTATAAAAAAAAACAACAAAAAAAAACACGCGAATAAACGGCATTTTTAACTGACTGACGATTTTGTTTTTGTTTGTGTGTGTGTATCTAAATTAATTTCTATTGCAGAAGTTAAATCAAAATAATTAAGATCAAAGCTGAAACGGTGATTCCCCCCCAACTCGAACAAGCATTCTTTTTGTTGCCCTTCTACCTTTCTGTCCAATCTCAACTGATAGAGAGCAGCTTTCAATTCAAGATTTTAATCCAATTTTATTATTATGTATTTATTTCAATAAATTGATTTATCTTTTGTGTCACGTTATTCGAAATTTAAGTAAAATTTACGCGAATGATTTAATCGCGTCAAATTATCCATTTTCATACATTTCAACAATGGCATTAAGGAACAATTTACACAAATTTTACTTACAATTTTTAATAACGTGACTCAAAGACAGATGAATTCGCATGTTATATTTTTGCATTTAACTTTCAAAACTCATAGAATACGTGTTCTTCCTCTGAACCCTATTCAGGTAAGAGATTCAAAAATCATAGTGCACATCGTTGGTTACATAATAACATGTATTCATTTCTCCTTGTTTTAATGATACAATTAACTTCTCTTCATCATTGTTTTTTTAAACGTCACAACGTTTTTATCGTCTTCAATCCATAGGTGTGCTGCACTTAGTTTTACATATAAATCACATCAAAAATATTTTACAGTTTTTTTTTTTTTTTTTTTTTTTGAGAAAAATAAAAGCAATTGTCTTCTCATTTACTCACATTTAATATTCTCATTTTCAATAAATAGATAAGATCAGTATTTGTGGCAATATCTATTCAATATAAATTATAGTATTGGTGTATAGAAAAAAAATAAAATGTTGCGAACACCACGAAACTTTGTATAAGATTGGCAAAACTGACAGAAAGCAGAACAAAGGATTTCACAACAGACTATCGCATCTCAGTTGACAGTGGCTTCTTTTATCAACCTCCATCAGATGTCACTAACTGTGCTTGTCGGCATGCATCGGTGAGGGATCGAATGTACACGTGTTTGGTATATGCTGTCATTCATCGGTGAAAATTGATATTTTCTAATTTCGATCTTTCATGGTTACATATGTATATTGTAAATTTCGGAAAGTAAAAATACGTTAGCATTATAAATGTTGTCTTTATATATTCTTATTTTATAAATTATCACTGTAAAATGAATCACATATTCTATGAGTATCTGCTCTAAAATATTTAATCAATCACTGCATTATGTTTTTTTAGAATTAGCAGTAAAACAGATTTTTTTTAAGTTTAAAAACCGAGTAATTAAAATGCAGCAAAATCATATGTCAAAATATATTTACAAATATAAAAATACTTTATCAATATAAAATAAAAATCTTTTAATAATAAACTCCTATTTTAGTGATTATTTGACAAACTTCGGCGTACTTTTTTAGTATGTACAATAATTAGCTGGTATTTTACTTTCTTCAGATTTTATGGAGACCTTTTTATTTTGGAAAAATGTAACACTTGTACAAAATATAATGTGTTTTATGTTTATAAAATATCTGTCTAGTGTATATAAAAAATTACAAAGGAAATGATAATAAAAGTCAACTATTTTTTATTAAGTGACATAAAACAAAAAACAAAAAAAATCTGAAAGAAAACATAAAATATCAGCAAGTATAAAACATTGGTAGTTATGTTCAGTAACTCAAAGCTTTAAACCTCAGCTCCAAGTTCAATTGCAGACACTTTCCCTCAAAAGTAGAATGATGGCCTGTGGATGAATACAGAAATAGAAATGTCATCACAAGGTGACAAATCATTGGCTAAAAAATATAGTCCCATTTCTCATGCAAATTATATATAATAACAATAGTTTTACTTGAAACAGGTAAGTCTTATTCGCTTCTTCCAAATCAGATTAATATTGTATATTATGTAAAAAAATACCCAGGTTGTTTCCGAGATAAAAAGTATGACGAATTCACATCACGCAATTTAATTTAAAAATGGGTTTACAGATCTCAAAATAAAAGTGTAAAAATTTAATAATAGGATTAGGTAGTACATATGATTGTTAATAAAAAATCAGAACGATATGAGCTATATTTATTGAGTTATTAAACGTCAGCTTTTCGTGTTTACTTTGATTCCGAGTTAGCTATGTGTTTTGCCATTCTGTAAACATTTTAGGCTTAAGGTTTCATCATTCGAAAATATTATCGTCTCCCATGATGTAAATGTATACATAACACTGGTGCCTGGCAAAGAAAAAAGTACCAAAATTTGTATACTGCATATCGCACACACACCTACCTCTAACTTCCCATCCTATCAAGACAATCCTGCGTGTTCGATCTATAATAGAATTTCTTATGACAATCTTACTAATTTCCTTATCTGAAATTATTTGGTAAAACAGCACATCTGCAAACCTACACTACAGGATATGTTTTCGAGACTAGCCCTAATATGTGTGTCTGGTACACTTAACGCATCAAATGGGATCCATGAATCACATAGCATAATGTTTGAATCTGAGTTTTCTTATCATAGTGATCATATGGTGCAGTGGTGTGTTTTGGGTGCAGGAAACATAACACACATTGTTTTCTGCTCCTCCTTTGCTCATACCATATTAGCACTATGTTGGTCCATGAGAAAACATAGAATCCCTTTGAGAAAATGAAGTTACCACAGCTTAGGCTGTTTTCATGCAAGAAATACTTGTTTAATATCTATAAATGTCTAACAACAATAAACTAACGATCTGTGCTTAAAAACACTTCAGAGAGAAAATTTGTTCATGCCACACACATATTTTCCAGCAAATTGAATCAAGAAATACTTGCTTAAACACTCTTACAAGTGAATTTCTTATTGCATGTCTAACAAACAAAAGATTTTTCCCCAGTATGCAGTAAGCTATGTCTGTTTAAATTACAGTTACGAGAGAATTTCTTGTTGCAAGTCTCACACACAAAAGGTTTTTCACCAGTATGAATTAACAAATGGCTATTTAAATTAGCTTTAACAGAAAATTTCTTGTTGCATACTTGACACACAAAAGGCTTTTCTCCAGTATGAATTAAAATATGCCTTCTTAAGTCACCATTTCTTGGGAATTTCTTCTTGCATATCTCACAGGCAAAAGATTTTTCCCCAGTGTGAATTAACAGATGCTTTCTTAAATGATCCTTTAGAGTGAATTTCTTTTTGCATATTTCACACACAAATGGTTTCTCACCAGTATGAATTAAGAGATGTGTACTTAAAGCACTCTTGTAAGAGAATTTCTTGCTGCATATCTCACATACGAAAGGCTTCTCACCAGTATGAATTAAGAGGTGTGTGCTTAGGTGCAACTTCTGAGAGAATTTCTTGTTGCATGTCTCGCAGTTAAAAGGTTTCTTACCTGTATGAGTTAATAAATGAGTGCTTAAATTCCTCTTATTTGAATAATTCTTGTTGCATATTTCACAAACAAAAGGTTTCTCACCAGTATGAGCTAAGAGGTGTGTGCTTAAATTACTCTTTTGAGAGAATTTCTTGTTGCATATCTCACAAACGAAAGGTTTCTCACCAGTGTGAATTAAAAGATGCTTCCTTAACATGCCATTTTGTGAAAATTTCTTGTTGCATATTTCACAAACAAAAGGTTTCTCACCAGTGTGAATTAATAGATGCCTGCTTAAATCACTCTTTTGAGAAAACCCTTTCCTGCATACATTGCAAACAAACGATTTTTTTTGTTCCAAGTCAGAAACTATTTCTCCTGAAAACTCTTGTACAGAACTATTTTGCTGCATATTTCGCACTTTAAAAACTGTTTTGAGTTATGTGATGTAGTTCATCAACAATCAGTGCTTTTTTTATCTGATAAACGTACAGGTAACACAATCTACCTCCTTTTAAAATTCCTGCAAAAGAAATTAAGAAGAAACTAAATTATTATAAAATATTAAATAGCGCAGAAAACTGAATTGAAATAAACTACTAGTTATTTGATGCTTGCCGAAAAAATAGAGTGTCAGAAAAGTTTTTTTTTAATTGCATAAATTTTTAAACTATAACTAGAATTAAAGTAAACAACTGTCCATAAAATAAAATTATAGCGTAAAAAAATGTAAATAAAAATCATAAATGAATGTTATTAATAAAGAATAAATGAATTATATATAAACAAAGTATTTATAAATAAAAATATTTTTAAGCAATTTATAAATAAAAAATACAGTAAACTTAAGGAGAAAATTTCATATTATCTATGAAAAAATGATGCATTCTAAAAGCAATGAGGATAAAATAATTTATTTTCATTGTAAGAAACTATGATACTCAGAATTCCTCCAAACTTAAGACTTTTAAGACTCAGTCTAATGTACATGATTATTGTGGAAAACATTTCCCATTACTAATACATTTGACATTGTATAACAATAATTTAATTATTTATTAGCATTTTAACAATGTTTAAAGCTCTCTATAATAGAATATGAGTAAAACGAAATACATTTTTTAAAGCTTTAAAATACAGCTTTGGAAAGCATTTTTAGATCTGTGTATGTAAAATTGATGACAAAATGTGTGAAGAGTATCATTCAGCAGATTTAAACTATACAGGAGTCTGTGGAGAGTGCAGAAATTCAGATGAGGAGGGGGAAGAAATATTTCATTCAGAAAAAGAAATATTTCATTCAGAAAAAGAAATATTTCATTCAGAAAAACAAATCAACCAAGAAAACGTTCAGTAAATTTAATAAAAAATATCGAAAGAACAGTATTTTACATTAATGATATTGCAGTTATGTGTGTTTAGAAGCAGTACGAGTAAGAATATAAAGATCTTATTAAAAAGAATATAAATAATATAAGTAGCAATGAAGTATCTTTCTTAAGAGCAATATTGTAGGATTTAATATGAAATTGCAGAAACAAATTTGGAAAAACTAATACCGTAATTTCCGGAAGAAACGCCGCGGCGTTTACGTGTTTTAAACTGAAATTTCAAGCGATGCGGCGTTACTACCGATGCAGCGTTTACGCGCATTTTTTTTTCAAACAAGCGTGATATTTTTCTGAATTTTTCCGAAAATTAAAAAAAAAGAATCGGTCAAAATTCCAAAAATTCGGACATAAAATGAATAGCGAATTCCGACAAATGGTCGCAAAAACAAATTAATTTCGATTTCGTCAAAATATTGCGAATGACCACAAAATATGACCACAAAAGTTACGCAAATTTGCATAAGATTACAAATAAACGAAAATTGCATTTTCGAATGAATTTCCTGAGTTTCCCTCTTCTCTCCCCCTTTCCTTCTTTTATAACGTTTCAGAAAATTTGTTCTGAATCCGATTTTTTTCCCTTGTTCGAAAGATTCAGACATAGAATTTTGAATCATGCGGATGAGCCGAAATTTTCTGATCCAGCGAAACGAAATATATTAACCCTGCCTGAAATGCTAGAAGTTTGCCCCATCGAGCCAAGAAAACATAATATAATCAAGTCTGGGCCAAGTTTTTGAGATTCCCGATATTTTTTTACATTTCAAATTTTTTTATTAATGACTGCCTTTTCAAAATTTTGGGAACAGAATCACCTCTTTAATATATATTACCGTAAAATCCCGTTAATCCGCCCTTCCCGATCAAACGCCCCCTCCTCACTGTATAAAAAATTTGAAATTTTCAAAAAATTCCGAGAAAGCGCCCTCGCTCCCCATTATCAAGGGCGATTGAGAATTTGATGAATTATGATGAAATAAATGAATCATGAATCTTTGATGAAATGTGCGTTTTTCGAGATTTTTTAATTGATTTCATGCTTTTTGGGTTTTTTTTTACAAATTTCTCCTTTTTTCTGTGTTTCTTTCGACAGAATTTACGTTTTTTTTGAAAAAATCCAAATTTTTTCAAGTATTGCTTCAAGTATCAAAATTCATGATTCATTCAAAGATTCATGATTCATTCAAGAATTCACGATTCATTCTTGCAAATTTTGTGAAACTATCGTGGAAAAATCCCGTGTAAGCGCCCCCCTCTAATTATTTTACGATATTTCGTCACGTTTGGGGGATGGGGGGCAGATTAACGCTATTTTACGGTACTGTTATGGAAAAAAATCACCGTATCCGCCATGCCGCACTAAACATATTTTTACTTTTAAAATCGTATGCGTCGCGGCGCTTATTCCCGAAAATACGGTATTTGAATAATATTATTAATTTTGTGTTTAATTTATTAATTTCTGATTAATAATTTCATTTTTATGATTTCTTAATACAGCTTATTAATGTGTTTCGTTTTAACACGTCAACCACGTTTACCGCGGAAATTTCATCTGCGGCGTTTACGACCATTTTCTAAATTTTTTTGAGTGATTTATGGCGATGCGGCGTTTCTTCCAGAAATTACGGTAGTGACTTCTTAACCTGGGTATACAATGCTTCAAACTGTGTTATATATTCAGCAATCGAAAGCATTACAAAAAAGGTTGGTCTCAAATATCCTATTTTAAAATTTTCTTATATTTCCAAGTCAGTATTGAAATAATGACATTTTCATAACTAGTTCCTTTCACAACACTACCCTTATATACATTATTCAATCAAATATTAAATTACTAAATTAAACTGGATATGAAAAAGTAAACTAAATAAAAAAAAATGTTATTGTGCTACATCGTTACACTTAAAATAAACATGTGCATGGAATTGAACAGCATTACTAGAGATTTAAAAGAAATTGAAAAAGTAATACAGAAATTGAAAAAGTAATTTATAAAAAATATCAAAACAAAGTTTGGTTTAAAATTTTTAAAAAATTGATACATTTTGTAATTTACTCTTTCATATCTTCTGTTAATACTTAAGATTTAAAAACTATTTAAATTTTGAGAAATTTTTTTTTTAAAATTATTATATTAATTTGTAATAAACCTAAAAAATTAACTACAATGAAAAAATCTATGTTAAGTTGGTTAATGTAAGTCTTAAAAGAATTGAATTTTAAGCCAAAGTTACCAAAATACTATATTAAAAACCTTCAATATTTTAAATTATTGAAAAATTAAACTTTATTTCTATAAAAAAAAAATTGAAACATATAATCAAAAACAGTATTTACTGCAAAATTATTAATTAAATCTTGTATGCTCAGTTATACAAATGAAAAATAAGCAAAACATTTTCTTACTTTGACACAATCACATAAATTTTTGTCCATGAAATCTAAATCTAACATCCTTTTCATCATTTCAAAATTTTCCTCTCAAGATTTGCATATACTATTCTCACAACCATATTCATCATTTAAAAACTATTTCAATGAGCAATCGTTTATAAATATATTTTCAAATTTGAACTCGAACGTGTTAGCTACAATTTGGGATGCAAACATTCAGAGTATTGACTCCGTAATGGTAAGTATACATTTTAGAAATTCTTGTCTTATAGGCACACTTGTAACGAAAATATTCAGTTTTATGAAAGAAAGTGATCGTTTTCTTTTAATATGACATCTCTTTTACTCAGTGAAGAATTTCGTCTTGTGTCTCAAACTCAATATACACAGAGTGAAAAAGTATTGAATAGTAACATCTTCATAAAGGAAAGTGCCTGTTTTTTGGTATATTTCGTATGAAATATTACCTACTGTGGTCGCTCCTATGTTAGAATTTCTGAAAAAATCTTACAGAACTATGCTGATCATGACCTCTATACCCCAAAATACCATCAGTAAAAAAGTTTATGTATACATATATATATCATTTTCTTCTGAACACGATAACTTTTTTAATTCTGCTCCTATCGCCTCGAAACTGATACATACAATCAAAGTTCTATAATCCGCATAAGTTGTGGCCAAAGCCTGTGCGGATTATGGAATATTGCAGATTATAGATCATTATGGATTATACGTCATTTTATTCCTAGATGGTATTTTAACTATACAATCAGTATAATATGAAAAAATAAATATGAAATCTAAAAATTAATTTAAAAGGCTACCTCAAAAAATGCCTTTTTTCAGTTATTTTATTAAAGAAAACTATGTGCATTTAAATAAAAATAATTACATAGGTTCTGCAATACAGCTTGTTTTTTACTGTTAACTAAATAAAAGAGTTATATATATTTTTTTTAATGTTTTATTATGTTTCTTTTTCATTTTTTTATTATTTGTTTTAAAAAAATCGTTTTTGAATCACAAATTTGTAAATTTTCTTAACTGTTTATTACTTAGTTTACATTCCTAAAGTAACGTGAATTACAGAAAATTGCGGATTATGGGTGCGCGTATTATAGAACCTTGACTGTAAAATCAAGAGGTATAAAATCTCGGACAAGTTCTTTAACGGGCAAAATCGGACCAAGGGGGTGGAAATAGGGAGGGTTTCTGTGGAAAACGAAAAAAGCCATAACTTCTTAATTAAAATAGATATCAAATCAGTTTAAAGTTTATATTACTTTCAAAAATTGGGCCAAAAGTTTATGTGTAACAGATTTTTGATAAGTTAAAAATGGACTCAAGGGGCGAAAAAAAGTTTTGGGAAGAAAAATTCACAACTTCGACAATTCTCAAGATATTCAAATCCAGTTGAATTTTTTGTAAAAGTTCACAAAATTATCTAAAACTTTTGTATTTACATGTTTATTATAGGACTATATCTTACTGATAAAAAAAAATAAAACAAAAAGGAGGAAGATGAAAAAAAAGACAAAAATGCATAATTTTGTCAATTCTTACACAATTAAATCTAATTAAATTTATTTTATGTCTTCTCAATTATATTTACAACATTTATATTTACAAGTTTTTCATAGGACCAATTTTTATATCAAAAATAAATTAAACAAAAATAGGAGTTGGAGAAAAAAAACCTCAAATCCAAACTGCAAGACTCATCACTGCTGCATTCTGACTCATCTTTAATTTCATTTTTAATTTTAAATGCATCCAAATGGCAGATTCTCTTATGTAGGAACTATATAATGCAATGCATTGGCCAGTTTTTTGATTAAGGTAGAACATATTTCAAAAAAGACTTCCCAAAAGGGTATTTTGAACAGAATTTCATGAAGAGATCGTGATTGAAAATTGAGGAAATATTCAAATAGTAAACTGCGTTTTTTCTGACTCATTTCTAAATCCATTTTTGCCCTCAAACATATCCGATTTACAGGTCCTTTTATTTAGGAACTAAATAATATGACGTATCGGCCAGTTTTTAAAAAAAGGCAGAATATTTTTGAAAAAAGATTGCCAAAATGGGTATTTTGAATGGAATTTCCTGAAGCGACCGTGACTGAAATGTTTAAGTTTTCAAATAATAAATTACCTTTTTTCTGCCTCATTTAAAAATTCAGTTTTTCTGTCAAACGCATCCAATTGACAGGTTCTCTTATTTAGGAACTGTATAATAAGCCGTATTCGTCAGTTTTTTGATAAAGGCTGAATATATTCCAAAAAAAGCATTCAAAGTAGGCACTTCACACAAAATTTCCCAAAACAATTATGATTAAAGAATTGAGGATATATTCAAATAACAAATTGTCTATTTTATGACTCATTTTTTAATTTAATTTTGCTCTGAAACATATTCACTGACAGATTTTTGTTATTTAGGAACTATATAATGTACCGTATTGGTCAATTCTTTAATAAAGTCAGAATATATTTCAAAATATGTTTTCAAAATGGGTATTTGAGCCGAAATTCTTTTTAAATAATTTTAATAAAAGCAGCTCTAACAGAAAAAAAATATTTTTTTTTTTTTTAAAGCGGCCAAATAAAGTTGTTAAACTGGGTTTAGCTCTAATCATATTTTATTTCTGGATGTTGAAATGAACACTCTTCGAAATCTACCTCCTCCTATAGGCCAAGCCGATAAAATTTTGAAGCATGACTTTATTTCCTGTTCACATTTTTTTAAAAAGTTATTCTTAATTAAAATGAGAAAATGACATTATAAAAGACACAATTAATAAATAAAACCTACTACTCCTCTAAAACAATGGAATGAATCCAGTCGCTATCATTTTTAAGAACTTTCATAATATTTTTTGTATGATTTTTTTTGTGACATGAGGATATCTTTTTACCAGAATGTTTTATTTTATTTTTAGAGATGTAACATAAAATGAGGGGTATGCAAAGAGAAAATTGCAACCGGCGCAAAGTTAGAATTTGGAATCCACCCTCTCAACATTTTCGTGTGACAACCAAAAATGATATTGATAATATGAATTTGGTCCCTCCTTAATTTCTGCACTTAGGGTAAAAAAACCCAATTGCCCCTTCACATGACGCTGCATAAAACGACACTTTTCTTTTAGTTAATAAGCATTAATTTAAGATTTGTGAATTCAATTACAGAAATATTTTGTAAAATAATTTGTTTTATAAAATTTTGCATTTCTCGATAGCTGATACTGGATACTATACTTTTTTTTAAAGTTTTATGTAGGTGCATAAAGAGAATTGTTTCTGTATTCAATAAGCTGATTTTCAATACTGTTTTAAATGAAAAAAAAAGTTACTTTGAAATGTTGTTTGATGAAAAGTTTTTTGTTAAATGCAATATGTTTTAGTTTCTAATTTATATTGCTTGAAATATTTATTATCAGGAGGAAGTTCACTATTTTAAAATATTGTACAATGTATCCAAAATATCGTGATAATTATGAACCCTAATAAGGAACACAGTTTTGGATGAAATAAACAGTATTAACCAGCTATTGGTGGACAGTAATAAAGAAATTAAAATCAGGTGGATGTATGATATTTTTACAGGTCAGACAAACAGAATGACAGACTGAGTCTAGCTACTTTCTTTTTATACAGTAGACTCCCTCAAATCTGCAATTCTCTAAAATCCACTCATAATTTACAGATGTAAACAATGAAACATTCATTTCAGATATAGGAACAAAATCTGACTTTTTTGATTTTATATCAATACCGTATTTTCCGGGAATAACGGCGCACCGAGTATAACGCCGCACTTGGTTAAAAATAAAAAAAAACTAGTTTAACGCCGCACCGGGTATAAAGCCGCACCGAGTGTAACGCCGCGCCGGGTATATTCCCACATTCATTATTAGAGCAATGAAATAAAATTATTAACTGATATAAAGTAAAACATTTTGATCTTAAATAAATAACTTATCTTTTTTTGTTGTACAGTTATTGCAAGGAAACCGGAACCTCATCCATTCGCTGCGCCACGATTAGAGGTCTGCACGGGCCGGAATTTCCAGGCCCGGGCCCGGCCCATTGTGAAACTCAAAATTTCGGCCCGGCCCGTTTAAATTTTTGTATTTTAGGCCCGGCCCGTACAAAAATCAGCGAAAACAGGCCAGGCCCGGTCCGTTTTGACCCGTTACAATTTCTAAAAAATTCAGATTTTTATCATATAACTAAGATTCCTTTAAAGATTACTGCATACATATCTATGCAATGATTTTACAGTATATTTTACAGCAAATACACATTAACAACATTAATGATTAATCAGATTCTTAGGCTTTCAACATTCGAATAAAGATTCATTAAAAAATTAATATGGCTTAGAATAAAAGAAAAAAGAAAGAAAGCTAAAAATATGGTTAATTTTGAAGCTGTTTAATAAAAAAAGATTTATAAATATATTTTTATATCATTTTATTATAGATTTCAAATCCAAATTCCTTCTTAAATTCAAAGAAGCTCCTTTCTGATACATTTCTGAAATCATTTTTTTTTTCTCAGAAACGCATAAGATTAGCAGGTATCTTTAATCAGAAACTATATAGTCGAATGGCGTTATCCATTTTTTGATACAAGCAATTTAAGAATACTGCAAACAAATAAAATACTGTCATAATTAGCGTTTTGAATGGAATTTCCGGAAGCAATAGCAATGGAAGGGAGAAAAACCTGCAATCATTTGAGAAACTATTATATCTCAACAAGATTATACAAGTATTTTATTTACCAAAAATGAAAAACGCTATTCGATTCCAAATCCCTTCAATAGTTAGGCTTATCCCTTTTATACTTTTATAATTTAAAATTAATCAGAAAATGTGTCAAACTTTCGCATTATTGAGAAATTAATTTAAAAATCCTCAAGAAGTATATATCCAAAGACTAAGCTAACATAAATTCTTTATCGCTGTTAATAATTTTACAAATCGTGTTTTCTGCCAATAATTAAGTCTAGTACCGGTCCGGCCAGTCTATATGTAGAAGAATATCGCAAGCGTGATCTCGGACCGGCATGAGTCAGCTAAAAAAATATTAAAACGGGTTACACATAATGTAATTCTCTGATGCCGATGATACACTGTGCATTTTTATATTGATGCTGTCAAACTAGTATGGCCACATTTATACTTATTCTCGTTAAAACCATTTTCTTTGAAAATAGCTCATATTTTATCGTTTCTGGTAAAAAAAAAATTCTATCGGCCCGGCCCGGCTGGCCCGTTCAATTTTTTTGCCGGCCCGGCCCGTTAGAAAATTCGAAACGATTCCGCCGGGTACGGGCCAAGCCCGAGCCCGTGCAGACCTCTAGCCACGATTCCCGTTAACTTTTGCTAAATTGATAACATTCAGCTTAAATTTTGCAGGGTAACTGACCGCTTACAACTCACATTTGAAGACACATTTAAGATAAAACTTACCATAAAATACCGTTAATCTGCCTCCCCCAAAACGTGACGAAAAATCGTAAAATAATTAGAGGGGGCGCTTACACGGGATTTTTCCGCGATCGTTTCACAAAATTTGCAGGGATCAATAATGATAAATTGAATGAATCGTGAATCTTTGGATGAATAATGAATTTTGATACTTAAAGCAATACTTGAAAAAATTTGCGATTTTTCTTAACGAAAATTCTGTCGAAAAAGACGCAGAAAAAAGAAGAAGTTTGTAAAAAAACCCAAAAAAGCATGAAATCAAATAAAAAATCTCGAAAAAACGCACATTTCTAAAGATTCAGGATTTATTCATTTCACCATGTTTCATTCCTTTCTCAACCGTTCTTTTGACATAATTTGTACTTTTTTAGAGTTTTTTTGACGTAATTCACGTTTTTATTGCAATCTTTCGTCGAAATGTGGGTTTTTTGGCGATACTTCAGCGAAATTCATGATTTTTTCGCGATCCTTTAAAGAAATTTGCGGCTATTTTTCATGATTGTTTGGCGAAATTGGCGTTTTTAAAGCGATTATTTTGGAAGGGAGGGTGCTTTCTCGGGATATTTTGAAAATTTCAAATTTTTTATAAAGTTGGGAGGGGGCAGATTAACGGGATTTTACGGCATATCAGAAAATTAAAATCAATTTTAAGCATCAGATTCTTTAACCTTAAAAATATAATTCCATGTGAATGTGTATAATTACAGCGAAAGCAACGAAAGTTTAGATTTGCCGATCTGTTTTCAAAAATTTTAAATTAATTAGTCCTATTTACAAGCCGCACCTAGTTATTGGCCGCACTTTTGTTTACAAAACAAAAAAATCTAGTTTAACGCTGCGGCGTTATTCCCAGAAAATACGGTAATATATTTTTTAATTTGTGATTTTTGTTAATATTACAGAACTCATTTTTTTCATGAAGGAAGAATAAATTTATTTCTGAATAAAAATTTAATATATTGCTGACATCGCTGGTAATCACTATCTTCTTACGCAATATATTAATGTATTAATCAAGCTTTTTTGATTACTTAAGTCTGGCTAAACTTGAAATAAAACTTCCCCATTTTATGCTTTTGATATGAATTGGTTATGTACCTCAATGAGGAAAGTTTTATTGAATAATTTAGGAGAAATAAATTTAATTTTCATAATGGATATTTAATCATACTTTAATGATTATTAATTTGACCTTTGCTTTTGATATTTTAATTATTTTAAAAATTATCTAGATTGCTATTATTTTTTTAATTATTTATCTTAATATTTTATTATATTTAACCATTCATTTTAGTTTCAATTGCATTATTAAATACATTCGAATCACTGTTTGAAGAAATGTAAACAAATTAATGAGTAGAAATTTGCACAACCTCTAGTCCCAAGCTGTACGGATTTGAGGGAGTCTACTGTTTTTTGATTATTTAACTTGTCTATAGTTAGAAAACTTTAACATATAACTTTTATTTTTATTTCCCTAAAGAAAAATGTCTTTCAAAAAGCTAGAATTTCCCAAGCTCACAAATAATGGAGACTCCACCACCCTTTCCCCCCCCCCCCTACTGGTGACAACTTAGATGATGATTTTTCATCCTTTTGATGATTTCTATGAACCCTCTTTGAAATGTTGGTTGAATTTTAGAAAATTATGTATAGCATAATTAAAATCTTATGAAAACTAGATATAAAATACAGCAAACTAATGCAATTAATTTTTAAATAGAAAGTCAGACAATTCATTTTCTTTTACTTTGGTGAAAGGAAAATAAGAAAACTACAAAAAAGGCATATTAATTACAAATTCATATAACTCAAAGAAAATTTTTTTTATGTGTAAATTACATATAAAGTGCAAACTACTACAATTATTTTTATAATACAAAAAATGTAGTACAGTGAAATATATTATTGAATCATGATTTTATTATAAGTACTACATTCATATATTTAATATTATCTTGTTCAAGATAAAACATTATAAAAAATAGAATGGAATAATACAATGGGAAATTATAAATTACGTATAAAATAGAAAAAAGCTACAGCTAATTTTAAAATTGATAACAGACAATAAAATATATACTTAATCAGATTTTACTGTATAATTCTTACATGTTAGTAAATTTATTTTCACAATTTGAAGTAATTGATTAAAAAAATTTTATATTTTATTATAGATGTCTTCACATTTTTTTATTGCTATTTGTTATTCCATACAATTTGGGCTTTAAAAATTGAGATTTATTGACAAATGATACAAACAGCTATAAAAACAATGCTAATGAATGCTTATGAGTGCTTACCGTAAAATACCGTTAATCCGCCCCCCCAAACGAAAAGAAAAATCGTACAATAGTTAGGGGAGGGCGCTTACACGGGATTTTTTCACGATCGATCAACAAAATTTACAGGAATGAATCATTATAAAATGAATGAATCGTTGACTGAATCACAAATATTTATACTTGAAAAAATTTGGGTTTTTTCTTTTTTAAATGTAAATTCTGTCGAAAAAACGCAGAAAAAAGGAAAAATTAGTAAAAAAAAGCCAAAACAAGCATGAAATCAATTAAAAAATCTTGAAAAAACGCGCATTTCATCAAAGATTCATGATTCGTCCATTTCAAAATGATTGATCTCGCTCTCAATCGCCTTTGAGAATCGGGAGGGAGGGCGCTTTCTCGGGATTTTTTGAAAATTTCAAATTCTTTATAAAGTGAGGAGGGGGCGTTTGATCGGGAAGGGCGGATTAACAGTATTTTACAGTATATATAGCTATATATTTACATAATTATAATAATACCATAAAGTTCTACATTTACACGTGTATATAATACATACATGTGTATGCATTATGATTGTTTTTTATACATAATTTACTTATTTTCCTATAACAGAAAAAATAAATGATAACACAATAAATAAACTACACAAATGCTAGAAAAAAAATAGCATGTGTAAACAAAATAGTGAATAGACTGTCAGAAAACATGGTGTCTAATTATAGTGTTTAAGTGTATTTTAATTATGGAGTATGTTAGTTACTAATAGGGTATTTTACTCTAATGAAAAATTTCTTATTTCTGTAAATGAAAGTATCTGTTTTAAATATAAAGTAAATTTTAATTGTTTAATAACTTTAAATCTGAAAATAATACAGTATTCAGCCAGCTGAATATTCAGTTAATAGTGTGCGGAATATTTAAAGTGACTCGAAATGGTAGCAATAATGAAAGTGATAATATATAAAATTTTGTGTCATCATACAATCAAATCACAAGTTCCAGAATTTTCAGTAGAAGAATAACGAAAGAAATGTATCTTACCATTAATTTGTTTTAGAAAAGAAGAAGTGTCAGTAATTTGATTAAAAATATATCAACTGTTATAAATTGAGTGTGACCATTTTGTCTATTCTAGTACAGAAGCCAACACAATGAATGATTCATCAATAAAGAAGTCATTCATTAATACTGATTCAATGAATATTTCCATTTAAAAATTAGTTACAATTTGATTTTGGAATCTCAGAAAAATCTTGCATAGATTCCTTGTAAAAGCCTGCTTAATAGCTGTCTGGTAACTATTATTACGACCTAGGATAAAAAAAGAAAAAAGTTTTAGCCGTATTGCGGCCTTGCAACAGTTTAATTGATTGAGACGCCAACACAATAAATGAATCACAAAGGAACAAATCATTCATGAACAATGAATCAATCAATAAACAAACAGAAAATTTTGAACTAATAAAACAAAACATTTATTTTTTAACAAAAAGAAAAGAAAGTATTAATAAAAATGTGCAAATCTAGCACTTGAATATACCCTCATGTATTAAATCACCCGAACCGTACGTAATTTAGTTTTGAATGTCTCAGAAAAATCAAACATATTCTTTTGTGAAGCTTGTTTCTGTTAATGGCCGTCTGATAACCAGTTTTATATAAGGGATTAAAAAGGATACTAGTATTGTTGCTATTTCAGCAATTTAATTAATCACGTCAATTCATCATTCTCTGGATCAATGAATGATTTTTTTTTTATTGAATCGTAGTGTAAAAAGGCAAGATTCATTCATGTATTGGAGTCTTTTGCTTGTCCTGTCAATAAATATCAGGTAACTTTTAAAATATGAATTTATTGACACTTTTTACTAAAATAAGTTAATGCTAAGGTGGTTTCTTTTTATCACTCGTTAACTAAAATTCTACAATTTGCAGTTTGATAAATATGAGTCTAACTATACACAAAATTTCATCTACTTTTATTTTGCTCCTAGTCATTTTAAGCTTTAATAAAATTGGTACTACTAGGTTATCCCGTCTACAAAAAAAATGATCGCCAAACTATAAGATTAAATGCCAATAATGGATGATCGTAAATGTCACATTCAATGACATTAAATACTATTCGCGTGTTTAAAATGCATTTAAGTGATTTTTATTTCAACTTTTTATTAATATTTGTGTTAATATTCTACTAATTATTCTTTTTTCCGTTATTTAAAATAAAAATTACGTCAATATGTAGAATTTGGCTTTTAGTTTGGAGATCGGTATAATTTGCCGAAATTGCTGGACAGAATAACAGAGTAGTGCCATAAAATGTTTTATTTACAGCAGATGATTTTAGTTATTTACTTGTAATTAGTTAGTCGAATAACATTCAAGTTTAAATTTCAAAAAACGTAAACTTGCGTGAGTTTTTGTTAACGGTAAAATTTAAAACATTGTGTTTCTCATAGGCTAAATTTGGTTGTATTCTGCCCTACTGAAAGTATAAATATTTATTTAATCATTGATCTCATGTTAAAGTTCTTAATCAAAAATTACATTAAATGTCAAACAATTTACAAAACCTAAGATCTGAAATTCCAATGTCTTAATATTGGTAGATCTGTTGCTAATGGGTGCTGTTGTTGCACAGATTTAACAAAAAAAAGTAAAAAAGTGCTGTATTCTTTACTTGCATTTAGAAGAATGGTATAGTATTTTACTCATAAAAAATCTTGTTTATGTAATTGAAAACATCTATTTTAAATATTATGTAAATTTTAATTTTTTAACACCTCTAAATTCTAAACTAATAAAATATTCAACCTGATAATTACTATTCGGCAAGCAAAATATTTGGTTTACCTGTGTGCAGATTATTTAAAATGACTGTAAATGTAAACAAAACTGAAGGCGATGTTACATAAAATTTTATGTTACCATAGGATTAAATCGTAATTTAAGAATTTTCAGTAGAAGAAAAACTAAAGAAACATATACCTGTGTGCAGAATATTTAGAATGACTATAAATGCCAGCAAAAATGAAAGTTGTGACGTATAAAATTTTACTATTAAATCACAAGTTCTAGGATTTTCAGTAAAAAAATAACTAACAAAACTGATTTTGCCATTAATTCCTTTTAGTAAAGAATCTAGATCAGCAAATTTATTAGAAATGTATATCTACTATCACAATCTGAGAATGACCATTTTGTCCTGAGTAAAATCCATTTTAATACATACGGACGCCAACACAATGAATGATTCACAAATGAAGAATCATTCATTTATAATTAATCAACCAATAAATCACCTAAGTTTTAATTAAACAAACAAAATATTCATTTATAAAAAAAGAAATAGGAATTATTTTCTAAATTTGTTAATATAGCACGTAAAATATGTCTTCGGGTCAAAAGTTGGATGCAATTAAATTATGGAAATGCAGGAAAATTTTGCGTAGATTCTTGGGACAGCTTGTTTAATGGCTGTCTGGTAACCAGTATTACATCCCAAAGATTTAAAAAATTGTAGCTATATTTCCATCGCAACTGTTTAATTAATAAATAACATTAAAAATTATGAATGCAAGAATCGCTTCATATGAATCATACTGAAATTCATGATTCGTTCTTTAATGGCGTGGCGTCTTGTCTCTTACGTTGTTTGAAATAGCAGGTAACTTTTAAAACATAACTTTATTGTACTTAACCTCTTTACTAGAGTAAGTTAATGCTAAGGTAGGGTAGTTTCTTTCATTACTCTTCAACTAAAAACTCTACAACTTGCTATTTAATACTGACTGCATGAAATTTCACATGTCCCAACTGTCATTTTTGTTGATTTATCATAGAATCATTTAAGTCATTATTAAAATACTTTATTTATAGCATATAATTTTGGTTATTGTTATTTATTTCTAAAGAGTTTAATGAATAAATTTAAAGTTTCAGTTTAACCACAGCAAATTGTTTGTTTTTTCATTTACTTTTAAAATATTGTGTTGCTCATAAACTAAATTTGATTGTACTCTGTTAAATAGAAACTAAATGTTTTTTAAATAATTGATCGCATAATGAAATGCTTTTATATCATAATTTACACGTCTACATTTATAGACTTTATTAAAATTTATATATAAGAATACATAACACCTGTAGGCTCTTCCCTCACTTGAAAACACTTGTTCCAAAGTGTTAATCCAATGGGCAGGTTGTTTTCGAATTTCTGGTTTAAATTTGAATATTTTTTAATGATTTTATTTTTCGCATATTTTATTGAGTTTTATTTTTAACATGACAATTTTTTAATTTTTCGAGTTTAGTAGCAGATTTCTCTTTAATAGATAGTTTTAATTTCAAAACCAATTCAAAAATTGAAAGTGCCTTTTCAAAAATAATCTGCTACCGAGATAAAATAAAAAATAGTCATATTAATGATCGACTTCAGCTATCTTATGCAAAAAAAAAAAAAAAAAAAAAAATATTTCATAATATTCAAATTTAAACGAGAAATTTGAAAATAACCTGCCGATTAGTTAAACATCACAAAGCAAGTGTATTCAAGTGAGTGAAGAGTCCCCTTAAAAAGATTGTCCATCAACTTTGAAATTCTCCTCTATAATGTCTTTTAATGTTTTTAAGTAATTTTTTTCTGTCTTTGGTTTTTGATTCATTCATACATTTAAAATGTCTTGGGAAAATTAATATTTTTAACTTCATTTTTATTATGTACTTATCTTAAAGGATGCTACTTTTTTCTTAGTTCTTAAAATATTTCTAAACTCTATGCTTAATTAAATATTTTTTGTGTTAAAAACTGATGAACTAACATTTTAAAACTTCATATAAAATTAAGTACATATTTTAGAAAATTTTTGCAAATTAAGAAAAAAAGAAGTATTTTAACACACAAGTTAAAAAATATTATTTTCCCGAGGAGATATTTTTAATATAGGAATGCATCAAAATCCCAGTGACTTTTCATTGGTGAGGGGAATTCGTAAGCTGAGGACTAGCCCCCATAATAAATGAAATTTCATGTTAATAAGGTACTGTATTTGTTCACAGAAAAACAAGCTAACAGATTTTGTGATTATTATATTTTTAAAAGTTATTACTGAATAAAATGCACAATTTTTTTATGAAACCCCCCTTACAAAAATGCATTTTATAAATAAATTGTTTAAAATATTATAATTTTCATTTAAATATCTTGCTATGAATACTGTTATAACTTTTTAGACACTCTCATGATTCAATTAAGTCATTTCATTCAGGAAATGGGGAAAAATCAACAGTTATGGCAACAATATTTTCCATCGTGGTAATATTTCATACGTTTTTTATGATGATATCTACATCAGCTTTCCTTTACAGATCTTCATGAAACATTTCTAACTTATTTGCTGATGCAACAAACTGCCTATTTTCTTGAAATGTGTTCATGTGGTTGGAACAAAAAAATTTTCTTTTAATTTCAATATGCTGTATTTTTCACAAATTGCCTTTAATCAAAATAGTGATAGAAATTCCATATCAGCATGGTTGAATCATGCTTGGAGTTGCCAGAAGATGGACAAACTTTAGGTTTATTAATAAAATTTTTCAATACATATTGAAACTGACTACTGAATATACTTGTGGTGCAAAAAAAAAAAAAAAAAAATAATAATAATTTGATGATGTGAGTTTCAATACTCGCATTATCCAGAAAGTGAAATTTTCAAAAATAATGCAAAACCTCTAATTGTATTGACTGGTTTTCATTGTAAATCAACATTTTACAATGCCAGAAATACATGATAAAAACAGATTATTTTACCGATTGTGGGAATTTTCTGATGCAGATTCATCAATGGTATATACTGATTATTAAAACTTAATTTTAAAAAGTTTGAATAATGCAAGTTTTTTAAATCATATTCTCATTTATACAACATTGATCATTTAATTAAATGTGTCTTGACTTAAATATAGTAGACTGTAAAATCTACTTAATTTCATTTTTTATTTAATTTCAGATTAAAAGTATAATATTTGTATTTAAAAAAAAAAACGCAGATTGGTGTGTATAAGCATGGACAAGCAGCAGACGGACAGACTGATACCTTAAATTGTTTAAGATATTCAAATAAAATTGTGTTACATGGTTCTTCTTTTCAATTGGTATGTCTTGAGTCAAAATATTGTGTGTAAGTATGTATATACTAATTAAAGAGCTATTTTTAAAGAAAAATATGCATTTTTTAAATAAAAAAATATGTTTTATGTACAAAATTTAATATATGTTATGAAAATGAAGATGTTTTGCAAATGTTTTGCTTCATAACACAGTTAAGTTGTTTGCTAATATAATGTTGAAAAAAAAGTTAAATATATTGAATAGATTTCAGTATAGAAGATTTGGCATCAACAAAGCTCTTTAAAAAAATACAATTAATTATTGCCTAAATTTGTAAAGTAAGTTAAAATTCCATTGAAAATTTATTTGAATTTCATAGATTTATTTGATGTTTTAACTAAAAATGCATATGTTTACTCAAAATTTCATTTTTTTAATTTTGTATATGGGGTTTTAAGAATAGGCACACACCTTAAGGTGAAACACAGCTCAGTAAAATAAAGACTTTTTTTTATTTATTGTTAGTGGTGGTACTATATTTTTTAGTTTCAAATGAGCTTCAAAGCTTAAATCATGTTCAGATATTAATTTTAAATTTCTGTTAAAAATCATTAATCTGACTCTGCTGAATGTGGAACTTTATTTTAATATCATTTTGAAAAATAAATAAATAAATAAATAAATAAAAGTTTTATAAATTATCATTTGTTAAATTTTAAACATAATTGTTTAAATATTTTTATACTTCTGAATAAAAACATTGAGAAAAATTACAATTACTCAATAGGGTTTATTAAATTAAATGGATATTTATGAAATTAAGAAGAAATTATTAAAACATTATAAAGTTAAACAATTAATTATTGAAATAAAAACAAACAAATGAAGACACTCTAAATCAGTGAGTTTATTTCATGTCTTATTACATTAACAATTGAATCAGAATGTAATTGAATCATGATTTATCATACAGCACGATAGTGCTGTGTAGTAGAGCTCAGATGCATCTCTAGTGTTAAAGTCCAAAGTTTGCATCTTAATAACTTTGGACCCAATCATCAGATTGGGACAAAATTGACAAGGTGAAGTGTCCTACTCTAGACCTCAAAGTTTACCAAATTTAATCTAGATCCATCTATTAGTTATGGAGATCCAGAATCCCTGTTTTGTCCCTTTTTTCTTCATGAAACAAGAAAAAAAGACCAACAACTCAATTCTATCCCGAACCAGGAAACATTGAGCGATGTGTAATAGCTTAATCAAAAGATTTTAATTTAGGTATGTGCCTTTCAAATGTCTTGTCAAAAAATATCCAAAGGTAAAGGTCCATATTAAGGAAATAACACCAATTTAAATTTTATGTATTGCTATCTCTTTCATAATTAACATTATAGTAATTTCTCCTTTTTAATTTTTAATTCAATAATTTCTTTAGAGTTGCCATCAATTAAAAAAATGTATAATAGTTTTAAAAAGAAATGATAATGTGTGTTCTTTCCTTTTATAGGTCGATAAAAATTCAGGTTCTTCATGTTAGATCTTTACATTTTTTAAATTGGCGTCATTCAAAACATAAAATGCATATTTTTCATAAACATCTGTATAAACTGTAACTAAATATGTGTACCTTCATAGCACCTTTATTTGAATGTTTTCGAAGTCAAAACAATTACTATAAAGCAGATATTTCATTTACAAAGGGATATTTTAGAAAAAAAAATCCTTCTATATGTAAAAAAAAAGATTTAAAAATAGAACAATGAAAATCTGTGCAGATATCAATAGACAAATGAATACTCGTAGATACTGCAAAACTTTAGGGGGACTACCATCAGTGGGGGGAGGGGATTCTGTTGCCAAATATCACCAAGTTTGTCACCATCTTGGCGACTAAAATTGCTCACCAAAAGTAGCCAATTTGGCGCTATTTCTGGGATTTCATCAAACTCATACTTTAAATTAATAGTTAGTTCAGATTTGTTAGTCGAAGATAATTGATCAAGTTCCTGAAATCATCTAAAAAAGTTGTGAAATCATATAAAAAAATGAAGGAACCAGACAGAAAAGTAGAGCTTGATCTAATAAATGTTAGAGTAAAATTTGGCAAACATTTTCAATCTAAAAAAATGCCTGGAAAAGAAATGGAATCAGATTAACTGTAACATTCATAAAATTACCCAAATTTGTGTTAGCTGAAAATGTGGACTGAGCTTTATTGGTGCTTTAAAATCTGTCAGGAAAAAAAAATGGCATTTTTAACACATTCCATATCCCAATCATCCATAACCACTTTAAAAATTTGGGTTCATAAAAATAAGTTACAAGCTGATGTAATAAAGAACGAGCACCTGAATAGTCTGTTCAATACAAAGTGTGGAGAAAACTCCATTCCGAAGGTTTTTAATAAGTGAAAGATCAAAGCTCCAAGTAAACTCAAAACCTTAAACATATACATTTCCACCATATACAAAATATTTGTGTTCAGAAATATATCTTTATATCAATTCTTCAACAACCTGACTATATTAATATTATACTTTAATTATTACTTCATGATTTATATTCGTTTTGATTCATGGAGCTTAGCTGGTTTGAGAAAATATAATTGTACATTCTATTAGCTACTTTGCCCAGTAATATTTTGAGTGGATAACAGTATGATTCTGAACATAAGGCACCAGTAAAGCTCAGTCCACATTTTCAGCTAACAAAAATTTGGATAATTTCATGAGCTTTACAGATAATCTGATTACACTTCTTTTGTATGCACTTTTTTAGATACAAGATATTTGCAAAATTTTAATGTAACTTTTTCAGATTGAGCTCTACTTTTCTCTTGTTCCACCAGTTTTTTATATGATATTACAATCATCATGCTTTATAATCTATTTATAAAGTATTGATATTAAAAGTGATGTATTGCAATTTTTATAAACTGTAATATATAGGTATAAAAAATTAGTACACATAAATTTTAAAAGAACAAAATGCATAATTTTTTATTAAAAAAATCTGTAGCACTATAGGTCTACAGAACCTCCTATTTAATACTGGTGAGATACAATGAAATTTTTAAGATCTTTTTTTTTTTTTTTTTTTTTTTCTTTTTGTTATATGCAAGTTTTGGTTGATAATTTTGAATGAATCCTATCACTGCCTGTTTGCTTATCTATAGTCTAATTTGAGAGAAAATGCCAGCTTTCTCCAAATATGTAAGCGGTGTTTTCTTATTGTTCACTTTTTTTTATTAAAAATTTTCACATAATTTGATTTGTTCTTGTCTTTTGATACATTCAGAAAAAACTTAACAGGTAATAATTTTTGTTCAGCTGTTGCTTAAAAAAATGTATGGTTCTAAGTAATACTAAAATTTAAATCATTCGTGCATGACTTGTGATTCTGTTTGCATTGTGAAGATATTATTTACTGTAAGTCTTCTTACAAAATTTTCATTAATCCTGGGAGTATTAATATCTATAAATAAATATTTATTACCAGGAAATTTTAAACACTAGCAGGGGAATATGAAGGAACTTTGATGTAAACAGTTTTTTGCAATCTGGAATATTTGTTAAATGTAAGTCTATAAATATTATTATGAAAATAGTCATGGAATCACTCATATAGAAAGAATCCTCTATCTGAAAAAAGTTTACTCAAATAGCACAAGATTAAGTTATGTGTGAACAGTATTAAAATTTCAATGAAATCATTCATAATTTTAAAAATATGTATTCAACACTTGGTGATGCTTCAAAAATAAAGTAAGAAAATATTTCTTTGAAGAAACTAAAAGGATTATACAGTTAGCCATTAAAGAAATTAATAATAAAATTGAAAAGACGAAGCAGTATGCTAATCAAGAGAATGAACATAACATATGAAGCCAATGAGAGAAAAAAAATGTATGATTTTTAATCTAAAAGCAAATTTTGTGTTTCAATGTGTTTTTACCAATTAATTTTTTGATTTGGGACAAAATCAAGTCTCTTCTGGGAGATGTATGATCAGTATTGAAATTTCAATGAAATTATTCATAGTTTTAAAAATTCGTATTCAACACTCGATAATACTCTAAAAATAAAGTAAGAAAATATTCCTTTGGAGAAATTAAAAGGATTATACAGTGAGCTACAGAAGAAATTAACAATAAAACTGGAAATGTAAAGCAGTATGCTACTCAAAAGTATTAACAAAAGATATGAATGGTATGATTTTTAAACTAAAATCAAACATTACGTTTCGATGTTTTCTATCAATTACTTTTTTGATTCTAGCAATACTTAATTAAAATAACTGAACTTATTAAGTCTTCCGCATTGGGAACTTATCATTCAATTTTATGAACATGTGTATTCTTTAAGTGTAAATAGTATAGCACATTTGTCTTATATATAAATGTAAAAGATAACTAATACGTGTGCACTATGCTAATTTGTTATGAGAGCAAATTCATTTTAAAATTACTATTTCATATAAAAATGACCTTATTTGAGATGTTCATATAATTGATTCCCATTTAAATGTTTTTAGTATGACTTTTCCTTTTCGTATCTGTTTTAATTAATTGCATACTATTTGAATCGTGTTGTGAAGGAAATTATCTGGGAAAATGCATCGCTTTATTGCTGGCCTCAAAATATGAGAAAATATTTTAAAGATCAGTTATTATTATGAAATTATCAATTGTGGATCTAATGTTTGGTATAAAAGCCAAAAAATATTCCAAATTGACACGATCAGGGGAAATTATCCGTCATCAGGACCCGTCATCATTTTCATCTTCTCAAAAATTTACACACGCACTTCTCATAATATAACCGCATTCAACACGTTTAAAAAAATGTTATTTTAATTTGATCATTTTGAAATCACTAACTCAAAGCTTGACGTCATTTACTTGATGAATAAAACTGAAGTCACCGAATTTTACAAAAGACGATATTTTTGACAAAATATGCACATTTTTATTTTATTTTATATATAGCATATTTATTACTTTTTCAATTTTAAGAGAAAATGGAGTGATTCTGTTGCTACAATTACAAAATTGGTACTAAAAACTTTCAAAAAATGATTATCTCAGAAACAAATTGAGATACAGCTTCTCAAACAAATTGCATGTAAGAGTAATTTTTTTCTCTATATGATGGTGCAAAAATTTAAAATGTGCAATGTAAAATTTGGAGTAGCGAAAATTGCAAAAACGAAATTGCATGAAAAAGTGTTGCCGATCACAAAATGATGTATGTGTTACGCATACATCATTATGGGTCATTCTCAGATAAAGGAAAATTTTGCCTTTAAAAGAAAAATGTTTTTAATTTTCTATTTTTTTGTAATAATAGAATGTTTGCATGTCTGACAGTATGAGAAAAATATCAGCAGAAATCGTTAGCCTTATTTGTGCCCTTAATTTATAGGAACCCAAATTAATAATTGGAAGATCAAACTAATTAATTTATAATTCAATTTCACACAATATAAATACATTAAAAATAAAGAAATTTATATTTAATCATTGACCCACTTGTTATTATCATTCATGAAATAAATATAAATATTAATAATATAAAAGAAAAATAATTTTTGTTCATAAAGATAAATGAAAATGATTATTTTGTAAAATCAGATTTAATTATTTTTTAAACAATAAGTCTGTAAGTTTAAATCTTTATAGTAACTCAAATTTATGTTTTTGATGATAATTTTTGTGAAACAATATTAGAAAATAGAGAAAGTCTTGAAAATTTTCATTTCCATGGCCTGTTGGCCCATTACCATGTTTACGAAAAGACATGGTAATGACATTTTTAATGTTTAACCTCACTTTAGGCTACATTATAGCAATTAAAGGTTTACAGTACATTTACTTTCAAAATAATCCTAGAGATCTATATAAATCAATTAATACAGTTAATAATTTGTATTATTATATTTTAGTAAAATGAAGCAGGGTAATGACACATAAAAACATACTGTTTTCAGTTTTTGAATAAAAATATCAAAATGAAACAGTATATACCTATTTCAAAAAAGTTAGACGCCACTGCTTTTAAGAACATGAGCTACCCTATACTACAGTGCCTAAAAGTATATTCTAGCACCCTCTAATGATCAGCTATGAACGAAAACACTTCGCACCATGGTAATGACCTTTAACTCCAGGGACAAAGTTTAATTAACTAAAATTAAGAGGAAAAAATGTTTTGAAGCTAAAATATAAATTATATTATTTGTAGAAGGATAAAAATTTATTATACTGTTGTTGTTTTTGCCTAAAGGTTTTCCAACATTTCAAAATACAGGGTGATTCAGCTCGTCGGTGACAAACTTTAAGGATCGATAGAGCACACCTAGACGAACATTTTTGAATAGGGAATGTAGGGTCCCTGACGCGATGGTAAGGCGCTAGGCGCTTTCGAAAATTTGGGTGCCGAAATTCGAAACGTCATAAAAACTAGGGAAATGGTTAGATTTTCTTGCTTGTTGCGTCGAAATGATTCTGTTTGTTTAGACTTTCTTCAGTACCAATTTGATAAGCGTATCTCTTAAAACATGGATAGGGGGCGCTGCAGACTTTGGAGAGCTAGACAACAACTTTAAGCCCGTTATTTTGATAATTTAACACATGCTCGCCAAAGTTTATACTCTAACTTAAAGTTTGAACCCAAAAGTAGAGCCCTGCAAAAAGCGTAAGAGCCGGAATAAAATGTCAAAGTACAGGGTGGTCGAAACTCGAAGGCTCCTAAGAGATAAACAAACAGATTTCTTGACTTATGGCATGCATTTTCATGATTCTGTTTGCTGGGGCTCTCTGAAACTCAGTTGAACGGTACAAAAAGAAACATCGATAGGGGGCGCTTTGGGCAAAAAACATAATTCGTTGACATTTCGGACGCTAACTGGAAACGGGGCGCTACGATCAGTTAGTAATAATGAAAACACATTTTCTACCTCTGCTCAACACTTCTGAATAAATTTAGACCAAAAACATCAATGATACTGGAAATTTATTTACAAAAAATAACACTACAGAAGATGCTCGAAATTTCGACTTTGGGCCATGATGCAGGCTTCGCACCTCCGTCGCATTGAGGAGTGTGTGTTTCCAACAATGCCAGGAGTATCTCTGATCTGCCCTGCAGCTGCCACAATGCGCGCCACAAGTTCTTCAGCACTGCTGACAGGTGTATGGTATACCTCGGCCTTCAGGTAACCCCAAAGGAAGAAATCCAAGCAGGTGAGGTCTGGTGATCGGGCAGGCCAGTGAACTGGACCCCCACGCCCGATCCACCGCTGGCCATACCTTGCGTTTAGATGGAGACGCACGTCGTTCGTGTAATGGGCCGGAGCTCCATCGTGTTGGAACCACATCTGGCGACGCGAACCTTCGGGTACGTGCGCCTCCTCCAGAAGCTGCGGCAGCACTTGATCCAGGAAAATCAGGTAATTTCCACCTGTCAGCCGTTCAGGTAACAAATAAGGGCCAATGAGGCAATCCCCCAGAATGCCGGCCCACACATTCTCTGGGCGCTCCTGGGCTGCTCGGCTTCTGGTTTCATGTGGATTTTCATCACACCACACATGACTGTTCTGGGCGTTCCACATTCCCTCCCGGCTGAAGGTGGACTCGTCCGTAAACAAAATGCTGTTTACAAAACGGGGATCCCTGGATCTCATCGCCAAGTACCATCTTGAGAATTCCACTCGAGGGCCAAAATCCTGCTCTCTGAGCAACTGCACCCGCTGGATGTGGTAGGGGTGCAGATTCCGGGAACGTAAGATGCGCCACGCAGTTGCTTGCGAAATGCCAACATGTCTGGCGATATCTCTCGTGCTAAGACCTGGGTTGTCCTCAACCAGGTTAAGCACAGCCTCTTCGTTGTCGGGGGTGCTCACTGATTGCTCCCGTTCAGGCCTGCCTCCGTCGAAAGATCCCGTTGTGGACAACCTCTGGTGTACTCGAGCGAAGAAGGCATGGCAGGGGATTTGCCTGTTGGGGTAACGCTCGGCGTACAACCGCTGAGCGGCTCGTCCATTACAACCAGCAGCGCCATACGCCAAATGCATGTCAGCCAATTCAGAGTTTGTGTACCGTTCCATCCTACTACCGATCTGCAGACAAGTAACCCGAAGCTTAAGTAGGTACCGCACGTTCAAAAGACGTGTCTGCGCATACAACTACGTCATCTCGCGTTGTCGTCTACGCATTACGTATCTTTTGCATATCGATATGGTACGATATCTTTTGCATAAATCAGCAAAAAGCACCTTATGTAAATTTTATTGCGCGCATTGTGCATGATTGAAACCAGCTATGTTTGTTAAAAAAAACAAACAAACTGCAGTTTTAATAGCTTCTTATGATAAGTAAATTACTCTCTTGTTTTGTTTCTAACTGATCGTAGCGCCCCGTTTCCAGTTAGCGTCCGAAATGTCAACGAATTATGTTTTTTGCCCAAAGCGCCTCCTATCGATGTTTCTTTTTGTACCGTTCAACTGAGTTTCAGAGAGCCCCAGCAAACAGAATCATGAAAATGCATGCCATAAGTCAAGAAATCTGTTTGTTTATCTCTTAGGAGCCTTCGAGTTTCGACCACCCTGTACTTTGACATTTTATTCCGGCTCTTACGCTTTTTGCAGGGCTCTACTTTTGGGTTCAAACTTTAAGTTAGAGTATAAACTTTGGCGAGCATGTGTTAAATTATCAAAATAACGGGCTTAAAGTTGTTGTCTAGCTCTCCAAAGTCTGCAGCGCCCCCTATCCATGTTTTAAGAGATACGCTTATCAAATTGGTACTGAAGAAAGTCTAAACAAACAGAATCATTTCGACGCAACAAGCAAGAAAATCTAACCATTTCCCTAGTTTTTATGACGTTTCGAATTTCGGCACCCAAATTTTCGAAAGCGCCTAGCGCCTTACCATCGCGTCAGGGACCCTACATTCCCTATTCAAAAATGTTCGTCTAGGTGTGCTCTATCGATCCTTAAAGTTTGTCACCGACGAGCTGAATCACCCTGTATAATTTTGAGTTATTAAATTTGAAGTTAGGGACATGCCATGGTAATGGCATTACTAACTTTTTAAATTTTTTTTAATATTCAAATCATTATTTTTCCCATGTTTAAACTGTTGCACATTGTAGTTCTTTAACTATTTTTCAAAAATAAAATTAAAACATTCAATTTAGACTCATTAAATTTCCCTTTTTTAGTCAAAGACATAAAATTTCCCTTTATCTGAGAATGACACATTTGGCCTTTATAATATAGATGTAAGAAAGTAATATAGGTGTACTATGGTAATTTGTTATGAGAGTAAATTAATTAATTTATTAATATTTCTTAGAAAAATGACCTTATTTGAATTATTTATATGATTCCTATTTAAATGTTTTAGTGCAATTTTCCTTTTAATATCTACTTTAATTAATTGTAGACTATTATAGTCCAAGAGCCGACTGCACAAAACCTTAAGTCATCGAGCACAAGAAAAAATCCTTTATTTTATGGTAGAGTAATAATAGGGGAATCTAATCATCCATGTTTGCCTCAAGCGAAGTGGTGCATAAGCCAAAAATTGATACCACTAGTGGTTTATTCGTACGTTTAACATTGTGCTTGCCGTACAATTAAAAGTATGAAAACATGAAAAATTTAGTGCAGGAAAATATAATGCTAAGTCTGCGAGTGAACCACTAGTGGTATCAATTTTTGGCTTATGCACCACTTTGCTTGAGGCAGACATGGATGATTAGGTTATCTTATTACTACTCTACCATAAAATAAAGAAATTTTTCTTGTGCTCGATGACTTATGGTTTGTGCGGTCGGCTCTTGGACTATTAGATAGTATTGTTGAAAGGAAGTATTTGTGAAAAATGTTTTTGTTTTATTGCTGGCTTCGAAATATGAGAGGATTTTAAATTAAGGTATTTGAGACCAGCCTGTTTCATTTATAATGCTTAAAAATCATTTTAATAAACTAATTATTCAAAATCCAATATTCTGTATTTAAAGTGAATTTTAAATTACTGCTCTTATACTGGCATTTTTAAGTTGTTTGTATCGGACGCATTATAACTGCAACACAATTATATGAAATATTGCTGTTTTGGTAGTTTTATCTAAGATATTGAAGGGTTTATTGGTTGATTTGTGTTTAAAACTAAAATATTCTCTTTGTGGGATTTTTTCATCCATTTTATTAGAGCTGGGTTTTTGCTGGCAAAAAAGTAGTTTCTGATCTGCTAGTTGCGGAAAGTGGTTTTAAATGGCAGAGACTATTGTTAACTTATAGAAACTGATTTCTTAACGTAATCTGAGACATGTTTTGAAATAATAAATTACTTAGGTACATTTTATTCAGTATAAGTAAATAAATAAAATATTATGAATAGTGCTTCTTTAAAAATAAATAAATTTGTATTAGAAAAAAAGTAATATAATAAATTAAGTTTATGTTATAATATAGTTTTGTGAAGTTATATATAAACAATTATTAGAGTACTTTAAAATCTCAGTTTAAATTCAAAATGAAAAACTATATCCAATAATCCATTTTAAACTAAACATATTGCCAGCAAATAATGCTGGTTTTGGAAGAATATTTGTAAACATTTATTTTTTTCAAAACAAGTTAAGAAACATTCTGGGTTTCAGAAAGCTTAGCAAAATTAGGCCTGTGCTGTGGAATGTTTCGTGAAAAACTAATAATATTGTATATGTAAATGGTAATTTTGTTCTTTAAACTGTAGAAAATATACAAGTTATATTTTGTGCTTCTGTTATTTACTTGTATATTTTCATAAGAACCATTTGTATTTGTTTGATAATCTGTAAATTATAAGACTGCTTAATATATTTAAAAATATTTCGAAAAATGATTTGTTGAAATGTAATAGAATGTTTTGTGTTTTTTATTTTAAGTTCAATTGCAAACTAAAATTTTAATAATTAAACTTCTGCCGCATCAAATTACCATCGTGAAATATTTTGTTTTTCAAGTAAAAGAAAATAAGTACTATCTAATAAACCAGGAGGCACCAGACAGACAATCACCTCATTAAGATGATTACAGCTGGAAATTTGGAATTTTCTAAAATTCGATAAGCATATGAATATGTAACTGGCCTGATACGTCCTCTCTTGGTGGAAATCACATCGAGAATAAATATTAAATTAGTTGGTTGATTGATTTATCATTGTGTTTTCCTGCTGCCAGTAATCCATGTTTTTATACCATTGGGTGCAGGAAAACACAAGAGTAAATATATGAGACAATCGTTAAAATCGGATTTCCGAGTATTTTCCACCAAGATACGACTTGGAGGGCTGATTTTGTTTTAATATGCAATTCGATTTTTAACTAGTTCTAGAATTTCAGCCATGAACTCGTTGGAAATTATTGTCCATACTGCTGCATCCCTGTCTATAAAAAAGTATATGTATATGATTATTTTGAAACATTTTACTACATTGAATAACATTAATAATCTTTAGTTTAAATTTTTGACTTAGTTGCAGTGGCTTAGCAAGCGGGAGCAGAGGGGGCGGTCATCTCTTTTTGCAAATCTCTCTCTCTCTCTCTATATATATATATATATATATATATAGCCTAAAAAACTTTAAAAATTATCTACTTCATATAAACTAGTATTTTATCTTCTTCATATAAACACCGCACTGACTTATATGGATTATCGATTATGGATTGAGTGATGAGTCGCTCCTGTGTTTTTTTTATTCAGGAGGAAAAAAGGTAAATAAGGAATGGTATGGTAATGTGTTGTAATAACGTAGAATTATGATTGAAAAAATATGATGGATAAGACTGGAGGGGGGTGACACCATTTACATCCGCCCCGGGTGTCACCCATTCCAGCTACGTCACTGCTTAGTTGTTTACATATCAAATACATGCATGAATTATAAATCATTGCAGATTTAAGTTCTCATAAAAAATGATTCTTAGTTTTTGCCACGATGATTTTAACCAGATACAATCTTCCATTTTAACCACTCCAGCAAAAACTTGCCAAATTTGCATCTGAATTTCTTCTATGACTATTATTCCTTCTATAGACTCTATTATAACTCAGTTTGATGTTTTCATTTCTCATATTTCATCGTCCAGTTTGCATAGACTAACCTTAGAATATATTTCCATGTGAGCTGCATTTTGAAATTGCATGAAAATATGCATCTTAATTTACCTATTATCCGTTTATAATATATCTTTAAACATGGTAAAAATACAAATAAGGATAAAATTATTACCATGCAATATAACTCGAAAGAATGATGCAAAATTTTGTTCCAATAATCATTTATATTAAACTGAAAATGGAATGATTATTTATGAATTCTAACTTAATACATTTTTACATTATATAATCTTAGAAAAAAAATGATGTTTGCCTTACTTCATAAATGCATCAAATTTTCCACTGATGGCATTATAGAATTTTACCATTAAATTTGCCTTATCTTCTTTAATAATATTTTTTATAAAACTTTTTATTTTAATGTTTATAATTTTTTTATCATAATTTTTTTTATAGTGGTAGGTATTTAGTGTGCATGTAATAATTTTGCGTATAGTTTAATCAGTATATATGTATGAAGTGAACCTGATGCATTTTTAGTTTGAATTAGGTTTCTATTGTAATTTTTAATGCTATCATAAAACTTCTATTTCTATTCAATTTAATACATTAATTTTTATTTTTCATAAAAAGATTTATTTTTTCTTATATATTGTTTTTTAATAAATCATAAAAAGTTATTAATTTATTTCTGTTTATTGCAGATACATAAAGCTATAAAAATAGATATTCATCAAATCAATCAAAACTATCTTTAAATCTGGAATATGCAGCAAAATATTTCTTTACGAAACATTTTTGGCAAAGTAGCTTCTAGCTCACAGCAGGGAAAATGTTTTGTGTGTGAGATATGCAACAAGAGTTTCTCTCAAAAGGGTGATTTAAGCAGACACCTGTTAGTTCATTCAGGTGAGAAACGTTTTATTTGTGAGATATGCAACAAGAGTTTCTCTCAAAAGGGTCATTTAAGCAGACACCTGTTGGTTCATTCTGGTGAGAAACGTTTTGTCTGTGAGATATGCAACAAGCGTTTATCTCAAAAGGGTCATTTAAGGAGACACCTATTGATTCATTCGGGTGAGAAATGTTTTATCTGTGAAATATGCAACAAAAGATTCTCTCAAAAGGGTAGTTTAAGCAGACACGTGTTCATTCATGCTGGTGAGAAACCTTTTGTCTGTGAGATATGCAATAAGAAATTCTCTCATAAGAATAATTTAAGCACACACATGTTATTTCATTCTGGCGAGAAACTTTTCGTGTGTGAGATATGCAAGATGAAATTTTCTCGAAAGAGTCATTTAAGAAGTCATCTGTTAATTCACACTGGTGAGAAACCATTTGTCTGTGAGATATGCAACAAGAAATTCTCTCATAAGAGTAATTTAAGTTCACACCTTTTAATTCATTCTGGAGAGAAACCTTTCGTGTGTGAGATTTGTAACAAGAAATTCTCTGAAAATAGTAATTTAAAAAAGCATATGATAATTCATACTGATGAGAAACCTTTTGTGTGTGAGATATGTAACAAGAAATTCTCTCTGAAGCAAAGTTTGAGCAGGCATCTCATAATTCATACTAGTGAATAACTTTTTGATTGTGAGACATGCAACACGAAGTTTCCTTATAAAAAGGATTTACACAAACATGGATTAAAACATACTGGTGAATAATTGTAAGAAATCTCCCTCAAGATATTTTCTCAAACGTTACTTTCAAACAATCATTCGTTAATTTGTAGTGATACGTTCTTAAAACTTTTCTGCCATTGATACAACAAAATACTTTTGACGGTCCCTAAAATTAAACTGTGCATATTATAGACTTCATTTTATGTAGTGTTTGTGTTATAGAAAATGATGTTTTATAGAAACTTGTTAAAATTATATGCAATATGATTCTATTTTTAAGAATTAGAGAATGGATAAACGGACACAGAAAGCGAAGTAATTAGCAGTTTTCAACTGTTTAAATATTTAAAGAGTTTACTGTTTAAATATTTAAAAGAACAAAAATTCATGTATCAGGCATAGAGAATGAAACATATTCCAATAGAACAAGAATAATTTGTTAAAACTTCATTGTTTAAAAAAAGTACATGAAAAATAGCGTTTTTTTCCTGAAATGTAAGTAAATTCTTACTGTGGAGACACAAAAAGTTTTTGTTTCCATCTGTTAGTTTATCTGTTCTGCAATAAATGCTGCAAAAAGCATCTGGTTAGCTTGAAATTAATTGGTAAGTTGGTGAGGCTTCGAGATTTAATGGTAGAGTTTTTGCTATATTTGGTTAATTATTTTTGAAGATATGGAATATTTATTTTGTACCGTACTGTTTTCGGTCTGGCAATTCAGGCGATTTTCATATTTCCATTTGTTCAATGAGAATGGTGCATCCGGTTAATATAATTTAATTGTTAAATTATGGATGCTAATTTTTTTTTAAACAAGGCTCAAAATGTAGCAGAGCAAACCCGAACCATGTTCTGGTTTTTGAATTTGTAGTAAATAATTTTCCGTTTTGTGTATATTTTTTTAAAAATATGATTACAGGTCAGAAACGCCTTTAGCAACTAGATTTTGGAGATAGCGTTCCGGTTCATGGATTTCTCCGATTTCGAGCCCTGGTTTAAAATTATTGCTTTTATATTGAAAGATTATCAATATCTTTGTCAGATTTTTTTAATTTATGTGTAAAATTTTTGGTGGAATTTTATACATGTTTTCCAACGGATATAAAACATTTTTTTTTATTAATTTGGTATTTGACATGAAGCATAATATGCTTATACTTTTGTTTTGTTTCTTTATCCTAAGTTAACTAGAAACCACATTTCATAACTTAAAAAAAAAATCATTTAAATAATCATGATTGCGAAAAATTTAGCTCAAAGTGTGGCTGAGAAAAGTAAAAGATTAGATAATCTTTAATAATCTTGTCCGCAATACAGCTATACAAGTTATTTAGTAAGAATTTTTTTTAATTTCCAATAAATACTATTAGATTGATATTACAAAAAATATAGCTTGGTGTGATTTAAGCAATTAGCATTAGGATCGTGGATGAATGATTTACCAGTGCAGTTAATGGTCTCCAAACATGCGATTCAACGATACATTGGGCATAAAAATACTCCATTCCTCAGTAGGTCACCCCCAAAGTAATGCAATTTCAGAGAGAGTAAATAAATCAATAAAATATTCAATTACCACTTTACTTGAAGAAGGCCATTCTTTTGAAAATGCACTACGTATACATAAATCACTATACAATGGTTCCACACATTCTTCCACTAAATATTCCCCCAACTTATTACACTTTGGAAGAGAACTATCTTTATTATTTGATACTTTTGATCAAACTATTAATCAGCCAATCCTTGATAAGGGGATAGAAACTTACCAGTTGCTAAATGATTTGAATTCTATTTACAAAAAAGCATACACTAACATCAAAAATTCACAAGAAAAGAGAAATCAACACTTCCAGAAACGAGCGAAACTAAGAGTAATCTTAGAAAAGGATATAGTGTACCTCAAATCCGTTGATAAGTTTAAACCAAAATACACCGGACCTTTTATTGTGGTACATAAATATTCGCCAGTTTCTGTTTCCATTAAGCGTTTACACTCACCCGATGAATCGGCATTCAGAGTACACATTGACAGGCTAATTATAGCTCCCCCTAGAAATGATCATTTATTTGTGCGTCATGAGGAAAATATAAGTCACCCAGGAAACAGCTCCATAAAATACAACCTAAGATCTCGTTTTTAACACAGCCCATCACAATATTAGGTTAACATAGATTTACAGTAAATGCAGTACATCACACTGATACACATGTTGTGTTGGAGTTTCCTTTGAGGGAGTTCATGGCTGGTCCACGTTCTCCATCACAGGGGGCTTCCACATAACAGTTGTCTCTTATTTGCTGGGTTGTCGCCAAGATTTTTACTTTTCCCTTTCAGTAGTTTTATTGTTCATACATAATAATAATAATAATAATAGTAATAATAAAAATAACATATCACATTGCACATACATTAAATTTTAGTCATATCAAACATAATCATGATGCACAATAAATCTCTAACCGATTATGACAAAGCGGTTTCTCACTACTCTAGGATTGACATTCCCTTTCAGATATATATAAATACCATATGTATCAGTTTTATTTTTTTTATTTTTAATTATGCCCCTTCGAAGTGAAGGCCCGTTCAAAAGTCGCCCAAAGGACCTGTAACTTCATTGTGGTGAGAAACAAATTTCGGATTGGTGCAGTTCACACCAATTTTACTTAAACTCCCTGTTTTTCTATGTAATGCGACGTGCGCTCCTCTGAGAAAGCAAAAGATTTCGGGAGGAGCAGAGGGTCCATGTAATGTGGGCTCTCGCCAATATTCCCACTTCCCATAGGGCTAGGCCATAAGCCGATGCCATCACCTTGTCATTTGACAAGATTTAGGGCAGCACCTTTTTTATGGATCGCGTGTCGCTTTCCTTTTTTTTGCTTGTCCTGTGTGGATACACGAATTTTTGTTTTTTTCTTATTTTTTTTAAACATACTCATTTGTCACAAAATACACTTCATCCATAACATTTCATTATTTTTCATATTATTATGATACACTTACATGGTTGCAACCTCCATTTCATATTTTTAACCTCCATTTCATATTTTTAACCTCCATTTCATATTTTCAACCTCCATTTCATATTTTTAACCTCCATTTCATATTTTTAACCTCCATTTCATATTTTAACCTCCATTTCGTATTTTAACCTCCATTTCATATTTTTAACCTCCATTTCATATTTTTAACCTACATTTCATATTTTTACTATCTATTTCGTATTCTTTTAGTATAGATTTTCATATTTGTACCACATAATTCATACTTTTATTATATACTTCATATTCTTCATATTTTATTCAAGATTTCATTTTATCCATAACCTATGTTTTTATATTATTCGTGACCTATAGCTAACATTCTTCATAAACATATGTATTATAAACAATTGATGGTACGAACTTCATGACTATTTTACATATTAAACATCTTCCTTGCATTTGGCGCCTTATCTTTGATTAAAAAAAAGATAACCTTTATAAAGGAACAATATATGGTATACCTAGAAAAAAAAAACAGGAAGAATGTCTTGTTGTGTGCAAAGTGCTAGAAAAAGCACAAATAGGCCTGAACTCTAAGCAATAAAAGGCCAATGTGTTCCGGAACAACAACAACATCAAAATAAATGAACATTTAAAAAAAAAAAGAAGAGTGACTGAAGATAGATAAGCATATGTCGACATAATGTATAACTGCATAAATTCAAATATATGTAATCAATTCATTATATTTAACCAGCATAATTCTACACTTTTGTATGTAATTCTGAGAGAGACATTTTCGTACCGGGTCCAAAATTTTTTCAAACCCAAACCAGCGGGGGAGATATATGATATCAATATATCATATATCATTGAATATGACGATGTTAGGTAACAAATTGATAAACTTTTCTGGTTCTCCAGTTAAAAAAAAAAAAAGAAAGAAAGAAAAAAAAATCCTTTCTTTTAAAGTAACTAAAATTATGATCACAACAGGATCTACATTACAATTGAAGTTACAAATATATCGCCCCTTTTCTCATTTTAGTAATACTTAAACCAATCCCTTAATGTAACGGTCACCGAAATCCCAGCACATGTATTTCACTTTGTCCATACCTTATATGGTCATAGAAAACCGAATGTGGTTTTCTTATTCCAGCTGCTCTACAATAAAAATGCTGCATAAGATGTTTTGCGCGTCGTACATATTCCAATATATCTCCTTCTCATGATACCGCTCCTTATATGGTATACATTCGCAAATGTTAGACCACTTCATGAGCCCCAAAGCCTATCCCACAAAATTCCTTTGCTTTTTCAAATTCCAATATCAAGGTTTAAACTCTTTTTTCGCCAATTAGCGATTATCTTGTTAATATGCTAAGTACAAAAATCTCTCTCTCAGAAGAAAAATATTGCACGTATATTTTGGCCAAATATCATATACATGCCAAACATTGTAACCTTTGGCGATATCTGACAACTGATGTTATCTTGGTTCTGACTAAAAGAACGGCCACTTTCACTTTTTCTCTTGCCCCGGCTCTGCTGTAACCACCAGTAATTTACGCTGAGCGTCCTACCTTCTCGAAAGGGTGAAAATAAAACTTTACTTTAAAGAACCTGGCTGCATACTTCTCTTTTTATCGATCTACTTTTCACGGCATTGATGATAACTTGTAATAGTCAATATTAAATCTGCAAGATACCGTAATTACCCAAGACATTGCCATTACAAACTTTGGTGCTATAAGACCGTACTTAACCCGACTAGAGGAGTATGGACGCTCATAGAATCCGGAGAAATCGCTGCTGTCTATAGCGGTTTCGCATCTTCTCTGCATGGCATGCGGTGTTTTCGAACAACTCAAGATTTATTGCTCCGTCTGTGCATCACACGATTCGAGACGTATTCCTTCTTCTATGGGTCGCAGGGTGTTGGATGCGGCAAAAGAGGCTCGTCCCTACCAGTATGACAGTTACTCAAGCCTTAGCCAGCTGGAAAAGTGATGTCAAATCAAAAGTTTTTTTTCTTCGACCCTGATTGATCGACCTGCGTGGCTCCGTCCGCTGTCAACATTCATCATCGCGTTCGTATCTCGACGTGCTGCGGTCAACTCAGTGTCTTCGGCAGTTTTTTTTTTTCTTTTCAATTTCGACTGCAGTGCTCGTCATAATTGTTTGCGAATTCATCATGTGTGATATATGCTCCGTTCATCTCCGTGCTTTCAGTGGCGTCTATCAGCTGCAATGCGTGTCATAAGTGTGTGTGAAGAAAGATACCCAAAAAAATGTGATATCAACGAAAGTTTTGTTTTCTTTTCTCATCAGAATTTTCAACATACACAAAAAAAATAACAAATCCAAAAAAAAGTAGTGGCAATTAATGTGGCAACAAGTCGAGCACAAAAAGAGTGAAATATGCAATCAAGTGTTTGTGATAAATAAGTCATCAATCTCTCATACAGAATTTTTCATTGAGAAATACGCAAAATATTAAAAAAAAGTGTGTGCCAATTATCTTTATTCCTTGAGTACTTTCCGAAATGATTATCAATGGTACGCACACAAGTTTTGAATGTGAAATATGCGTCTGATCCCTGTTGACAGGGGTGCTAAAACATACACACACACAAAAAAAAAATCAAAATTAAATTTGTGCTCAAGCGAAATTTTATTACATCAATAATGCCACAACACTTAGATTTATGTTTTGCTATTATTATTGTTATTGTTTTATTTGGATACATGATTATTTAAATAACATTTTTTTGTTCAGAGCATTTCAAAAAAAAAAAAAAATAGTAATAATGCTTTTTAATACTTATTTGATTAAACTTTATCTTACGGTATTAAAACATCTCAATTATAATCCTGTATCCAAGCATTAATAAGATACCCTTTATATTTTTATTATGCATACATACATTTTCTTACTCTTTAATCTAAAAAAAAGGTGATTTTTTCATAAAATTTTTTTTGATACATAGTAAGTAATTTTCAATGTGATATTTTGTTCAGAGTCATGAGAGAACAAATAGATGTTTTCAGTAATAGATAAAAAAAATATAAGAGTAAGACATTTCTAATACTATCTCATTTACGAGCTAGATATTTTTAACTAAGTGCTTTAACAATTTTTATTATGGTATCTATTTTTATTATTTAAGTGATATTTTGTGTTTTTATTATTATTTTATTTGACTTTAAATGATTGTGAGTACCTTTGAAATCTTTAGAATTTAGTCAAAGGAATACGTGTGCAATTAAATAGTAGCCCTACACCTACCAATTAACATTTACAAATAGTTTTAAACCTTTTCTTTTAGTATTTGTTGCATTAGATCAGCTACATATTTAACTGATATGGCTAATTCTAAGATTACTTTCAAAACCATCACTTTTGATGGCGATGCTAATTTGGTTGACTTTTTCTTCAACCAAATCAAAACATTAGCCAAAGCGCACGGATGGAAGGATCAGGACACCATCCAGTTTCTAGGTAGTAAGTTATCCGGACCTGCGCTTACTTTCTTTACTCAGAATTCATCTATTTATAAAGCTGACAAATTAAAATTTGTAGAAAAAGAATTCAAAAAATTCTTTGCCCCCCCTAGTAAAACAACAGCGCTCGTGGAATTTAACAATTTAATAATGCTGCCTCAAGAAACGATTAGAAACCTTGCACACAGAATAAATATTCTAACTACTCGAGTACATGATAACATAAAAGATAAAGAAGCCTTAGACAATATTAAATACACAAAACTAATCTCGTGCATTCCACCCCCACTGAGAATTAAATTGCAAGAGGAAAACATTCTCGATTATGACACTGCTGTTGATAGGGCACAAATGTTGCAGGATATAATGCAAAATGAGAATGTGCTACAAACATGTAACACAACAAATCCTGTAGCAGACTCTATTGCTAATCAGTTAAAAATTTTAACTGAAAGAGTCAATGCATTAACATTAACAAGCATTCCAAATGAACAAAACATAGACGCAATTCACAGTATAACCCCACAAAATTCAAAACAGCGTGAACAGTATGCGAACAAGGACTTTAAAAGGAAGCATACGGTTTCACCTAAACATAACACACGTAAAAATAAATCTACATCACCACCCGCTTGCCAGCTATGTGCGAAGCGTGGCCACACAGCAAAACATTGTTTTAAATGGCGTAGAGCAAATTCAAATAGAAATAAACATAGTTATAAATACGACAATAACTATAGAAGAAATGATAACAGAAATGGTAATTTAAACTACTAATGAGATGTACTTCAGCTGATGGCTTTACATCTCAAAAGAAGTCTAACACATCAGCAACTTCAGACGAATTTCCATGGACTCATGACCCAACACTGCCTACACTCTGTCCAGACAGAAGGGTTAAATCCGTTGCTTCGCAAACAAAATGTGAAGTTAAATTGTCCAAAAATTCTGCATCACAAACAGTCGAAAACAATAATGAAGTAGCTTCACAAACTGTTAACATATGTGATGACAAAGTTGCAGTTATTTGCAATGTAAATAATTCATCCCCAACACTCCCCCTCATAAAGGCCTCCATTGCAAGACATAAAACTAACTTTTTGCTCGATACTGGTTCATCCATTTCAATTATATCACAAGATTTGTTTGAAAAAATTAAAGACAAACTAAAATATAAAAGATTAGGAACAGGCGTCACTATTAAAACAGTTAATTCAGATGTTCAGTTCACTGCATGCATTAAAACTTCTATTCGCATACACCAAAAGTCATTCTCGCATAATTTCTACATTGTTGACATATCGAATTCCGCTAACTTCCAGGGAATTTTAGGCTTTGATTTTATTCACAAAAATAGAATTGTGATAGATATTCATAAGAATAAAATGTCAACAAATGAATTTAGCATACCACTACTTGATTCTGCCTTATGTGAGAATGAAACACATCATCTTGAAACACATGAAATACATCAATCGGAAAAATTCCCAAAAGAAATTCGATTGGAGAATAAACTTAAACTAGAACCACAGGAAAAGAGGTGGATCTCCATAAAAACTGATTCAATTGACCCAAGAAAACATTACTATTTTCAATGTGAAACAAAAAAGAATATAATTTCTTACGATAGTATTGTAGGTGGTCAAAGTTATGAATCAGACATGGAAGGAACTCAAAACACAACTAGATCCCCACAAAAATTCCAGTTTTATGTTTTTATACAAAATTCATCTACTAAACCTGTACACATAAACAAAAATGCACGAATAGGAACTTTATTTGAAACAATGGACATTATGGACCCGTCACAAAACACAAATTTTCATCAAATTATGAATTCATGTGAAAATGTTTCGAATTTTAATCTTAAATCTCAGGATAACTTAAAGGATTACATTTGTAATTATATTCAGGCATCAAATGAAACATTAAATCAACGTAAAGAAGAACTAAAAATTAGTGACTTTAATTTAAATCATTTACAGGAAGAGAATGCAAAAAGGTTAGGAAAATTATTGCTTGATAATTATGCGTCATTTTCCAAATCCATAAAAACACTAGGCCACACAGACAAGGTAGTCCCAAATTTAAAGTTTATAAATGACTATCCCATAAAAACATTACCATTTCCCCTCCCACAATCATTACATAACGAAATGAAAGAGCAAATTCATCAACTTCTTGAAGCAGATATTATAGAACGAAATTGTTCTGAGTGGGCATGTCCCATTTTGCTTGTAAAAAAGAAGACTGATCAGTCTGGAAAACAGAAATACAGACTCGCTCTAGACTTACGTATGTTAAATTCCGTGTTACAAGGCTCATCATACCCCCTACCAAAAATACAAACCATAATTTCAAATTTATCCGCATACAAATTTTTCACTTCATTAGACTTCAAAATGGCGTATCATCAAATAGACCTTCCGGAACAATTTCAAGACCCACTAACCTTTACATGTATCTATGGGACTTTTAAATATAAACGCCTAGTATTTGGTCTAAAGTCATCAAGTGGATTCTTCCAACATTTAATGGATTCTTTAATTGATGAATTGCAAATTGATGGAGTATATTCATATCAAGATGATCTAATATTTGGGTCAAACTCATTTGAGGAAACTTGTTCAAAGTTAGATAAAATACTTAAAATCTTAACTAAGTATAATTTAACATTGACTCCAAACAAATGTACATTTCATACATCAGCAGTTGACTACTTAGGGTTCCATATTGAAAACCACTCTATTGCACCGATTCAGGCAAACATTGTTAAAATTAACTCGTTTCCCACACCAAAAACTAAGAGACAATTAAAAAAATTTATTGGTTTAGTAACATTTTATAAATCATTGGTGCCATCATTTTCGGAAATTATTCAACCTCTCATTGATTTGACTACTCCTAAAGCTACATTTAAATGGACACAAAAACACCAAGAATTATTCAAAAAAATGCAACAAGTGTTCTTTAGTTCACCTATGGTTCGCTTACCAGATTGGTCAAAAACCTTTTACGTTAACACTGACGCATCTAAGGTAGCGATAGCTGGTGCATTATTACAGGAACATGAAGGACAATTACTTCCTATTGCATATTTTTCTAAATCTCTTAAACATGCAGAAAAACGTTACCCAGCTTTAAAACTTGAATTAATGGCCATTTATAAATCAGTAATCGCATTTAAGTACTATTTATACAACAGGAAATTTGTAATTTTGTCAGATAGTGCTCCCTTAAAAAAATACAAGAATACATGTAACCCTGCGGATTTAACTACACGTTGGCTAACTGAACTTTCTGAATACACCTTTTCCTTCGAACATGTACCGGGATCATCCAATGTACTTGCTGATTATCTATCAAGGTGTACATTTGAAAACAATACCCAAGATCTTAAATCAAATCCTGAACTCCTTAATGACCCTCATGCTTTACCAATTGTAGATAATGATATTTCGGACAATATCGAAGAATCCAATAAAAACAAACCCAACTCAGTAAATTATTTAATTTCAGGCAGAGATGCAAACAAGGATCCATTACTTGAAATATCAAACGACACATTTGTCAGTGAGCAAAGAAAGGACCCAAATTTGGCCGAAGTTTACAATGAGATTTTAAGAAATGGATCATCAAAAAAATTTCCGATGTACTTCATACATCCTGACAGTAAGGTTCTCATGACAAAAAAAGAAAACGTATATAATAACACATTTTCGTACCATATTATTGTACCAGACTCACTTAAGGCTAAAGTTTTAACAATTTGTCATCTGTCACACTTTGGGTTAACTAAAACATATGCATTTGTAATAGCTAGATATTTTTGGAAAGGAATGTATACCGACACGTTAAATTTTGTAGCATCTTGTACTAAGTGTATTCAAACAAAACATCACATAACACCACCTGCTCCACTTCAGCCCACTTACACACCAACCCACCCAGGACATACCATTGGGATTGACTTACTAGGACCATTTAAAAACGGACAATCAGTTTTAACGGTAACAGATCATTTTTCACGGCACCTCGAACTATTTGCTTTGCATACAACAACAACTGACAAAATTGCTAAATGTTTATTTGATTACATAACTACCTTTGGCAGACCTGCCACTATTCTCAGCGATTTAGGTAAGCAACTGACTTCTGACATGTACAACAGATTCAACGATACATTGGGCATAAAAATACTCCATTCCTCAGTAGGTCACCCCCAAAGTAATGCAATTTCAGAGAGAGTAAATAAATCAATAAAATATTCAATTACCACTTTACTTGAAGAAGGCCATTCTTTTGAAAATGCACTACGTATACATAAATCACTATACAATGGTTCCACACATTCTTCCACTAAATATTCCCCCAACTTATTACACTTTGGAAGAGAACTATCTTTATTATTTGATACTTTTGATCAAACTATTAATCAGCCAATCCTTGATAAGGGGATAGAAACTTACCAGTTGCTAAATGATTTGAATTCTATTTACAAAAAAGCATACACTAACATCAAAAATTCACAAGAAAAGAGAAATCAACACTTCCAGAAACGAGCGAAACTAAGAGTAATCTTAGAAAAGGATATAGTGTACCTCAAATCCGTTGATAAGTTTAAACCAAAATACACCGGACCTTTTATTGTGGTACATAAATATTCGCCAGTTTCTGTTTCCATTAAGCGTTTACACTCACCCGATGAATCGGCATTCAGAGTACACATTGACAGGCTAATTATAGCTCCCCCTAGAAATGATCATTTATTTGTGCGTCATGAGGAAAATATAAGTCACCCAGGAAACAGCTCCATAAAATACAACCTAAGATCTCGTTTTTAACACAGCCCATCACAATATTAGGTTAACATAGATTTACAGTAAATGCAGTACATCACACTGATACACATGTTGTGTTGGAGTTTCCTTTGAGGGAGTTCATGGCTGGTCCACGTTCTCCATCACAGGGGGCTTCCACATAACAGTTGTCTCTTATTTGCTGGGTTGTCGCCAAGATTTTTACTTTTCCCTTTCAGTAGTTTTATTGTTCATACATAATAATAATAATAATAATAGTAATAATAAAAATAACATATCACATTGCACATACATTAAATTTTAGTCATATCAAACATAATCATGATGCACAATAAATCTCTAACCGATTATGACAAAGCGGTTTCTCACTACTCTAGGATTGACATTCCCTTTCAGATATATATAAATACCATATGTATCAGTTTTATTTTTTTTATTTTTAATTATGCCCCTTCGAAGTGAAGGCCCGTTCAAAAGTCGCCCAAAGGACCTGTAACTTCATTGTGGTGAGAAACAAATTTCGGATTGGTGCAGTTCACACCAATTTTACTTAAACTCCCTGTTTTTCTATGTAATGCGACGTGCGCTCCTCTGAGAAAGCAAAAGATTTCGGGAGGAGCAGAGGGTCCATGTAATGTGGGCTCTCGCCAATATTCCCACTTCCCATAGGGCTAGGCCATAAGCCGATGCCATCACCTTGTCATTTGACAAGATTTAGGGCAGCACCTTTTTTATGGATCGCGTGTCGCTTTCCTTTTTTTTGCTTGTCCTGTGTGGATACACGAATTTTTGTTTTTTTCTTATTTTTTTTAAACATACTCATTTGTCACAAAATACACTTCATCCATAACATTTCATTATTTTTCATATTATTATGATACACTTACATGGTTGCAACCTCCATTTCATATTTTTAACCTCCATTTCATATTTTTAACCTCCATTTCATATTTTCAACCTCCATTTCATATTTTTAACCTCCATTTCATATTTTTAACCTCCATTTCATATTTTAACCTCCATTTCGTATTTTAACCTCCATTTCATATTTTTAACCTCCATTTCATATTTTTAACCTACATTTCATATTTTTACTATCTATTTCGTATTCTTTTAGTATAGATTTTCATATTTGTACCACATAATTCATACTTTTATTATATACTTCATATTCTTCATATTTTATTCAAGATTTCATTTTATCCATAACCTATGTTTTTATATTATTCGTGACCTATAGCTAACATTCTTCATAAACATATGTATTATAAACAATTGATGGTACGAACTTCATGACTATTTTACATATTAAACATCTTCCTTGCATTTGGCGCCTTATCTTTGATTAAAAAAAAGATAACCTTTATAAAGGAACAATATATGGTATACCTAGAAAAAAAAAACAGGAAGAATGTCTTGTTGTGTGCAAAGTGCTAGAAAAAGCACAAATAGGCCTGAACTCTAAGCAATAAAAGGCCAATGTGTTCCGGAACAACAACAACATCAAAATAAATGAACATTAAAAAAAAAAAAGAAGAGTGACTGAAGATAGATAAGCATATGTCGACATAATGTATAACTGCATAAATTCAAATATATGTAATCAATTCATTATATTTAACCAGCATAATTCTACACTTTTGTATGTAATTCTGAGAGAGACATTTTCGTACCGGGTCCAAAATTTTTTCAAACCCAAACCAGCGGGGGAGATATATGATATCAATATATCATATATCATTGAATATGACGATGTTAGGTAACAAATTGATAAACTTTTCTGGTTCTCCAGTTAAAAAAAAAAAAAGAAAGAAAGAAAAAAAAATCCTTTCTTTTAAAGTAACTAAAATTATGATCACAACAGGATCTACATTACAATTGAAGTTACAAATATATCGCCCCTTTTCTCATTTTAGTAATACTTAAACCAATCCCTTAATGTAACGGTCACCGAAATCCCAGCACATGTATTTCACTTTGTCCATACCTTATATGGTCATAGAAAACCGAATGTGGTTTTCTTATTCCAGCTGCTCTACAATAAAAATGCTGCATAAGATGTTTTGCGCGTCGTACATATTCCAATATATCTCCTTCTCATGATACCGCTCCTTATATGGTATACATTCGCAAATGTTAGACCACTTCATGAGCCCCAAAGCCTATCCCACAAAATTCCTTTGCTTTTTCAAATTCCAATATCAAGGTTTAAACTCTTTTTTCGCCAATTAGCGATTATCTTGTTAATATGCTAAGTACAAAAATCTCTCTCTCAGAAGAAAAATATTGCACGTATATTTTGGCCAAATATCATATACATGCCAAACATTGTAACCTTTGGCGATATCTGACAACTGATGTTATCTTGGTTCTGACTAAAAGAACGGCCACTTTCACTTTTTCTCTTGCCCCGGCTCTGCTGTAACCACCAGTAATTTACGCTGAGCGTCCTACCTTCTCGAAAGGGTGAAAATAAAACTTTACTTTAAAGAACCTGGCTGCATACTTCTCTTTTTATCGATCTACTTTTCACGGCATTGATGATAACTTGTAATAGTCAATATTAAATCTGCAAGATACCGTAATTACCCAAGACATTGCCATTACACATCTATTTAGTTAAGATCTTTCATCTGTGACCATCAAATTTTTTTCTGAAACAAAAATCATAAAACCTTTAAATTTCTAAATTAGATAAGAGTTAAATAATATAGATTCAGTTTTGTTAATATTTCTATTTTTATATATTTTCTTCAATTATTTATTTCTCTTGAAACCTTGTAAAAAAGAAGTATTTATGTAATTTAAAATCAAATAAATTGTGGATCGTAAGATTTTGAATATTATGTAAAGTTTGATTGCTGTACAGTGACTTGCAGACCTGATGTCGCGACTCCTGATTTTCCGATTTTTACTAGTTAAATAACTGTAGGATAGTCACCAAAAATTTTAATGAACTTCAATTTAGAATTAGAAATGAAGATCCAAAGAGTCTCCTAAAAAATAGATTTCTTTTACAATGTTTTTTAAGACGCTTTTAACCCATGGAGGGGGAAGGGTTGAGTATGTGATGTGTTGTATTGTTTCTTATAGATATATTTTTTTATTACGAATAGAATGACACTATCTTCTACTCAGTACCATCATTTATTACAAAGTTATGGTAAGTTTTATGAATACAATATTGAAAATGATACTTTATTATTTAGCCTAGTTTTGTTACATTTATTTTATGTTCAAAACATGCTCCTTATATCATATCAAATAATATCAAACCAATAGCAGATCTAGGTAGAGGGGGCAAAGGAAGAATCCCCCTCCCCCTTGTACTAATAAAGTGTTTCAAAACATGCATCTTCTCAGGAAATGGCTTTGTAAAAACAAAGCTCGAGTTTAATGTGGGTCATGCCAGTTTAAATCCACAAGATTCGGGCTGAATCAGATCTTTCTGTTGTAGGGCTGGGCCGGGACCGGATCTTATATTTTTCTGCAAATTCGAATCGGCCCAAACTACTTTTTCTTTTAGATTGAACATGGTTGACTTCTTTCTTTATAGAGATCTGCACTGGACAAAATTTACGGGTAGTAACTGGACCCAGAATAAAAGCTAAACGTTTCATCTGTGTCCAACTCAGACCATGTGAAAAGCATTATTGGTCTGACTGCGACCCATGCACTCCCCCAAATTATTCCCCTCAAGCCCATGTTGAACTGGCATCTTACTTATTTTTTGTTCGTAAAAATTAAAGATGATCAAAAATTTTTAGCGAAATCTTTAGAAATTTAATTTAATTTTACAAGTTATAAAGACGCATCTAAAAAATCTGCTTTTTTTCTTTGTAGGGCTTTAAAATTATAATTTTCTTTTATTATTCATTTCTTGCATTGTAAACTGATTTTCTTACTAAGTTTTCATTTGAATGTAATCGTCTAAGTCACATTTTTACGCAGTGTTTATGCAAATAATATACTAAGTATTCATTATTATTATTTTTCTGTATTCATGAGTTTCGAACATAATCTGGAAATAAAGTTTCAGATTAAGAATGTCTCCTTTATGAATAGTTTTTGTTAATGAATGCAGGCTTGACTCGAGTTTATTTTTTATATTTTATACTGGCCCAGGCCATTAATTTGTTTGTGACGATTGGACCTTAGCTTGGATATAGAAATTTTAGCACAAATAAAATCTCTGACCAACGTATCGAAGTGAATTTTATTCTTTCGAGTGCTTTTTTTTCAACTATCATCCCACAGCTTTTATATATATATGGTGTCCTAAAACAAATTGGTTGATTTTAAAATTTACTAACTTACATATGGTCACAGTTATTAAAAAATACTTGCATAAAAGTTATGTAAAATGTCAGGATTTATTTTTAGTGTAATTGTTGATTTCAGTTTAAAATAGTAACGACAGATTTCGTTCCAAGCAATTGGCGTTAAATTGGAGCCCGAATTTTATCATCTCTCTCCTATCAGTATTGATGTAATGAAAGGAGATTAAATATATAGAATGGGCCCCATAGAACAAAATCGAACAGGTGATATGAACGACTGCACATATTTAACTTCCTTTTTTGACAAAAATACTGACAGAATAGGGAAGGCAGAAATCAGGCTCTCATTTAAGAACTGTTGCTTAAAGCACCATCTATCGCTGCTATTGCACAGTAAAATCAAGATTCGCGGTAAAAAAATCTCCTGACATTCTACATAACAATCGTGTAAAATTTTTAAAAGAATCTGTCATGCTTTGCATGTTGTTAAAATTTAAAATCAGCCAGTTCATTTGAGCACACCTGGATGTTTCTTTAATCAATTTCAAAGCATTCATTACTGAATTAAAAGGGATTTTAGATATGAATAGACAAAGACCAGATTAGTATTTTTTACATAATTCTGAAATTTGGTGAGGCATCAAAGATTCAAGTTGCCTGTATGAGTATTTTAAAGAGGAAGTAATTGGCCTTAAAAAATTCAGCCTTTATTCAATTTCGGGAACTGACTTTTCAAATATCCTCAGATAGCAATTTCTTCTAGGAAACATGATTGTATGAATGCTTTGTATATTTGGCATTCTATGGCTGTATAAGGTAATATAAAAAAAAAGCATGTAGTTTGTTAGTTTTGCATTTGGCTGCAATACCGTTATGCTTCAGATTGTACAACCATTTCTTACTCTATACTATCCTCCCCAAAGCATATATATATAGATATAACGTGTTAACAAATTTATTTTTAATAGTGAAAAGAAAAAATCTTCTAAAATGACTTGGAATTAAAAAGATTTTTTTCGAAAAATGAATTAAAAGTTGAGTTATCAATGCTTGATTAACATTTACGTTCTTTCTCGGGTTGTCACAAATGTGAATTCGGTACAAAACATCAAATTTGACTGCATTTTGGGAAAAATCCTCTGCTTTATTAAAACATATAGAAATTGTTTGATTACATAGAATCTGAACTAGAACATCTACCAATTTATTGCTTTTCAGAATAAAAAATGAACTTAGAATTGTGTCAGAAAGCGGCCAGTTTAAATTTAACATCAGCAGTTAGTCTTTTTGTATGTAAATATATGCACAACATTTTTACTAACAAAAATTTACACTTATATTTCAAAATTAACATTTGCGATAGATTCTAATAAATTCAAGTTATAACATTTGGAATATCACGAAAATTCTATTTTATTATTTTCGTCTAATGAAGCTGCTCACTTTCGATATGTACTAAAACTGAAGTTTTGCATGCTGTAAGAATAAATTTCCACTCCTAGATTTTTTTTAAAAATATTTTAGCATCGAAGATTGGAAATAGTAAAGATTTTAAAAGCGAGGGTTACAAAAAAAGTTATATAAGAATATATTGGTGTTGTTTTGAAAATGCAGATAATATTTAATTAAAGATTTTAAACATATAACAACGCATGTGATATTAATGTTCCACTGTATTCTTATGTGTATATACACACATATATGTAATGAAAAATAAAATTGATTGGCGGTATTCCATCTAAAGTTCCATCTCCATTCCCTTAAGCACTAGATGCAGGTTAAGCAGCCGTAAGTGTATGTTAACAAGCAGTGGATTGATGTCTTCGGGTATTTCCCCATAAATAATTTAAGTCACTCAGTCTTGACTTCATATTTATTAGAACTCATAAAATAAACGAAGTTATTCTAGAAGTCAGCGTTGCACACATCGAGTACTCCAACCTTCGTGAACAAAGCTACATCATTTTATATTACAATTTAACGGGCGTCCTACCAGTTCAAACGACAGATGCGTTCTGAACGCTCTTCCAACCTAGAATGAAACTTTGACACTCCACGAAAAAACTAGTCCCTCCCCAGCCCACGTCAGTAAATTAAAGATCCAATTAGAATTAACTTCAAGGCTACGACGTCAGACATCACCATCTCTGATTGGTAGATGGGGCGTGGCCTTCCCTTAAGATCTATACTGTCTTGGAAATAGACTAACTGGTTAACATCCGCGCATTAACACACAGCAGACGATCTTAATAAAAAATGAAATTAAAATTTCGATAATATTCTAATAAAAAGGAAAAATAATCCTCTACATTGAAAGAATATTACGAAATCATTTCCCGCTCTTTTTGAGAAACAAGTAATAGATTATTACTAAGTGAAATAAAATACGAAAAAGAACTTTAGCTGTTAAAATATTAATACATTACGAAACTAAGATTAAAAATATGTTCCACAAATTTAGAATTAGTAGCTCAGAGAGGGCAAAATGGCGCAATTTTTTTTTATTTTATTACATATATATATATACAATAAAACCTGTTTTAAGCGACCTTGTTCCTTTTCAGTAAAAATTATTTACAATGAAAGATGATCTCTTAATGGATGTCTTATTTATATTTAGATTTCTATTGTTAAAAAAGTAATAATTGTTACAAAAAAATTATTTTTTTCATTAGGAAGATTATAAAAATTTAAGTATCAAAACAAAAATTAATTACACAAGCTAATTACAGTGGAGTTTAAAAAATGAATACATTTGCCTTTATTTTACGATTTTATCTTTTATAACATTTAATTGCAGGTACTTTCGAAGTACAGTAAATAAATGAAATTATTTTTTAATGTGAACAAATAATGACGATTTCATTATTTTATCTATTTCTTTGAGAGTATCCTGACAGAATTTGGCAAGAGAGTTTATTAAAACCCTCTAAGCGTTTGTCCCGTAATATTCCGTACACTAAGGTCCAGGTTTCACTGCAATATAAGCAATATTTAAGATATTATAATTCTATAAATTTAATGAATTTTTAAAGCATTGAAGAATGATTAAGACTCTCAAGGATTACATTTATATTCCTAAATAAGATTTCTTATGTAATATTGAAAGAATCGTATTTTATTAGCATTTAAAACAAAATGAAGAGAAAACAACATTACAATTTTACCCATTTGCAAGACGCTTGGAGGGTTAACCATCATTCATAATGTGTCATCCGAGTGAGATTCATTGCCAAAAGGTCACAAAAGGTATTAAACACATAAACTCTATTGGAATACCAAAAAAATCTTTACTTAGTTTAGAAGTTTGGCGAATAATGTGCTGTCTGGAATCAATTTTGAATTAAAACCTTCTTCAAGCAACTCAGAAGCGCAGGGAGTTCAACTGGTGTGGTCTGTGAATAAAGGTGAAATTAGTATTGAACATATGAGAATAAATTTCGTTCCATGAAAAATGGTCATATAGGGAGGTGCTCACACAGAGAGGTTTCTCTCTCAATATATATATTCAGAGAAGAGAGTCGTACTAAGAATTTTACTTCAAATATATTATTATTATTGCAGATGGACTATTACCACTTATACAAAACTATTCTTTCTGAAATATTTTCTTTCAATGAGGTTTTTTATAAAAAGCCATTCTCTGACTCACTACAGGATTTTACAATCCTTTAGGTGCAAATCCCACTTCCCTGTCCTGAATTTCAGGACGTGTGTAGCTGTTTTATCCCTCTCTCAAAAAGCAGCAATCTTAATTCGAACTAGATGCAATAAAAAAATGTATATATAGTTTAAACTTAATTTATTCAAATCAAAGCTTTGCATATAAATTTACATACTAAGAGTAATATTTAACAATCAATTACAAATTATATCATAACACTAATAACTGTTTTTGAAATTTAATGAATACTACAACAAAATTTGTTGTTATATTGTGTATGTCAAAGATTGATTGATGATTACAACAAATTAAAGAAAATTAACAGTGTCAAATTGAAATTTATCAAAAGAATATAACACAGAACACAAATATCGCAAAAAATTAAAATTGTGCCAAAAAAGTAATAATCATTATGAACAAATAAAAAATACACGCAATTCAATACGCTTGTATGGGATTTTTCTGAAAGAAGTTGTACCTTTTCACCACCAGATGGCGTATTCGAGCGCTTGAGTCGCCAATAACCTCCTGATCCATTTACCAAACTGGTCAAAATAACATTTCTTGGATTCTGAGGTACGATTATCAACCAGTTCATTCGCTTAATGTTAATAAATTCTCTCTTTTAACTTTTCTTTTCAGACCAACATTATTTAACCCACACATGACACTTGGTGGCGGCATGGGTCGGAGTCTATAGGAGAAATTTTATTCTTCTAAGCAGTATTTTTTATCAACAATCTTCATGATATATTCCTATTGCATATCTTTAAAAAATGTCTCTTAAAGATTGTTGATAAAAGATACTGGTTAGAACAATACAATTTGTCCTATATGCCCCGATGCCTGTCGCAGTAATGTCTCAGGAACATCATAATGTCTCATTATCATCACATCTCTTATCATGTTATGCACATAGAATTGCCAGATTGTACGTTTTTCCCATAAGTTGCACTGTTTTAGCATTTTTAGGTCTTATATTTAGGTGTATATTTAAATCTGTCACGGTTTCTTCTGTTTTTCAACTACATCCTATTTTTCATAATTTCAAGATTTTTTCCCCTTTTCCTGTTTTTTTAAAAATGTCATCTTTTGCAATAAAAAGTTACAAATATAAACATTATATGTGAAGACGGCTTGTTTCTGATCAGGATGATAAAAATCTTGGATGACTTTCGGAATATAAATTGAGCATGTGTGAACTCTTTTAGATGACTGCTTGCCACAATATGCATTATTGTAGTAATAGATCTTCACAATGGAATTTTTATATTCTACAAGTATGTGCATTACAAAATTTATAATTTAGTATATCTGTACAATTATAGCGGTATCACACGGACGTCTTTCGCCGAACTTGTCCCCCTACACAACATTACAGTCAGCAAAATGTTCCGTGACTTTGATATAGGGAGAATCTGTTAGGTACTTTCGTTTATCGAGCGTTTCCCGCATTGCACGGAAAATGATGGCTATTCTTTCAGCGCTGATCAACTGACCAATAGGAGTGGAGCAAAAAATTAACTAACCCCGCGAGAAGTTTGAAAAACCTGTCTACTGAACACGCTGCAAAATGAACGTTCCTGTTTTGTAAAATGTTTGCCGAAAAATCTTTCTCCGTCTGATACAGCTCTTAGTTTTAATATGTTGTGTGATGTACTATCTCCTTTTATGTTTAAATACAAACAATTAAATTTCCATTACTAAGGGGAGTCCATTACTAAATTTTACATGATAGTCATTGGATTTTAGTTTGTGTTGATTTATTTTTGTTCTGACAATACAAATAAATTTTTATTCAATGGGATATATGGTACAAAATCAATTAAATAATATTGATATAATAACATATTTCAAATACAAATTAGTCTTATTTTACGCTGCAAATAGCTTTTATGATGATAATTTCATTTTCGAAACTAATTTTGAAAGAGAAACTAACTTCATAAAAAATATCTGTAACCAAAATCAAAAAACTAAAATAAGAGCAATGTTGAGGTCAAATTCAGCTAATCAATGCAAAAGAAAATTATTAAAAATATCGAAGTGCAAACGTTATATTAGCATATTACCCTATAGATTTAACGTTAGCTCGCAAGTATCTTTATCTGACGGACAGGAGAATGAAGCCAGCAAACTTATTCTATCGTTTTCATGATTATAACGATGGTAAAAACTGTCATGTTTTACATATTCTTCCAATTATAAAATTTATAGAAGTTATTTACAAATATTGAGGAAGTTTTCAATAAAATATTAATCATTATGGAGTAAAAGCTAGAAGAGAGCATTACTTAGATGTACATAATAAAACACGAAAGAAAAAAACATGCATCAGGCTTTTTAAACTCGTCGAAAGCCAATTTGATGTTTTTATGAAACTGGTGATATTAAGGGTGTATTCAGTGTTCTCGCTATCGCTCGCCATTGCGTCAAATTGCGACTTAATTCTTCATTTGGCTAGTAAACAAGAGATTAAATTCGCCAAATTGCTAGTGCCCAGTTTTTGCTTTTTCTTTCTTTTCTTTTTCGTTTTTCCGTGTGTGTATTTATATTTTTATTTATTTTTTAATATTATTTGTATACTAACGTATTATTTTTAATATATTTGTAGGGGCTAGTTGAATTTATTATTAATAACAAACTTTGTCGCAGTTATAAAAACTTAGGTTATTTTAGAACATCTTGGGAAAAAAAGGAAGGGGGGAGTACATTAAAGAATTAAAAATAATTCTTTTTTTGTGCTACACGGAGAATCTATTTGGCTAATATTTTATTCATTTGGCGAATGTTTTTTTATTTCTAATTAGCCAAATTACTAACATTGGTCAAATGTCAGCGAGAACACTGGTTGTATTGCAATCTAAAATTGCTTATTTTCTGATTTAAATTCATTTTTGCTCTCAAACTCATCAAACTGGCAAATCCTCTTATTTAGAAAGTACACAATGTGCTGTGCTTGTCGATTATTTCTTAAATGTAGAAAATATTTCAAAAAATGCTGTGAAAGATGGCGCTTTGAACCGAGTTTTCCAAAGCCGGAGATGTGGGAGCAAAACAAAAGTGTCTTAGTGAGAAAATAATTGTTTATGAATAAAATACTAATGAATTTATCGAAAAATGCAATTGCACAATATCTTATACATCTCTTCAAAAATCACCTCAGCAGATTTCATGTTTTTACTTTTAAAAATAAGTCTGAAAATGTATCAGAAAACTTGGAGCTGTTTAGGGTGGAAAAATATTTTTTTGAATGCACCCTTAAACAAATAGCTCATTTCATGTAATTAATTACTTGTTTATGGTTTATTCAGAGTTACTCAGCACATAACTCGTTAAAAATTCTTTTTTTTTAAGAATTTCTATCCATATCCAGTAAGTCTGAGAATTATTTCGTGGAACTCTGTATAAGATCTATAAAATAATACAGTCCAATTCCAACAAATCACGGAAATTTTATCAGCAGCATTGTAGCTGAGATACTTCAGTTATTTCAAGAATGATTTTTCTCTGTTGCAAAAGAAATTTGGTCGTTAGGGGCCACCGTAATACTTACTTATCACGGATATGCATACTATAAAATATGAAAATAAAATACGTGAAAACTAGTTATAAACTGCACTGTAAATCCAAAATAAAATTTAAACATAATATTTATATTTTTAATACATAGTAATGCTGTATTATGTAATTACGGGTACTATTTCATCATCCTATCGACCCATTTCGACAAATTACATAAATTGCTAAACTATTCGTAAATTATATAAATTGGCAAAAATTTTATTTTAAACAACGAATAAACAAATAAATTAGTAAAAAATTAATAAAAATACAACTAAAATGTCAAATTAAAAATCAGTTAAGATATGCAAACACATGTAACGTATTTAATGTCAAGTGCATGTGACATTTACAATAAGCTATTATTAGCATTTAATCTTATAGTTTGGCGATAGTTTGTTTGGTCGATCTAATATTCAAGTAGTAGAAGAAACATCCTTATAACTCCAAAAATGATAAACCTATAACTTAATGGGATGAAGTGTCTCATTTCTAATTAAAATATATATTTGATTTAAAATTTGAATGAAATACTGGGTCATGAAAAATCGAAGAGTGCGAAAAATAGGATTATAAATATCTCAATAACTAATTATCCGATCGATTTTATGCTTTATGAAAAATTTATATTTTTTATTGTCTTTTACAACTTCTACTTAAAATTTTTAAAAATCAAAAATTTTTATACACCTTTCATCAGAACGAATAATTTGAGAGTCCGAAAAAAATAGTTCTGGATAATGAAGATTACTAATATTCAATAGGCTTCTACCGATTATTATATACAAAGTACACACCAAATTTTATATCTCCATTTAAATCTGTTCGGAAAATAGAGCGTATACAGACACACAGACGGACGGACAGACAGACGAGTTGCAATTTTTAATTTTCTAAAAATATGTCTTTCAGAATCTCCAGTGTCTGAAACGTGTAAACACCTCAAAAAATTTCGACTTTGAAAAACATTGCAAGCATTTACCCTGTACTACATATGATGGGTAAGTAAAATATCCGGGAACTGATGAAACATTCATACCTTTTTTTCAGTTGTAGGAAAGAAATTTTCAATATTTGAAGAAAAGACGATTTAAAAATAATCTTTCGTCTGACCTTCAATTTGAAACAAAGACTTTACTGCTTAGAGCCGAGTATCTTAACCATTGAGCGAATAAGCCATGTATCGCAAGCTATTTCTTCCTATAGATTAAAATGCAATGTAGTTTTTTGTGCGTGCCTGTAAACCAGCCATTAATGAGTAATTCCATATGAAATCAACCAATAAAAAAATATTTTTTTTATGTTAATGTTTTAGATTGTACTGATTTTTTACCAGTTTATTATACTTACGTATGAGATTAAAATTGTGAAGTTTAATTTTTTTTTTCGACAATTCGTTTTAAAGTTATAAATTTTTGAAATTTTGAAAATTTTGCAAAATTTGTATAGTCTTGTAATCTTTGATCGGTTATAACTTCCAAATTATTTGATCTAGAGAATTAATATTTGCACCTTTTTTTTAGTTTTTTATACTGTTTCATAAGATATATAACATGACCAAATTATTTTTAAAAAATATTTTTTTTGTAAAAAAATTTATATAAATTTTTAAAAAATACAAAATCGGAATTTTTGATTTTCTTGAAAAAAATATGTTTAACATCCTTTTAGCAACTTTTATGCCAAATTTTATGATGGAACTCCTATGGTATCATACAGAAAAAAAAATATTTTCTGTATCAATGTTCATATAAATTTGTAATAAAAAAATACTTTAAGGTATAGTGCACAGTTTAGCCCGAAGTGTTACTTCATAGGAACAAATACAAATTGGAAAACTTTAAGAATAGCCTGTTTTATTAAAAGACAAATAATAAATTTTAGATATTTAGTAAACAAATCTTTTAACTTAACAAATTACGTACTCAGTTTGGCACGGTGGAGCTCAATTTTTAGATCTTAGTACAAGTATTTTTTCTTCTTATGTAAAATTTGACCTGCTCTTTGCATTTCCTCTTTGGGTACTGTGTATATTCTGCCTGTTGCAGTGATTGAATGTAGTATGCATAAAATAAAGTATTTTGGTATTGTGAAAATGTCTGAATTTCTAGGATAAGAGAATGATGAAGATGGTCCGCTTGGATGGAGGAAAGAAACTTTAACATCTTCTTCCACCTGATCTTTTGTGAAAACACATGCCATCCACTACTCCTTCTCATAGAAACCAGCAACATACACCACAATTTCTTCAAAGAAGTACCTTTTACTACTTTTATTAATAGGTGATTCTCCAATAGATGTTAATGATGCATTCAAATTATCAAAACCAGATTCCACATCCATGAATTCAAGGTCATCTTTACTACAACCTGGTTTTGGATTGTCATTGTTTGGAATGTCTGAAAAATTAGTATCTATGACATTTTCAAAATTTGAGGGATGCTTTTCCTTGCCTAATTGTAAGCGGCAATGATTGCAGATTTTCATACCTTTTCCAATGCCATATTTTAATGTTGTCATCCACAATGTAATATTTCTTAAATTTTTACTTACCTAGTGTTCTTGCTTTTTGAATGGATTACAACAAAATTTATTCTATTTTTTATCCTTCCCTCTTAATATTTTATAACACAAATCCACATTCAACTCAAAGAAATAATAGTAAAAAAAAAAAAAAAAAAAACAAAAAAAAAACCTAAATTGTACAATACCAGTTATAAACAGACAGCAAGACTTGAGATAGTGTACCACTACAGAAGATCTTATAGAAACTGGCGATTTCAAAAGCCTTGTAAGAAAGGCATGCTGGTTTCAGCAGAAAACAAACATGTTAATGTTTGAGTGTGACTCATTGTGATTGTGAAATCATTCAACTTCAGGAGCATAATTTGTTTTGTTGAACACTACTTTGAGATTTTCTTTCATTAACTCATTTATTACCAATTTATTCATTTTTTAAACATAAAATTTAATTAAAAGTAATATTAAATTAAGAATAATTAAAAAAACATTCTATTTAAATTCCAAGAAAATAAATTAAAAAAGTATTTAGCTTGTCAATTACACAAAATACTAATTATCTTGATTAGTTTAAAATTTTACTGTTATGTGTTTAACAAAATAATAAAACCTAGCGAATTATATACTAAAATTTTATTTGATAATTGAACTTGACTTGCATGAATGAGAAATATGAACATTGGAAACAAAAATAGACTACCTTTTATAGTCAATTTGCTTTTTAACAAAATATGAGATTTTTTTACAAAAATTGGCCGATCATTGATATAGAAAATAATTTTTTTCTTTATGATACTATAAGAGTTCCATCATGAAATTTGGCACAAAAGTTGCTAAAAGGGTGTTAAATATAATATATTTTTTTAAACAAAATCAAAAATTCCGATTTTGAATTTTTAAAAATTTTATATACATTTTTTACATAAAAAATATTTTTAAAAAATAATTTGGTCATGCTATATATCCTATGAAACAGCATAAAAAACTGAAAAGAATGACTTAAATTTCAACTCTTTAGGTCAAATAGTTCTCAAATTACAGCAAATTAAAAAACACCAAAAAATAAAATTTCATTAAATTTTGAAAATTTCAAAAATTAATAACTCAAAAACAAATGGCTAAAAAAATCTTCAAATTTGTATTTTTTATCTACTATTCTTGTACAACATCTGAGCCAAAAATTAACAAAATCCAAAGACCTGAAATTTTGTCCATTGGTTGATTTGATGTGGACAAACCCATATGCAACTTATTACTTGGAAGAGAAAATATTTTGCAATAAGTGAAGCATATCCATCTTATTATGTTTGGAAGATCGTAAAATATTAATAACAATAAATATTGCAAATGATTTTTCTCCATAGACCATAATGGGCAGATATATTTTATGTATCCCTGTAACCAAACTATAAATGCTATACATTTCATGGTGTTCGATATTGAACCTCAATATCGCATAAACATTACATGGAAATCTGAGTATTTTGATGGCAGATGCAGTAATTTGATTTGGTTTAAGGCCTGCAGCAGCTATGGCTTTTGGACCTCGAATCATCCATAACACAGAGACAATACAGAACTATTTTTATTTCACATATCCATTACATACTTATTTAACTACAAAGGGACAACACGCCATCCATGTTTTTCCCGGATTCGAGCCAGGACTCCTTGGCGTGGCAGTAGCCTCCGCTACTGGTCACGCCACTGGGGCGATGTAGTTGGAGTAAAGATCATTAAAATAAAGTCATAAAAATTTTTCATTTTGATCCAGTGTTTAAAAAAAGAAGATGGTAATGATGCTTAAGTTAACTTTTAGAATTTGAAAGGAATGAAAAGAGTCTAGAAAAAAAAAATAACGGGATCGAAATGTACGGAATTGTTAGGATTATGCGGAGAATTATAGAAAATGCAGAATTTCGCATACAAAAAAGTATCAGTTCAGAAAAATTAAATATTTGAAAATAAGTTTCTATTAGCACATTTCAAAATGGAGAATTCAAACAATTCATTATTTTCTTTTTCTTTAAATTTTTTTTTGGTACTTAATTTGGTCATTAAAGTCCGCAGGAAAAAAATCATTTTACCTTTTTTAAATAATAAATGATGGCGATAGCTATGTTCCGTGAGTTAAGTGCATACATAATAGAACAGCTTCACTTCAGAATAAATTGCACAGTTGCACATTAATACAAATGCTCAATTTTAATTTATTGGTAATTTTTTTCAAATGGGAAGTTATTCGGTGAAGAAGTTATTTGGCATTATGGACAGTTACAGTTTTGATCTATTACTATTAAATTTATTCTTAATAGTTGCAGCGCATTAAGTCTATTAAGCATAATTCAAAAATTAACTGGTGATGAGTGTAATTTCAAATTTTTGTATTTGAAGCTTCTAGAGATCGGCTTCCATTTCAGTTTTTATGTATAAATTATAAATGATTTTTTAATGTAATTAAATATTTAAACGGGATTTTTTAATGTAATTAAAAAATATGTAAACATCATGAATATTCAAAAGAAATAGTTATTGCAACCTACAAAAATTCAAGAAATTGATTTCTGTTTAAAAATGCATAATTTACAGTTCAAAATCAATTTTAAAGATATGAATACTTTCAAAATTTCATTTACGATAAAAGAGCAGTTTAAATTTGTTTTTAACAGAAATTGATCTCAAGAAACTTATAATATGAAATTTAAAACTGCAAGACATTCCAATCAGAATCTACAGAATTTACAAAGACCCTGTAGTATGTACAAATTTAATTACATTTAAAATTACACACACTCAAAACACACTTTCAGCAATTATAGCTCTTTGTGTGGCCAATAAAATAAATTATAAATGATATGCAGGTCGTGTTCCATAGTTAACATTTCTCATTGAACCTCAGTAATGTATATCACTTTCATTCTGTTTGAAATAGTGTAACATCATAAAAATACGCTGCAGTTTTTCATGGAAAATCACCATGTAACAAAATTGGTCTGTGTGGCACTTTAATTCATGTATCAACATTTTTTCATTATAACACACGCTAGTTATATAACAATGTAAAAAAAGCTGTATTAAATTAGCAAAACAACAAAAGTAGAGTAAAAAAAGCATTGTAACAATTTCAATAGGGTCAATGCTAGCTATTTAATAATAATAAAATGTACAATCACCAAATTTTAAAGATTGAAATTCAGAAGATTTTCTTTACAAAATCTAACTACAGTTTATGCAAAAGAAAAAAAGTTTTTAAAAATATAAAATGCAAAGTAAATCGGGTTTTAATAATGTATAGTAAATATATGAGGTACAACCCTTGAAATTCGACGGAAGAAAATCTTTGAAAAAGAACTGTAAATTTATTTATAATAAATCTAAAAAATTAGTTACAGTAAAAAATATATCTTATATTGTTCAGTCTAATTCTCAAGCAAATATTATTTTAAACTAAAATTAACAAAATACCATTAAACTCAATTATTCAAATTATCAAAAGAAATAAAACCGAAATTCATCGGATTTTATAACAGACTCATTTTAATTTCTATTTTTATTTTTAATTTTATTTTTTTTTTTTCAATTATGAGAGAAAATGGAGTGATTCTGTTGCCATAATTACAAAATTGGGTCTAAAAATTATATTAAAAAAATTAATATATCAAAAATAAATTGAGATAAGCTTTGAAACAAATTGCATTTAAGAGTAAAATTTTTTTCTCTGTACGACAGTGTAAGAATTTAAAATGTACGATGTTTAGAAGTAGAAAATTTGCCGTACCGAAAATTGTAAAAACGAAATTGTATGGAAAACAGTTGCGCATTTTAATTTCTATTTTTTTAAACAATTTTAAGAGAAAATGGAGTAATTCTGTTGCTACAATTACAAAAGTGGTACTGAAAACTGTAAAAAAATTAATATCTCAAAATCAAATTGAGATACAGCTTTCAAAGTGCATTTAAAAGTATATGCTCGAAAGTGTAAAAATTTAAAATATGCGATGCTTAAAAGTGTAAAATTTGCAGTAGTGAAAACTGCAAAACCGAAATTGCAGGTAAAGTGTTACCATTAGCAAAATCATGTACGCATTATGCACAGATACGTTTTGCTTTTATAATATAGATACATACAACAATTTAACACAGACTAGCAAATGATAATTTGGATATTATAACATAATTCTAAACTGATTACAAACTAGTATAGTATGGCCATCAAATTTTTATTTTTAACATATAAACTATATCTGTTATATATCAATCTAAATGACAAGATTGTCATTTAATATTGTTAGTTGTTAAGATAGCGCTGTCACAAAAATTGTATTTAAAAAAAAAAAAAAAAAAAAAAAAAAAAAAAAAAAAACAGAGAACAGCAGAAACACTAGTTAAACAAACCCTTAATTTATAACTTCTTCCATTATCATTAGAAAATATAAATTAAATAATTCATATACATTGTCTAGAAAAAACAATTACAAATTTAATTGGTTTTTAATTGTAAAAACAAAACATGCTGATTGCTTCTTAATTCGATTTCGGTGAATTCAAACTAATTTGAAGACCCCCAAAATCTGTATTGGAATTAATGTCAGAAATATCATTTTTTGCTGATTTTTTTTATTGTTATTTTGGTAAATTTGAACTAAAAATTTGAAAAAAAGTTCTTTTTTCTTAGAGTAACGAATAATTTACAAGCTGTATTTATTATTTTGTGTGTCAAAATCGTCTGGATTTCTTTTCTGTGTAAAGAGGCATAAGCTCCAACTTTTCTTCCTTTGTCTGTGTTGTGAAAGATTAAAAATTCAGGATCTCTGCACATGGAAAATACTAAATCCTAAATTTGAAAAAAAAGATAGAAAATTTGAAAGAAAGTAGAGAATGTAAAACAAAGTTAGCAGCTGACTATGGGATTAAAAATAATACATAATCAAATTATTTGAAAAAGAAAGAATCACTTTTGTATTCATGTGAAAAATCTAAATTTGCTAGAGGAAGGAAATACAATGGAAATGCATCCCAAGATGATCTAGATAACGTTCTACTGCTGTAGTTCCAGGATGCTAGATCTTGAAGCTTTGTGACAAATGGATCCCTAGTACCGACGCAGACTGATGAATTGGCAAATCTAATGAGCACTGTAGATTTTAAATGCAGCAATGGTTGGCTTTCTGAATTTAAATCAAGGCACAATATTACTTATCAAACAGTATGTGGCAAAAGTTCTTGCATAAACAAAACCATATTCAATATAATTTCGGTAGGACGCTGCAAGGGCTTTTTATCTACTTACTTGCCGAAAAATATGATAAATTTTGACGAAACTATACTTTTTTATAAACTGTAAAGAAGCAAGACATTTAAAAGGGAAACTTGTGTAGAAGGTAAAAACAGTAAACAGGGTATTATAGTTTTAGTTTGTGCTATTTTAGATGGCAGCAAAAAGCCTAAATGACTAGTGACTGGAAAGTCCAAGAATCCACGATGTTTTAAAGAAATTGAAATACTGCCAGTTGGTTATGTATCCAATTCAAAAGCATGGATAATATGATATATCTTCAATAGATGGATCAAAGGAAACGATAAGCAGTTTTTGAGGCTATAGCGTATAATTATCTTATTAGTGTATAAGACAAGGTGCTACAATAATGTTTCAGAACTATGTTCAATATTGTTTGAGTAGTTACTGCCAAATACAACCTGGGAAATTACAATTAATGGATCAAGAAATCATCCAGAATCTTAAAATATGTCATCGAAAGAGGCTCTTAAAATAAATTATTTTTGCTTTATTGTGATAACAAATATGGCATTACTTTGAAGATAAATATAGTGTATTATGTACACCTCGAATGGGATGCTGTTAAAGAAACCACAATTAGTAATTACTTTCATCATGCTAAATTCATTCATGCCGAAAAGGACAATCATATCAAAGATACAAGTTTTCCTGAAATCAAAAAAGTTAAATGTGATAATGTTATATTTTTTTAATATGTAAATGTAGAAGGTAATGATGAAGTCTGTGGAAAACTGAATGATGTCAAAATAATAAAAAACTATTCAAAAAATGAAAAAGAAACGATCTTATTGATTTCAGAAGAGTATGTCCAGTATGCTATCGATTAAACCATAATAGTCTCTATAAAATCTTTGTAATTATTTATTCAGATGGAATATTCCTCTGAAAATGATTTGAAATGCTCACTTCAAATCGACAAGCTGGGTAAAATATTTAGGTACAATTAACAAATCCAAGTACCCATTTTACAGTATTTTTCAAGTGTAGTTCATATTTTAAATAAATTTTTACTTTTTAGTGTGCATCTTATGCTTCATTTAAAGAGTAAAATAAGTCTTTAAGGCTTTTTAACATGTTTAATTTTAAATATCATAGAACAATATACTGTCTGGGGTTATAGATACTAGGACATTTTAATTGTTTAGTGATAAATGTTTCATATATTTTCTCTTAACATCAGATAGTTTGAACTTATTTATGAGAACCTTAACAAGCATACACTGTATAGGTTTCCAAGATTTTTATTTTATAGTAAGTGTAAAATGTTATGTGAATTGTCTAACCTCTATATACAGCCCAAAATAATTTAAATACACATTAATGTATGGTCAAATAAGAGTTACTAATTATAAGCAATTAACGTCTTCACCGGCGACGGGTATCAGGAAACAGTGCTTTTACCTCCGACTTATCTCGAGGCAGACGGTGAAGTGCTAAGAATTTCTCAAAATACATTGAGTTAAGCATTTTGTAACTGAATGAAATTGTACTATATTAAGTGATGCGAATATAAGTAAGTTCATAAATATGAGGGTACAAAAGGATGTGGATAGATAACTTTTTATTTACGGTTAGCATTTGCAGTGCTATTAAGAATTTTTGAGCTGGAATACACTAAAACACATAAAGTGATAAGTACATGAT
>CAXHSM010001557.1:6855391-7080391 GCA_964019185.1 Maratus speculifer
GTTTAACATTTCTGCAGTCTGTCTTATTTCGGCTACTTGTCATAACTTAAGAATATACTCCTTACATGTGACTACTATGTGGGAGTACATACTATCATGATACTTCGTGCATTTTCATATTAAAATTCTGCGTTTGATTGCGAGTGAAAGTCACAGTAAGTTCTGAACAAATCACTAACATGAAGCCTAGACTGACTGGAAAAAGAAATGGCAGTTACATCCACAATTGATTCCGTGCAACAAGTGGTGGATAATAAGGCAGAGATAAAGAGATAAATGATGTGGAAGGGGAAATGTAAGAGATTTTTTAATCACGACAAATTTCCAGTATAATACATACACCGAAGTTTTGACGAACCTTCGTGAAAGCCAAAATTTTCCATTAAATCACAATAATGATGAAATGTTTAGCAAAACAACTGTTATTGTTATTTCTTCAGCAAAATATATCGTGGCAAAAAAGCTGATTTTTTAACGTATGGAAACAATGACGAATAATTAAAATGATGGCATTTCTATTTAAATTTATGTAATTTTAATATCTTGAAAATGAAACCTGAGAACAACATCCACTTCTGAAGAGCGGTCTGTTTTAACCGGTCCCACATGCAACCGTTATCAATAGGCTACATTGCATACATTAGAATTGATCGCCATACATTTTGTATTATTCCGCTTTAATTAATTTCATCTAGAAACATTTCTCTCCCCTTGAATAGTACAAGCTGTTGGAAATGTATTAAAAAACTATGCCTTATAGCGCATTACTCCTTTACGCAACATAAGGATTTTTGTTTAATATTGTTTTACCAAATCAGTTCTATATTCTATATCTATCAATAATAATAAGAAGGCAAGATAATCTTACCTTTCATTCTTCTGGTTCTTCAAAATATTCCGTTCTTCATGGCCTCCATTCTTTTGGAATCTTCGATTTAACGTCAGACTTTTATAACTTATTAATTAGTTAAACTTCGCTGAAATGGTAAACATTTGATTAATAGTTTGTTTTTAATAAACAATGGGGTCGAGGCGAGTTTTGAGTTGAATAATGATATTGTATTCACATATATTACATAGCTGCTTTTAGCAGCGAAGAATTAGACGTTTACATCACTTACATCCACACAGAAAAACTAAACAAACACTGAAAATATTAGAATGTGAAAAAAGGAGTTCTAAATGTTCTTTTTTTTTATTTTGTTCTTGGTCGTTGTCACGTGACTTCACTGCAGTAGAAAAGGAATAAGTGTCCTTGAATAAGATCAGTTTATTTCGTAGTTGAATTGTTCTGAAATAGGGAAAAAATAATCTCTTTTGCTTTTTTTTATGACGACAAAAAAATGAAATCTTTTTATTGTAAATAGATCTAACTTGATTTTATTCAGCTGAAATAGTGATTAGTTTATTTCAACACCCTTCCTTAATCACTTCAGATGAATAACACTGTAGGTTCATAGATTCTCGATGTTTTACTAATTGAGTCTTTGGCAGGGGTTTTGTAAGTGCGTCAGCTATCATATCTTCAGATGGGCAATATTCTAAATTTATTATCTTGTCTTCTTTGAGTTGTTTAATGGCGTGGAATTTTATATCAATTTGCTTCGTATATTTCGAAAACTTTGCATTCTCTATCATTTTTATCGCACTCTGATTATCTTCGAAAATCGTTATAGGTTCGTCTTGTTTCAAGTCTAAGTCGTTCAATAACTTCTCCAGCCAAATAATCTCTTGGGCTGCTGCGGCTGCTGAGATAAATTCAGCTTCTGCCGAAGAATATGCAATACAGTTCTGTTTCTTCGTGTACCAATTAATAGGTGTTTTTCCTAGAAAGAAAACATTTCCTGTTGTTGACTTCCTTGTTCTGGTGTCGCCTCCCCAATCAGAGTCTGCATAAGCTACCAATACTGGTTGGTCGTCTGTGCTGATTGTTAGTTTTAATTCTTTTGTACAGTTTAGATAGTTGACCACTCGTTTTGCTGCTTTCCAGTCCATCTCATGGGGCGTTTCGCATCTTCTGCTGAGGATATTAACTGCGGCTGATATATCTGGACGTGTGTTAGTGGCTATGTATAACAAAGATCCAATGATTTTTCTAAAGTTTGTATTATTAGGCAGCAAATTTTGTTCGTCTTCTATTTTATAAAAACCGGGGTCCATCGGAGTTCCTACGGGTTTAGCTTCTCGTAATCCTAGTTTATTTGCCAATTCTTCGATTTTTAACTTTTGGCTTAGAGTATATCAATTTTCTGTTTTCTTTATTTCCGTACCGAGGAAATACGCTATATGACCGAGATCTTTAAGCTCGTATTCTTCTTTGAGTAGTTTCACTATAATGTCAACAATTTTTTCGTCACCGGATAGTAATATGTCGTCAACATATATAATTATGTAAGTGTAATTTTCATTTTCTTTTCTGGTGAACAAGCAGGGATCAGCTATACTTTGATTAAAATTCAGTTTTTTTAAGGACTGTTCGATTCTTTTGTGCCAAGTTCTGGCTGCCTGTTTTAGGCCGTATATTGATTTTTTCAGTCTGCAGACTTTGTTTTCAGAATTCTTTTCTATGTAGCCTTCCGGCTATTTCATATACACTTCTTCCTCGAGCTCACCATACAGAAAGGCGGTGTCAATATCTATGTGTCTAACATTTTGTTTGTGGTATGCGGCTGCTGCTAAAAATGCGCGAACTGTTGTTTGTGAGACGACAGGGGCAAATGTCTCATCATAATTTTCACCGTATTTTTGACTATAGCCCTTCGCTACTAGGCGTGCTTTATATTTTTGAACATTTCCGTAACTATCTAGTTTCTTTTTAAATGTCCATTTTGATCCTATAATTTTTTTGTTTGGTGGAGGATCCACTAATTCCCATGTGTTATGTTTTTTTAGCGAATTGATTTCCGCTTGTGTGGCTTTGAGCCAATTTTCTTTTTCACAGGGATTATCAATTTCCTGTATGTCATTCCAGCTAGTGGGTTCATTCATTTGGTTATTGTTTACATAACAGACGTATCTGTCTGGTGGTACCCCCCTGTTTGATCATTGCGATCTTCTAAGTTCAGTGGTGGGTTGTTTGGACGAGGTTGGTTCCTCGATTGTGTTGTTTATTTCTGCTTCGATGTAATTTTTATCATCATATGAATTTTCTGCATCTTTACTTTCTTTTAAGTTAATTTTGCTATTCTCTAGGAATTTTACGGTTCTTGCTATTACTATTTTGTTATCTTTAGTGTATACGCGGTATCCTTTTGAATTGTTATCATACCCTACGAATGTCCCTTCCTGAGCTCTATCGTCTAATTTTCCTCGATGTTGTTTGTTTACATATACGTATGCTTTGCAGCCGAATGTACGTAAATAGTGCAAATTTGGTTTGCGTTTAAACCAAAGCTCGTATGCGGTTTTATTCGTGGATCTTGTTGGTAAGCGATTTTGTAAATGATTTGCTGTATTAATTGCTTCTCCCCAAAATTTTTGTGGTAAATTGGCTTCGCGTAATAGACTTCTAGTCATGTCTAATAGTGATCTATTTTTCCTCTCAGCCACGCCGTTCTGGCTCGGACAATATGGCACAGATAGTTGGTGTTTTATACCTCTTTTTCTTAGGTAGTCATTTGTTTCTCTACTCATGTATTCTCCGCCATTATCGGATCTTATTGCTTTCGGATATGAACCGAATTGGTTTCGTACCATAGCTATATAGTCGATTAATTTATCGTGCACTTCGTCTTTATGACTTAATAAGTATATTACTGTAAACCTAGAGTAATCATCTATGAAAGTTACAAACATTGTTTTTCCGCCAATTGTGGGGGATCCTATGGATGTGCATACGTCCGTGTGCACTAGATCGAGTAATCTACCTGTTTTGTTTTTATATGTTGTTTTTGGATAAGGTGCATCGCTTATTTTTGTTTGTATGCATGTTTCGCATATTGTTTCATGACTACAATTATTTAGTTCTATTTTATAGGTTAAATTTTCTTTAATCATTTCCTTTATGGAATTGTAGTTTCTGTGACCTAGGCGTTTGTGCCACAATTCTATGCAATTTTTATTTTTGCATTCATGCGCAATGTTTACTGTGTTAGATTCTATATTCTCTAACAATTCAACCTCATATAGATTGTTTTTCATTTTTGCTTCCAAGTATATTTTCCCATTTCGGGATAGCGTGCATTTATCTTTATCAAAAACTAGTTTATAACCGTTCTTTGTTGCCTTACTTACTGAAATTAAATTAGATTCTAAATCAGGTACGTATAATACTTCCTTTAATGTAATTTTGTTTACACCTCCGTCGGATGTTTTTGTCATAAATGTGGTTTCTCCCACGCCATGCGAATTTAACGATTTTCCGTTTGCAATAATAACGGTAGTTTTTTCGGTGTCGTTTAATTTAGTAAACAAGTCTTTATCGTTTAAAATATGTGTGGAAGAACCAGAATCAATAATCCATGTTTGTTTTCCAGTTTTCTCAATTAGAAAGGCTGCGTCGCTGCTTCGATCTGTTTTTAGTTGTGTTTTGTAATTTGGCTTATATTCTTGTTTACGATCATTAAATTCATTTTGGTTATACGATTGTTGATAACAGAGAGACGTTGTATTGTTTTTGTTTTTGTATGTTTGTTGTTTTTGTGTATTTGGGTGAGTTTGTCTATTTTTCAGATGCCAACATTCCCTGTAAGTATGACTTTTCAATTTACAGTACGTACAATATTTTTCCCTTTTGCTATTATCATTTGGGAACCTTTTTTGTGTTTTAAACGCTTTGGTAGAATTGTCGCCCTGATCCGCGTTTTTAACCCTTCTGTTATATTCATCAGTTAGTTTATTTATAATAAATTCTGGTGTTAAATCGGTTTCATCGCGAGCATCAAGTGCTACAATCAATGTATTATAGCTTGGGGGTAATGAGCACAGCAATAATGCTGAAAGGTGCGAATCGTTAATAGTTTCCCCAATCGCTAATAGTTTATCTTTTAATTCTAAAATGTACGTTATGTGTTTAAGTTACCATTTTCTGGCAGCCTTGCCCCATATAATTTTCTTAATAAATGCAATTTACTAGACAAATTCCCCCTTTCATGTATGGCTTTGAGCGCGTCCCAGGTCTGTCGGGCAGTATTTAGCCCTTTTACATGCACAATCTGGGAGTCTTCAATTGCAAGGTTTATAATTGCTCTTGCTTTATTATCCTTCTTTTGCCAATCTGTGGTAATCGGATTTGGTATTGTATCTGTTATTACCTCGAAAATTTCTTCTCTTATTAATAACATTTCTATTTTAAATTTCCATGTTGAGTAATTGTTTTGATTTAATTTTTCTATTAACTGAAATTCTTTCGATGCGGCCATAATGGATCTTACTTATCAACTTATAAATATTTAATATCGTAATTCGATGAGAAATTATTTTTATTTTTCTTTATAATATATAAGAGATTTTCTCTGTTTATTTTTATTCATTCAAATATAACGAACATATCACTTGTTATGTTTACTCATTCAATTTCAACTCATATATATCATATATTTTCAATAACGTTGAGAAAAGAAGAACAAATATATTTTTTCACAATAATTATATGCATTAGTGATAATACGATTTATTTTTATGAGGCCATTTTATTTATTTATATCATATTATTTTATAACCTTATGTGTTAATTTCAGTCTCTTGATCGATTTGTTGGAAATGTATTAAAAACTATGCCTTATAGCGCATTACTCCTTTACGCAACATAAGGATTTTTGTTTAATATCGTTTTACCAAATCAGTTCTATATTCTATATCTATCAATAATAATAAGAAGGCAAGATAATCTTACCTTTCATTCTTCTGGTTCTTCAAAATATTCCGTTCTTCATGGCCTCCATTCTTTTGGAATCTTCGATTTAACGTCAGACTTTTATAACTTATTAATTAGTTAAACTTCGCTGAAATGGTAAACATTTGATTAATAGTTTGTTTTTAATAAACAATGGGGTCGAGGCGAGTTTTGAGTTGAATAATGATATTGTATTCACATATATTACATAGCTGCTTTTAGCAGCGAAGAATTAGACGTTTACATCACTTACATCCACACAGAAAAACTAAACAAACACTGAAAATATTAGAATGTCAAAAAAGGAGTTCTAAATGTTCTTTTTTTTTATTTTGTTCTTGGTCGTTGTCACGTGACTTCACTGCAGTAGAAAAGGAATAAGTGTCCTTGAATAAGATCAGTTTATTTCGTAGTTGAATTGTTCTGAAATAGGGAAAAAATAATTTCTTTTGCTTTTTTTTATGACGACAAAAAAAAATGAAATCTTTTTATTGTAAATAGATCTAACTTGATTTTATTCAGCTGAAATAGTGATTAGTTTATTTCAACACAAGCTGTTTTTTGTCGATAGTGTGATAAACAAATTTATTATTTATGTTGTAAAATCTTAATTTACATGCTTTTTTCATACATTTTTATTTTTATTTTTATGTGGTTAAAAAAATATTTTTTGATATTTTATACGAATTAAATCATACTTTCAGGTATTAATATTGTAATAAAAAACATCACAGCATAGACATTGATTTTTTTTCATTATATAAGTAAGTATGACATGCTAATTTCTGTTTAAAATCTCCTTTCAATCATTTTTTTAAATTTATATTAAAGATAATTCTTTGTAAAGCAATTCGTCCATTTTCATAAAAAGTATATAATCCAATAGTTCTTATTTGCATAGTAAATTCAATGCCATTATCACCTTTCATACATATACAGAGTTCTGTTATTAAAAAAATGTTTTAACTTCCTTCACCGGAAGTTTCCTTACTTTAGAGTGATGGTATATTTTCTCAAATGGAGATCGGCATGAGATTGCATGGTTTGGAAAATAAAGTTTTATATTAAAACATGTAACTCTTAACTTCTCTTAAAATTACTTTTTTAAGCTTATCCAAATTACATATCTTAAGACCATGCTCATTTTCCTCCCTCACACTTGTACATCGGGTATGTTTTTACTTCTACATGTGACAGTAAAGGACACTAAATTGAAAGTTTAATCTAAACCAATATTAATTTTCAGAATCTTTTCAAGATCGAATAAGGAAAATTATTTATTACGCCGCATTTTTAATCTCTGTGTATAAAAAAGGGAAAAAAACTGTTAAACATAAAAATTTTGAATGCAGTTTGTTTTAAAAAATTAGACAACAATTTTTATATCGCTATCAAGTGCTTGGAAGTAATTTGTTATAAAGGAAATGTCAACTTTGTTACGATGATGAAACTTTAATATTAAATTTTTTTACATTCCTGAAAGATTATATTTTAATGCAACCATGAAAGAATCAAAAAATGTCTAATACTAGACAATTATTCCATTTTTTATGTACTGTCAATACTCTATATGGAAGAGTATTGCCTTTTGAATTTCATCTGAATACCCGTTTGCAAGAAGCTCTCAATCGAAAATGTGTCCATTTCCATAAAATTGACTCTATTTCTGGAGGGAAAAAAAAGCAGTTAAAGTATAAATAGGTATAACTAACTCATTCTTGTTCATTTCTGGATTTATCCCACAGAAAACCTCCTATTTCTAGACATTCTTTTATTTCAGTGTAAGAAGAAAGACATTTATAATGGTCAAAAACCTCTTTTACTTGTGTGATGTAAATAAAATGTTCTTCAGAAACCTAATTTAACTTTGCAGCATAGTATTTCTTTAATGAGCTTCACTAGTAATTTTTCTAGTAAAACATTTGAAAAGAAATCTAATTTAATATTAAACTATCGCACTGGAAGTAGGGAAACACCATTCCATTTGTGAGATATGCAATAGAGGACTTTATAACAAATCCAATTTAAACTGACATATTCATTTTCATTGACAGAAAAAGTCTTTGGCTTGTGAGTCGCCCTCATTTCTTTTATAGGAAATGTCAAGCCACTACCATTTTGTTTCTGAAGAACATTCCCACTACCATTTTGTTTCTGAAGAACATTCTGGAGCAAAGCGTAGGTAGACTTTAAATGGCATAACGTTTCCAGTTTTTCGTTATTTGCAAATTGACTGATGTTGGATAAAGATGTCTGCTTTAATAATAGATTTTAATACTTTAATTAAGAATTATACAGAAGATTGTGTAAAACAAAGAATGGTTATACCTGTCACTGAAGAATCCTTTATCCCAACTGAAGGTAAAGTCGTTACGATTTATAACCAATTACTGAAAGGAAGAAAAGAAATTGGAACAAGTTTTGATCCAGACGAATTGAAAAAGTTATTGCAAAAACTCGGTGAGAAATATTATTTTGATCACGGGGCAAAGTTTTATGTACCTGAAAATTTGTATGGAATGCTACTTTAGAAAATGCCAAAAATGCTTTCTTTGATTATTAGTTTTCTAAGCAACCTGCTGTTAAGACATGTTAAGAATTAGGATACATATTATGCGAAATGAAAGAAAAATACAAGAAAAAAAAGCAAGAGAAAACGGGTAAATTTTTCTTGAGAAGTTTTTAGAAAAAAAAAACAATATGAAAAAGATAAAAAGAACGTGCGAACAAAATTTACGAATGTTTTGTAAAGATATCGGTGAATATCGGAAATTATTATACACTAAAGTATCTTATATGTAATTAAGAACGCTACTTCCAAAGATATTAGCGGCCTTCGAGCTGTATCCTCATGAAAAAGATAAATTGAAGATGGTGATGTAACATCACCACCAGTTTCGATTCATGTAAAGATGATTTAAAATCACGGACTTCAGTAAGGACTCGATTTCTGGAAATATTATTTTAAATAGATCACGGACTTGTCTTGAATCGTAATTCCTATCGCGACTCAACCGCGATGGGAATTACAGAGGATAAAATATTTATTTATTTTTCAAAAATTAAAGTTAAATTATCCCCTAAAGCTGCCGCTATTTCTTTTGATCCCAAGCCCACAAAAAGCTGAGGAGAGGCTAATTAAACTTTAAAATATTAATCGAAAAAAAAATAGAAACAGTAAAAATATCCAAAAGTCCCGTCTATGCGGGGCATAATATCAAAAGTAAAGACATTATATGGTACTATTTTATAACCATCATTTCTTCGATATTTAGACAGCCATTTTTAAAATGAAAATCTTGCAAAAAACGAAAAATATTAGCATTCTAAAATTTGTTCAAAAATACACCGCATTCACTCGTGTATAAGGCGCACTTTTCCCCCAAAAAATTAGGGCAAAACTTCTAGGTGCGGCTTATTCACGGAATAATTTTTTGCTGTTGGATGCAGTCGAACGATATACATATGAAAGAAGAAATAATTCAAAGAAGATATTAAAACTCGGAAAATGTTACTTAATTGAAGTATTACTGCATATTTATTTCATTCCTTGCAGTTTTTTTATACAACAGAGCTAATGACATGTAAACGCTAATTAGCAATTCTCTTTACCGTCATTCATTCCTATTTCTCGTCATTCTCTTACAACCCGGAGTCTAAAAAAGCATTTTCTTCTTGTTTTCTTGTCTAGTTTCTTCTTGTTTTCTTGTCTAGTCATGTTTGTTTTGATTTTTTTTTACTGAAATTCATTTAATCATTCCTCATTAGCGTATCAAATTTATGGTGCGCGTTATATACGAGATTTTACGAAATCGCCATTTTTACTTGTAAAGTTGGGGTGCGCCTTATACACTCGTGCGTCCTATACATGAGTAAATACGGTACACATTTTGATGAAAGTCTTACAATAATCGTTACAATGCTTGATATTTAGACAGACATTTTTTTAATGAAAATCTTGCAAAAATCGTAATATTTTAGGGTTTAGTGGAGTATCAAAAGTGTTCCAAAGTAGGCCCCATATACTACTGACATAGAACAAAATTTTAAACACTTTTGCAACTGTAACTGTACCTAATCCACAAGAACCTGAAAGTGTCCTTTATACACTTTCAATCAAGAACAACTTATTCAAATAGATTTTTATTACGTTTTTCAAATAGTTACACTTGTGCTCGCATAAATAATGCTATGCTATTTCCTTTCTTTTATTTAAAATGAAACAAAATCACAGAAAAAAGTGTTCCCATCTCTTATTTTCTAAAAACACAGTGTTGAGAACTTGAAAAAATAATAATAAATGCATATGCCACCCTTTCCCTAAAAAATCTAGTGTCATAAAAGTAAGAAAGAAAAACTTATCAAACTATATGAGCAATATGTACTTTTTAAACATCCAAAGTCAAATAAACCGCCTCTACCCGGTCAAAAATATACCGAAATGAAAATGATTCCCATCCTATTCTCTGATTCCCTTTCAACATTCAAATTCAAAGAAAACGTCACGTGGTCAAAAATGGCTGACGAAACCAATGCAACGAAGCCGGAATTACAACCATCCTCTGATATCCTTAATTAAACAAGTTGGAAATTGCACGTGAAGCGTAGCACGTAGGTGCGTTCGTACGATAACGAAGTTTTAAAAATATTACTTTCATATATCAATCTCATAAAATTGTAAATAGTGAATTACAATTAAAACGCTCATCAAACAATGTTCTCCCTATACCATTATGTAATGGAATACTTTTGTGTGGCCTTGCAAATCAATAACAAATATTCTTTGCAACACAAATTATATAAGATGTATATTATAATATGTACTTTATAGTTGCATATAAATTTTATTAAGTTCGCATGAGTGTAACACGATTAAAATGCATTTGAAACATTTTTTCCCATTGACCGTAATGTAGCGAAATACTTTTGATTGTCCCTGTAATTGATCTATGCATCCGATTTTCATAAAATTTGAAATAACTCGACAAAATTATGTAATAATTATGTATTTTAAATTTCAAACGTATAGAATATATTTGAAACTTTTTCCCATTGACCATAATGTAATTGAATACTTTTGATTGCCCCTGTAATTGATCTATGCACACGATTATCAAAAAATTTGAAATAACTCGACAGAATTATGTAATAATTGCGTATTTTAAATTTCAAACGATTAAAATGCGTTTGAAACTTTTTTCCCCATTGACCGTAATGTAATGGAATACTTTTGATTGCCCCTGTAATTGATCTATGCATCCGAGTTTCATAAAATTTGAAATGACTCGACAAAATTATGTAATAATTACGTATTTTAAATTTCAAACAATTCGGTTGGGTAGTTTTTGCGTTGTTATATGCGGACAGACAGACGGACGGACTGAACGACCACTATAGGTGCTACGTATTATATAATTACCAACGCACCTAAAAACACGCTTAGCTTTTTATTCCAGTAAATCCCATCTACTAAAATGATTTTATGCAACACTATTTACCTGCACAACACATTACAATAACTGATAGCAGTGTGGTGTGTTAAAAAATATTTTGTCTTCCTTTTGGATAACAGAATGTGTATTATAGAGAGTTTCATATGACGTCACAAATCGATCATTGGAAGTCAAACAATCGTTGAACGGTAGCTGTTATTGGTAGCTGAGAGAATTATGTATGCGGCTGGATGTCAATTGCCAACACTTGATTAGCTGATGAAAAGTAAATCAGATGATTGTAATTGCATTATTAGAATCAACAATAATGAATACTAGAAATAAAACAACTCCCAAGTTCTATACAGTTTCTCAGAATATTTTAACTTCGTTCCTATCTAGCGAAGTGGCAGGCGTCTGCTAGTGAATTGGATTTTGGTTGGATGTTTAGATAGTCTTTTGTAGTTTCTAAGCTTTACTCATTTTTCTGCAGTGGATGATGGATGGTACTTTCTAGCCATATAAACGACTAAAGCCATGAAAGGAAGATTTTTCACTGAGTTTTGCGTGTCATAAAAAGCGTTTTAAGTAGGACTTTTTTATTTGAAAAAACATTTTTAAAACTCTTTGCATATTAATATATAAAAACAAGTTTTGAAATTTCATTTACTGTTACTTATTAATAAAATACTGTGCGTCATAAATGTTGAAAATTTATCAATTGTTTCGACTGTTTATTTAATCAACACGTATTTTACTCTATTTTGATTATTTATTTGTCATCTTTTTGAAATATGTTTGTTTACCAATCTGCAAGTTTTCAAATAAAACTATTTAAGCATAAATAAAATATTTAATTTCTAAAATTTCTAAAATTTCTTTAATTTCTAAAAACCAAAAATAAATATAAGTTTCCCATCATTCTATCTGCAAGAAATCTCATTATCTAATTCTTATTATAATTACTTCTATCCTTTTTGGAGCAATAAAAGTCATAAGTATGACTGATATACAGGGTGTACAATTCATAATCTTACTATCCTGACTTCATTTTCTCACATTTTTTTCTCTTAGCTCAAATAATTATAATGCGAAAGTATTTCATTTTTTTTTCTTTTTTTCACAGAGCAATAATTTACACACACATAAATATACAGGGTGTCCACTCTCAACGGGGGACAACAGAAAATTCCTAAACTATCAGTCATACACCTATAGTTCCACTTACAAAAATGTTTTAAATATGTTAAAGAAATATTTAAAAAGAGATTTGGCTCAATAAAACATTTCTTAGAAAATTTTGAATTTTAAACTTTTGTACATTCCTCTGGTCCTGTAAATTATATTTAGTAAATTTTTCCTATTACACTAACAAGTACGACAAAAAGTCCCTTTAATATAACACTAAAATCGACCGAGTTATAAAACTTTAAAAATGCACGACTTATATGAGTTTCCTACAACTAAAAACAAATGTATCTACCATGATTTGAGGGATTATATACCAGTGCTTATAGTATTCTAAAAAGTTATTTCATGTGTATTTGCATTTTGAAAGAAAATCTCACAAATATTACAATTGAATTAACTTTTATAAAGTTTCAAGTTGTCTAAAATATTTGTATGTCAACGTAGGCTTATTTTGTAACGATTTTCCAGTATTTCTTTTAGCAAAAATTATGTTACTTTTTTAAGTTTTATTTCACTTCAATGATCATATGTATGTTTTTTCAGATCAAAATTTGTACTCTAACTCACTATCAAATAACGTACGAAGATTAAATTTTATATACTGGCCTACATCCAATGTCAACCTAATATTATTAATATTTTCGGTGGGTACCATTTACACTTACTTTATAGCAGGCATGTCAAACTCGTCTATCACCGCGGGCCAGATTTAGCATTTTACAAAAAGCCGCGGGCCACATTATCGAAAATAAAGAAGTGGATTAATCTGATGACTATCGCACAAAATGAAAACTGTACATTAAAAATACAGCATTATTTAAAAAAAAACAAGCAAAAAAAAAAAAATACATACAAAAAATTTAAAACTATTAATTGGAAAAATTAGAAACACGCACCAGAAATATTTATTAAGTCCAAACAAATTTGTAGCAAAAGTATCTTCCGAGAGTGCACTGTCAAATGTAATGATAAACAAGTTATAGTAAAAGTAAACATTCTTAACTGATTTACTCACACGCCGTTCGGGCAAGATGAATTTGCTTAATTGTCATTTAAAACTTTTTGACACCACTATTTTTTTAAAAAAATAATTTCATACTTTTTAAAGGTGGAAATGTCTAGACTAAATGTTACGAATATTTTATTTAAAAAATAGTGGTGTGAGTCCGTTAATTTCAATTTATTGAATGGAAAAAAATGAACCAGATAAGGGGTTAAACACATATTGAACTTTTTAAAATTTAAATCACAATCAAAATTATACAAAAATGTGTTATGTTTGTAATCCTAATATCTGCATTTTCTTTTATGTTGTAATTGCTACTTTTTATAAAACCAATCATTGATAGAATACAATTATTTATAATATAATATTATGAAAAAAAATCATAATTGATTAAAATATAATAGCTAAATAATAGGAATATTTTCCTAATTATCCTCAGTTATTTTTAAGTATATATTGTGTCTGCGAAAAAAAAAAAAAAAAAAAAAAAAAAAAAAAAAAAAAAAAACTGCGCGTAGAGTAAAATTTCTTGCACCCATATTTTCAAGAATTATAAAGTTAAAGGGTGGTAGCCCGCCTTGGTCACCTGCTTTTGGCTGATGGTCGGGTCTAGCCCCAAGCCCAAGGCAAAAGTTAAAGGGCAAAATTAATGCTAGTCCTCGGCCACGGAGCCACTAAATGAGAAAAAGCGACTTTAAAAAAATTTGTCGGTGGCTACTGATGGCTACTGTCTAATAATGAAAATATGTTGTTGGTTTAATGCAAATTTTCAGTTATAGCAAAACATATTCAAATTATAGATTTAATGCAATTATTGAAATTTCTGGTTGAATCATGAATAATTATAGAAATGCCCTTGCATATTTTTAAATTGATTTAACTATTCTGATATCCTTTATTCTAACTTGAGCGATTTCGAGTTGTTTTCAAATGCATCCAATGGTTGTTTTTTAAAAGCAGATGGATTACTTTTAATATGCTTCACGAATACATTTTTTGAACAAAGTTTCAGTTAAAAAATTTTCCAAATTATTTTTGGATATTTGTGGGGTTTTCGAAACATTTGTGAATAAATTCTTAGCAAACTTCAACGAATTTTCTACATATCAAACACAATTTTCAGTCTTTAAGTATTAAAAAAAAATGATTCCAAATTGATTTTTATGAATATGTCATGTTATATCTTCATCATCAAGATATATAAAGATCACACAGGGATGTTTATTACACACAATGATATGTTTACTAACCTTTAAGACTGAAATTAATTAATGAGCTTATGTCCAAAATGCTCTCTTTCGACTATGCATGCTGCTAAATAATAAAAACAGGTAACAATTTTTTATTATTATAATTATTATTAATATTATTTTTACTATTATTATTTTACGAGACGAGAAATCGAGTCCCATTCTCTTTTAAAGCTATTTCTTTTGATTTTTTAGAGACTTTTAATAAGAAATTATCATTGTATTTTAATTGATTTTCGATACACCTCTAGTACCTAACAAACACCACGCATTACTTTGTAATGTCACAGTGAATCAAAGACAGCAATAAAATAATGTATTCGTTTCAACATAAAACACATAATAAACTATTAGGGAAAAAAACATAAAATTTTTATATATTTTTTTAATTTTCAGATTAAAATATGCTCTTCTTAACTTTCTTGTTGATAACCTTTGCATAGCCTAGCTCCTGGAAACGGAATTTTAAAATGAGTTAGATTTGATCATAATCATGACAGTATGTTTGCATTTTTTATGCCACAGTGGTGTTGATTCAGTGTTGTTTGCTCCTTCTATATCAAACTCTAAAAATTTTTCATCCAAAATAACAACCATTATTTTAAAAATTTAGACTTTTCTTTAGTTAATTGCGGATTATTAAATTTAATATATATCGGTATCTGCCATTAAATGTAATGAAGATTAATATTCTGAAATAATGGTAGATATTTTGAATAAAATTATTCTCCAATTTTGCATTGCTGCAATATTTGCAGTGCAAAGTATATTTTCTGCATCAACTAAGAATTGAATTAAACATGTGAAAATGCTAAAGGCTTGGCGGGCCACACTGAAGTTCCTGGCGGGCCAATTGTGGCCCGCGGGCCACGTGTTTGACATGCCTGCTTTATAGGATAACACAAAAAAATTCTGATCAGTTGCCGACAAGATGTTTAAGAAAAGGTTTCAGATTAGATAACACAAAAGGACGATTTTGTATTTTTTTTTAACTTTTATATAATCTTTATCACTGAAACCGAAAATTACCTTAAATTTTTATCATCATGTAAGGATTTTTCGTAAATCATAAATTGTCAAAGTTATGATTGATGAAATAACAAAAAATGATACAATAAAAAGATGGCTGTGTTTTAAAACTTTAATATTTGATTTTTGTGTATTTTTCAGCACTGAATATGAAAATGAACTTCATTTTTAATCATCACGTTAGAATTTTTTTGTAAATCGTAAATGTCAAAATTAAGATATAGCAAAAATTTACTATAAAAAAGACGTGAAACTTTTTTAAAATTTATTTTACTTTAATTAAATCATTTGTTCAATTTTTTGGCTTATACTGGAACACTTACAGCTGAACAGTTGAAGAATCCAATGAAGGGGGGGGGGGAGTTAGAGGTTAATATTTAATTTTGAAATTCACAATTTGCGAAAAATCCTAACGCGATGGTTCAAAATGCAGGTGATTTTCAATTTCATCGGTAAAAATACTTTAAAAATAATTATCAAACGTTAAAAATACATCTATTTTATAATATCAAATTTTCGCTATTTCTTTTTTTCTTTTTATAGCTGTAAAATAAATGATTTACAAATAATGTTTACGTGATGGCAACAAATGAAGATCAATTTCGGATTCAGCGGTACAGAAGACAAAAAAATACAATTATCAAAAACTGAAAACATGATGTAATCCAACTTTTGCAGGTTATCTAATGTTATTTTAAAATCTGCATCATTTTTCACGCAGTTAATTTCCATCATTTTGTTCAACAAAAATTCTAATTTTTTCCTTATATATTTATTGCATATTGTACAATGTCATAATGATAAAAGATTTGAAATTTGTATTGTAATATAATTTTACTTTCAACCAATTTCTAAATATATCTGACGAAATTTCATTTCTACTAAACATATGAATGACCCCTAAATGGCAGCAAAAAATATGCTCCGGTTTCAAACAGCTATTACTCGGTCAATTTTAGACGGGTTTTTTCGTCTTATTTGTCATTGTAAAAGGAAAAATTACTAAATATAATTTATAGGACGGGAGGACCGTAGAAAATTTAAATTTCGTAATTTTAGAGAAATGCTTTTATTGACCCAAATTGCTCTTAAAATGTTTCATTACCATGATTTAAAACATTTTTATAATTGGAACTAAATGCCTATGACTAACGGTTTAGGAATTACCTATTGACCACCATTGAGAAATGACACCCTGTATTTATTTGAAATAAATACTCAAATATGAGTCCAATTTCTTAAATGCTGAATATTTTAATTTTATTTCATCTGCCTTGTCTTACATTCGTAGTTTTAATGTCATACTGTACAGTAGGGTGGAGCGAAAAAAATTTTTTTTTGAAAATCAAAAACGGGTAGGTGCCAAAAGTTGCCTTTATACTAGTACATCAACTGCGTGAAATTTTACCGCTGAAAAAAAATAGCTTGAGTCTGCGCTTTTGCTCCAAAAATCGAAATTTTGGGTAAAATTTGTCATTTTTTGACATTTTTTCAAAAAAAATAAAAAATTCCTACAGAGCTGGTTAGTATTTAAAAGTGTTGCTTAGACCTTTATATTTATCTGCTTAACATATTTAAACTATAAAACAATATGTTTATTCCCTATAGCAGGAGCAAAACAGGCAACTTTTAGTAAGAAAACAGCATTACCACTCTATAGGGTCATACAACAAATTGTTGTTTTTAATACAGCTCTTGTTTTCAAAACTACCTTGGACATGCGTCATGGAGGTGGCTATATTTCCTATACCACCCGGCCCAACTATTTGATCATCTTAGTACAGTGTTTTATTTATACATTGATTTGTGATTTTCTTTATAAAAATTTGGCATGTTTTCGATGCTTCCACCTTGTTCATCTGTTCTTTGCATCCACATGCTGCTGTAACTATCTTCAGGTATATTTTTACAGTTTATACAAAAAAATGACAAGCAGAGTAATGTACGGGAATATTATTAAAGGGATCTATTCGGCCATCTATTATATTTATCAAACTTACATTCAGTTGATGAATAGTGATTGGAAGTTCTGTTACCACAACATTTTTTCAGTCAATTGTATTTTTTTTACGTAATGATTTCCTTCAAAGATGATTTCAGATATTTCAACTATAAGTATGCCATCATTTATTCTACTTTTGCATTTTTTATATGTTGAGAAGCGAGCTGTTTAATAAGATGCTGATCGTCAGCGAGAATTGCAATGAAAATTTATTCTCCATGTGCAGAGCAACCATTGTTCTAAATAATTTTTTTGCATTAGTTTTATGCCGTTTTCTAAGTGTTTTGGTATCCAGGTAATTTCCTATTAACTTTTAGATCCTCTTTTTATGAGTGGAGAACATTTGATGGTGAAATGTCCTGGGCATAAACATATAATGCATAGTACTTTATGAGGAAATGTACGGATTCTAATCGACTATAAGTTTTCATTTAAAATTAGGAGAATTTTATTTGTCACTGTGAACCATTTTGCATGGGGTAAGCTTAGAATTGTGTATAATATTGAATCGTTCGCTACTTCAACTCCAGTGAATTTCCTCTACGCCAATTATTAGAGAAGTTGATATAAAACATTCTAAGCTACATGGATTCACTGGATCAATAAGGAAAATCTTTGTCTACGTACTATTCACTGCCTATTGCAATTTTTTTTTTTTATAAAATAGAGAATAATTTTGAAAAACTATTTTCTCAAATTGAGAAAAAGATACTCAGAACGGACTAGAAATTTCTGTCAGAGATTGCAAAGCTAATTCATAAGGAAAGCTATTTCTCAGAAAGAATGGGGAATAGGCGTTTAGAAAACATCTCACACAAAAGACAGCTCATAAAGTTAATAAAATTTTCCGCTTTATATAAGCACAGATTGGCAATCAGCGTCTATATGTTTACACACAAAATGTATAATCCAAGTTTATACCGCGGGATGTTTTATACCAAATGTACTACACACCTAAATAATAGATCTAAAATCGTATTAGAAATTTCTAGACTATGGAAAAACACAGGAAATGACATAAAGCATACAAAAACTTCTTTAGAAATATTGTTGCTTTACACGCAAATTTTTTTTGCAATTCTCTGTGACGATCGTTATAATATTAAGCAGCCAGCTTCTCAAAATATATTCAATGTAATAAGTACAGTAAATGATGACATACTAAAAATTGAATTCATACAATCAATTTTTAGGAAAATCATTATATATAAAATGTAATTAATTGAAAAAATGCTGTGGTAACAGAACTTCCAATCATAATGTATTAATTGCATGAAAATTTAATGAAGATAACAGACTTCTGAATAGGTTCAATTAAGAACATACCCAATACATTACTCAGCTTCTCTTCTGTTATACATGGTATAAAAATATACGTGCAGCAGGTCACACCAGCAATCCAAATAATCCAAAGTCAGTGAATACAAAGAAGAGATAAATTACTTTGATATATAAAAAACTTATACTCGTCTTCGAGAAAAAACAATTCAATACATAAATAAAACACTGGGCCTAGATGATTGGGTGGTTGAGACGGGTGGGATAATACAACCACCTCTATGAGTTATATACACAGTAGTTTTGAAAGCAGTTAGGTAAGAAATGCATTCAAAAGAACATTTCGTCGTATGCTCCAATAGAGAGTTTAACGCTGATTTTTCACAAAAAGTTGTCAGATTTGCTCCAATTACACAGACTACAGATATTGTTTTATAGTTTAAATATGTTAAGCAGATAAATATAAAGGTCTAAGCAACACTTTTAAATACTAACCAGCTCTGTAGGAATTTTTTAATTTTTTTGAAAAAATGACAAATTTTACTCAAAATTACGATTTTTGGAGCAAAAGCGCAGACTCAAGCCATTTTTTTTCAGCGGTAAAATTTCACGCAGTTAATGTACTAGTATAAAGGCAACTTTTGGCACCTACCCGTTTTTGATTTTCAAAAAAAAATTTTTTTTCGCTCCACCCTACTGTACAGGGTGTCCACTCTCAACGGTGGCCAATGGCCAATTTCTAGACATATAGTTCCAATTGCATTCCAATTTCTAGTCATAGACATATAGTTCCAATAGCAAAAATGCTTTAAAAAGGTTAAGAATTGTTTCTCAAGTGATTTAATTAATTTTTTTTTTTTTTAAATTACGAAAATTAAATTTTTATACGGTCCTATAAGTGATATTTAGTAAATTTTTACCACTACTCTAACAAGTAATACAAAAAAAGTCCCATTCTCTCCGATTAAAATTGCCCGAGTAATAGCTGTTTAAAGTTGAAGCATCTTTTTTACAGCAAATTAGGGGTCAGTCACAAATTTACTGGAAATAAAAATAAACACAATACATAAAATTAAACATTGAGAGTAAAGTAATTTTTACAATATTACTTTTTAAATTTATGTTGATGATTACATATTAAAGCAGAATTTGTACTAAAAATGTAAGTAAAAAAATAACAGAAAGTTTGTTAATTTAAATTATGAAAAGCAACAGTCACAAATCGTTACAAAATGACAAATATTTAAAATTCTATTAGATTATTTAACCTAACAGAATTTGGTGTAGTCCTATAAAATAAATAAATAATACGCACCTAAAACTGCATTAACATTACATTGTCATTGAATATAAATAATTGTACAAACTGAACCTCGATCGGATATTTGGAAGTCAATTAAAATTTGAACGGAAATTTTGAGCTAGGGAAACATAGGTACGAACGTTTTAAGCAAAATAAATTCTTATGAAAATAACACGCCTTTTAAAATAAAATCGCGATTTCACAAAATTTGACTTTCTCGATAGAGAGAATTTTAAAACTCACGTCTTCAACTATTTTAACCAATGTAGAAGTTAATTAATAAAAATTAGCACTACCGTAAAACATCACCTTCAGTTAAATTGCTTTAACATTTCTTTATGTCATTTAAATCCTTTTTACAACTGGAACGATATGTCTGTGGCAAATGGTTTATGAATTAGCTATTGAACAGCATTGGAAATAGACGCCCTTTATAATACTTTAAGCACTTAATGTACGTTCCCTTAAAGCTCAGCCCAATTCATCCGTATTCAGCTACAGAAAAGCGGTTTAAGTCATGAAATCTAAAGTTTCATAACTCGGTCAATTTTAATGTTAGATGAATGGGACCTTTTTTCTCTTACTAGTTAGAGTAGTGGGAAAAATTTACTAAATATCACTTATAGGACAGGGGACCGTATAAAAAGTTAATTTTCGTAATTTTTTAATACAATTTCATTTTGACCTAAATTGCTTGAAAAACAATTCTTTACCTTTTTAAAAGCATTTTTGCAATTGCAACTATATGTCTATGACCAACGGTTTAGAAATTAGCCATTGGCCACCGTTGAGAGTGGAAACCCTGTATAGTTAAAAAAAACTTCAGGCTTAAACAGAAAGACTGGCTTTTTAAATTTTCAAAGGAAAGAGAAAGGCTTATTGTAGATCCCTGTATTGGATCATGTTTATCCTAATTCGACCCGATCCGCAGGTCAGGTTGAATTTATTACTTTTTTTTCGTTCCAGATCGATTGACTTCCAGGCTTTTAATTCAAATTGTTAGGTTTTGACACGGGGTCAAAATGACCGAATTTTTCGAAAGTCCTGAAATTTAAACTGAAAACTACACTATGTGTAAATTACTTAAAAATGACAATATATATACATATATATTAACCCTTTAAGTGTCCGGCTTATTTTTCCTTTACGTTTAATGATTCATAAAATAATACCTTTTAAAACTATTTGTATGGGAATCCGTATATGACTACCTTACACATTTATTAATTTTATGCACTGCAAAAAAAGAACATTAATATCAGTTTTGTAATTAATCAGCCCTTAATTTCAAAGATTATGTGACGGAAAAACCCGGTAAGGGCACTTTAATGGTTAAAAGGTGTAAATTGATTTTAATTCTTAATACTTTGAACTGTAAACGCAGCCATCGACCGAGAATATAAAATAAAATAAAAATACAAATATTAACACCTTATTTGTGCTGTGTTTATAGTTGAAAGTACTAAGAATTAAAAATAATTTAACCCTTTGAAGACTAAGGCGGTCGAAACGGCTTTTCATTCAGGCGACAGAGCCGACGGCCGGAACAACTTCTACCCCCCCTTTTAGGTGAAAGGTACTCGAGTGGTCAATCAATTCTCCATTTGTTTAGTTGACATTTGGTTCCTCCTCTACACTTCGAAGGAAAAAGTGATTCTCCAATGCAGACTTTCCCTACTTAAGAGGGACTTTTTTTCAGAGGAAAAATTTTATTTACTGTTTCTTTTAAAGCACTAAGGACATTCATTACCCACTGATTTCTTAATTAGTTGAGCTTTTTAAAATGACTATAATTCATGTATTTAAATGATTAAAAAATTTGTATATATTAATATAATTCATACATGTTTTTTATGCATAGCACGATATCAAAATATCAATGGAAATGATTTATTTTATAACATTTTTTATACGTGTTAGCTGATTTTGAAAGAGCTTTTTTAAATTCAAAATTGTCGCTATATGTAACGGAAACTACGCATTATATGTATAAAGATATTTTTTTTTAACAAATAATAAATTATACATTAATATTTACTGCTTTCTGGTTTATTTTTATATAAGGTATATTAGTCGATGCAGTTTTTTTAAAATTATGATTTCATCCATTTTGCGGGGAAAAAATTACTTTTATGAAATGTAATACTTTTTTTCTTTCTTTCTTTCTTTTAAGGAAAAAAATGAAATGAAAGATGATTTTAACGCATTCAGTTGTCAAATTTGAACAAAGAAATTATTAAATTCTAATAAAATATTTCCATTTCGCAAGCTTTTTTTAAAGGGGGGAGGGGGATTTGGCAAATAAAAAATAATTAATAAAGAGTGAGGTTTTATTGAGTGGAATTATGTGAAGCAACTTAAGACCCAAAATTTACTCGTTTGAACCTTGATATATACAGATAATAATAGTTTTTTAATGTTATGTATAATAGTACATTTTTAATGGCAAATGTTATTATCTATTACGATTTATGATATTTTAGGGGGAAAAATGCTTTTTAATATCAGAATAAAAAAATGTATTACGTATGTTTAGGCATATTTTTTAACATGGTTGCATTAATGCTAAAAACATTTCATTTTATACTCGGAATACCACAATATTCAAACGTAAACAGAAATCCTAATTTGGGTTTCATGCATGCATGATTTTAAATAAATACCATTAAGTGTTATAGTTTTTTCCCTTTTATTTACGAGTATTATCTCTGAGATTATACATACATTTTTATATTGAAAAAAATATTAATCAATTTAGAAGTACAGTTCAAAATTTTTAACAGCATAAAACATTCAGCGCCATAAATATTACTTGAGGTGTCGGGTATCCCCGAGTACGGTTTAACGATTAATAAGCAGAATACAACTTTTTAAAAAAAAATCATGATATTTCGTGTAGAATTCAGCATTATTGTTACATACTAACATTCGCGAGGACTCATTGATTACATTTGTTTATAAATGTGCGCACTACATTACAATTTGAGTGGAAAACAGTCATATAACTCATTATTAAATATCGAGTAATACAGTTTGCTAAGACCGAAATCTAAACCGAAAGAGAATTTCGGGAATCTAGTTACTTTCGACAACAAACGAAAATAAAAACAAAATCTAAAGAAAATATTTTTTAATAACAACTATATATATATTCATAAATAATAATTAATGATTTACACAGTTATTAAACATGCGTAATTATTAATAAATTATAGGTGTGAATCAAGTTGACTGTCTGCACTGCAAAAAAAATTAGGATTGTTTCACATTTAAAGCGAAAAGTTTAATTACTGAAAAGAAATTTCCGGTTTCATTTTATTCCGTTTTGAATATGAAATCTTTCTGTTTTTATCCATATTTTCGGCTATTATCGTCATTAAATTAAAACGTATCATTTTCTAAATGAATCGTTTCAGAAAAGGCAACTAGTTGTAGTTTTCAAAACGGAACCTATGCAATTTTTTTTTTTTTTTTTTTTTTTTTTTTTTTTTTTTTACAGTGTACGTCATTGACCAAAACTTTTTATTTTCATATTTATTTTATGTGTAACTGATCTATCAATGACATAGGTTACATTTCTAACTATACGAATTTCACCTAATTAAAAAATGTTTTAGGTATATATATCCCTACGTTTATTTTTATAAGGATTTTTATAAATCGTCATCTGTTGTACTAGACGTTTTTCAAAAAGCATCCGAAATACTTTTTTGGTTTCAAACTTAAATTTTCTATAACTGCTAGATCTTCAGATTTTAAGGAGCACACGAGAAAGTCTTCAAAATTTAATCCTACATATATTGCTTGCTTTATATTTTGCACTCATGCCTTGAGTCAGTCACAATTGATGATTATAAACATTGAAGTTCATAGAAATAAATAAAGATTGTTTCATTTGAGCCGACACAACACAATAAAATTAAAAAATTCTGAAGGACGAAATGAGATTTTTGGAATACAGATAATTTCGATCGAGTTTTGACCTGAACAAATTTTCGACGAAATTCAAGTTTTGGGCCGAAAACGAAAACGAACTTTCATCGATTTCTATTAAGGGGGTAGTAAGGTTAATTCGAGGGAAAAAAAGCATATTTTCTATCATTTTTTGTAAGGATACAATTAATATTTATTTATTTGTATGATTATAGTATAATTATATGTCATTTAAAGAGTATTCTGTGAAATTTTCATTAATAAATATTAAAAAATGAGCCGATGACAGCGAATCTTCGAAGACGTCCCAAAAAAAAGTTGATTCGCGGTGAACCGCATAACTCATGACTGGATCAACTGAAATTAAAAAAACAAATTGATTTAATTAGTTGATAAGTTTCCTCAGGGAATGCAGTCGAGTTTTTTTTTATTATTGATTTTTCAATTTTTTACAAGGCTCGGAAGTCAAAATACTGATTTTTCATCAAAAAAATCTGATATTTTGTTTTTTAAAAGTAAGTTAAAATTAAAAAAAAGAAAAAAACTCGACAGCGTTATCTCGTAATTTATATAAAGAAAGAGTGTGTAAAATTTAAAAAAGATCGGTTCAGTAGATTTTGAGCTACAGAGTTCACCGGCTTCGAAAAAGCGAAGTGTTAGAAAAACACGTTTAAAGTTTCACAGACGCTTTTGTCGAAATCGGAGGGCGGAGACTTACAAGTGTATATCTCCGTCAGTTTTACTTCAATTGCTTTCAAATTTTCACAGAATAATCTTAAGATGTTGTACATTAATATAAAATAAAAATAAAAAAATGCAAAAAAAAAAAAAAATACCTTACTACCCCCTTAATTATACTTATCCCGACGCATAATAATTGAAAAATCCTTAATTAAGATAAATAAACATAGTTTTTTAATTATTTTTTAAACTGTAAAAAAATAGTAAAGTTATTAATTGCATTTCATTTTAGAAACATGTATATAAAATATATGTTATTCCTTTTTCTAGATTTTAATAGGATATTGAATTTGATTAAGGATATTTGTCTGTAAGTACTATTACTTTTTACTGCAAAACTTTTTCTTTTTAGGAAAAAAAAACAATAAATGTAACTTTCCCAATTATTATTATTATTTAAATAGCAAGAAACATTAAATAAATCTGCTTTAACTATACAAATGATCTTTTGATAGATTTAAATATTTTTAATAAGTTTTACAACAATGCTACATTATTTCTTTTTTAAAACTATTAATATTTATAAAATTAAGTAACTATTCATTAAACTGAATTATTACTGATGGAGTAGATCTCCATTGTACCTCAAAAAATTCTATCCATATAAATTTTGAACAAAATTAATTCTATCGCATTGTAAATTCCATTTATACAAAAAAGTATATGAATAAACATACAGCAACACATTTTTAAATGTAATATTATTAATTTCTTATCAAATGTTTATGAAAAAATCTTATATAAACTGCTCGACAATGAATTCCTATTCTCTTAAACTTATTAATGTGAAAATATTACTCATTTAAAAAATTTAAAATAGATTTTTTTTCAGAGCATTATGATTTAACCCTTTCCAGGGAAGTGTGTCCACTCCGGGCACATCTAATTTTCATTCCAAACTTACAAACGGCACCAATATTATTTTAGTAACATTATACTTTTACAACGACAGCTTAAATCAGTGAGTTCTTAATTTCTAAAAAAGTATTTTGTACATTTCGTTGTCAGTCCACAATTTCTCATTTCACGAATAGAATTTGTCCGCGCCGGAAAGGGTTAAACAAAACCCTAGACGTGTGATATTTATCCCACGCTTCAATAAGAAACCATACTTGTAACTTTGTAATGAGAGAGACTATTACAAGGCAAAGAATAGAGATCTACTCTATTTGTCTGCGTTACAAGGTGCCGGGAAACTTTGCTCCCCGGGAATCCCGGCAGTATTGTAAGGAAAAATACTCGTAGCAAAGTATTTATTTGTTTCACTTTCTTCGCTTACATCAAAGATGTTTTTGTAATCTCTTGACATGATGCGATGCGTATTACAGGATGTGATTGTTGTTGAATGATTGTGAATAGTTATTCTCGATAAATGTGTTGTTGTGGTACTCGTTACAAGGTCAGAATCAGCTTTTGTAGGGGATTTGGCGACGGTCATATCTCTTTCTGTATGAAAAGGAGGTGTAGAATATAGATAAATTAATGTATAGAGCTACACAGAAAATTGCATACATTGCAGTCTGTCGGGTATTATTTCTAAAAGCGATATTTTATTAACTTTAAAGTTTTTTGCCCCAATAAAGTTTTATATTACGTGGCGTGTATAGAAAAGCAGTATATAGTATATAGAGATGCACCGAAGAATTCAAGTACATTTTCTTTTATTGATAACTATAATATCATTCCTATGCCTTAAATTTAGCACAAATCAATTTTACTATTTCATGATGCTTAATAAAGTTACATTTTCATTCGTAAATGCATAAAATTTGTAGGAATATTTAAATATCTGCTGTTTAAAAAAAAATATTCCTAAATTCATGAAATTTAGAATTCGATTCAAATGCTAAGCAATCGAATTGAACTTCTCATTTTCTTATAAATTCACACGATCTTTCAAAAAACTTTGTTGTCTAATTTTTAGACTTTCAATTTGATTTAACTTGACACTAACGAATATATTTACACATATACATATATAATCCCAAAAGTCTTTAAAAATTTTAAGTAAACTTAAAAATCACAAAATTCACATGACCAGCGCTATAGCTGCAAATAATCACATAAATTATATTAAGTGCTACACACACACATATATATATATATGTGTGTGTGTGTGTGTGTCAATAAGATTTAATTTGAAAGCAATTGGATCAGTTAGATCAATTTCAAGCTGTATAAAATGTATAAAAAACTGAAAAACTTTGATCGAGTTTTGGCGCTTAAAGAATAAATTCGATGCATTTCATTTATTAAGTTCTCTGTGTCAGAAATATTTGTGGTGTTGAGTAAAATTTTCTTTAAAAATAATCTTAAAAGTATTTTATTTTTTAAAACGTAGATTTGTTCCTTTCTTTAGTCAGAGAAGTTCATGACACACCCTCCATAGCCTCCCGTAGATCCGTGCTTGACTCGTTTATAAAACTTTCGGATGAAACAGAAATAATGTTTATATTTCAATCTATTAATTTTCTGCAAAAGTCAAATACAAATTTCAGAAGTCATATAAGACTTGTATTATGGCATTTTTTCTGCGTAAACATGTAGTAAGGGTAAAAATCCCAAAATTAGTATAACGCCCAATCCACAAAAAAATGGACATGAGGATGAAAATTTAAATTTCGTTAAATATGATTGAAATATTGCATATTAACTGTTAAGAGTGTACTATTTCATATTTTATCAAAAAAGAATTAAATTTTTGTCATTAACATACTTATTTTAATTAATAAAGTGACACCATGATTTTGTAAAATAGACTGCGGCAAAAATGGTTACATTTCATGGTCTCATACAGCTGAACAAACATTCTGAAAATCTCCAAACTTGGATATATATGATCTGACAGCTATTATTGAGAGTTTTTGTCTGCAGAGAAGTGTTCACTAATCTTCATTACAAAAGGTAAGCATATTTAATTACTCTTAATTATTGTGTCACACCCGCAACAAAAGTTTACATTTATATCTCTACAGAAAAATATTTTTGACTTAAAGTTATGAAACTTTATATTCAAAAATAGTTTATTAAGATACTTTGAATTACAGACACGAAAAAAATTAATTAATATTTTAATTATAATTATTGAGCGTTGCGGGCGTGACATGTCCCTGTTGCGGGGTGACATTTAATTAAAGTCACACCCGAAGCGTCTTTTAAAATTGAATACAAATGTATATTTGAACAAATTATACGTAAATTTATATAAGAATAATATGCTGGAAAACATGTATTTGGCAGCTTTAACTATATCCTTTGATTTAATAGAGTGAATTCCAGTTAATAAATAAAAATTTGCATCATCTGAGCATGTGGCACTATGTGCAGTTAATTTATTCAGTTTGGATTGATAAAATTGTTGCTTTACTACAAAAAAATAATTTTATTAGTGGTATATAATTAAGAAATTAATTTAAAAGATAGGATTTTTATAGAAATTAAAAAAAGAAAATTACGAAACAATATTTTAGCAATTTTCTTTAAACTTCTTAATTTTGTTTTGTTTTTTAGATATATATATTTTATTTTGTCATATGATAGTATTTATCTAATATATATATTTTTAGTTTTTTAAAATAAGTAAAGCAATACTAGGGGAAGATTTTTTTTCTTTTAATTCAAATTAAATAAAAAGTAGAAGTAAAAATAATAGAAACAGTTAAAATGTTTATTAAGTTAGAATAAAATGTATATAGTCAGTTTGAAATTAACCAAAATTTAACATAATTAACTTTATGTAAGATTTGAAATTTCAAGGGATAAATATTGACAATTTGTTAAGCATATATTTTTGGACTTGAAGTGCTATATTTATTCAGTTTACACATTAATTTCTCCTCCTTTGCAGAGAATGAAGAGTACAGAAAGATCACGATATCATTGGAAAAAGATTAAAGAAAACCCTTTTAAATATGAAGAATATCTACAACAAGAGAAGGAAAGAGACAAAGCAAGGAGAGAAAAGAAAAGACTATTTAAAAAAATCATGGTAAAAGATGGCAATCCTTTTGCATTTCATCTCATGGTAAGGGAGTTGTCGACGGGGTTGGTGCAGTTGCCAAGAAAATGGTAACGCTAGAACGCTCTGCAACTATAAATTCAGATTTTGTCATGTGTGAAGAAAAAGTCCTAACAAATATAAAAGAACTTTGCTGAATGTGAAATTTCAGAAGATATTGTGAAAATGCTTCATGCATGCTGGCACCAAGCACAATCGGAGCTCAACATTCAATCGATACATCATGCTGTTTCTATTGATGTAGAAACAATTAATGTAGCAATAACTTCAGAAAGTGATCACAAGAGAATTTACCATATTTTGTCAAAAAAAAAGTGAAAACTTTGCCAGACAAATAAGACAAATGAATGGGGATGATATAGAATAGAAATAGAGTATCTGAAAAAAAAAAAAAAATTAAGAAAATGTATATATTTGGCTCAGCCAGTCAGATGTATCCATACTTTGACAACGCTATAATATCCAACGATGAATGTGCAGTTGAAGATTTTGTAGAAGTTGTTTTATTCTAGACATTAAAAAAAGTGAAAACTTTGATGTACAAATAAGACAAATGGATGGTGACGATATAGAATTAGAATGTCGGAAAAAATTTAAGAAAACATGTATATTTGGCCCAGTCAGTCAGATGTATCCTGGAAAAAAAAAAGAGCATTTTTGTAAAAAAAGCTACCACCACCGGAAATTATAAATTCAAGATTGGAAATGAAATTTGTTTGATATTTTCCTCTCTGATATTATAAATGTAATATTGATTAATTCTTTAATTAAAAAAATCTGCCTTGAAAATATTTGTGTATGTCATTATTTTATTGGCTATACAAGTCACACCCGCAACAGGGCGTCACACCCGCAACGAAAATTTTGAATATTTTCTACAAAAGCAAGAATTGAGTAAGTAATTTAATTTTTTCATAGAATAATTATTTAAGTATTACTGTCTAATATTTAAAAAAATCAATTCACTCAGTTGTCATAATTCACAGAGTTTTCAGTTTGTGTACTGAAAGATGAAAATGCGTGTCCTTTTTATGTCACACCCGCAACAGGTGGAAATTATTTTTTTTAATAAATAAATGATACATCAGACAATTTTCAGATATGGATAAATGTATGTGTAAGTGGTCTACATTAAAATTCATACAAATAGAAACCAATGCTCAAATATATTTTTGCTGGTGACTAATTTAAGTTGTGTAAATGTCACACCCGCAACTTTGGATTGGGCGATAAGTTTCTTTGAAAAGTTTATATCAGAAATATATGCATTCGTTAAACGGAAGCATACATTTATAGATAATGTTGATATGTATGAATTGCTATTTGAAGACTTTCAATATCATAACATAAATGCATTACAGAAGCTAATGGTTAGAAATTAATTTTAATAAATTTTACTGGAATTCATTTTCAAAAGAAACTAAATTTTACGATAATTTGGAAGGAATGGCAAAATATTATTATTAGATATCATATACATTGAAAAAAACCTTGAAACTCTTTTTTTCTATTAGATAAAGAAAAGAAAGAAAGAAGTAACGAAAAGAAAATTCAGGCTTAAAAAAAAGGGTTTTTTTAACATTTTAACGAACATTAACTTACAAAATAGATAAATAATACACTCAAATAACTTGAAGAATTTTAGACAAATGCCTACTTAACATAAAGTTATTGTTAAGCTGTATATTTGACCTGAAAACTCATTCATGCATAAAACATTGGGTGCTGTTAGATGAATTTTTTATTTTCTTTTAATTATAATCTTTAATCGCTACTGGTTTAGAGTTAAAGACCATAAATTTAAACTCTTGTATTTAATGATTAAATGATTACAAAGAATTTACTAATGTTTCCTAAATTATGAATAAAAAAATCTTCTAGAAAATGCAAAACAACTTTTAATAAGTACAATGTGCGTATTTTATAGCAATTTTGAGAAATTTTGATTTTTTTCCCTTTGAATGCAATTTAAGTTAATTAACCTTGAAAATAACGCCTTTAATTTTTGACACAGCGTTTATCTAATTATGAAATTATTTATCTAAGTGATGCAATACAATTTATTTCGCTTAACTCTAACTACTTTTTTTTCAATTTTTGCAATGTCATGTATAAATGTGTAAATTCAATTTGCCGTTAGGGTTTTTAAAAACAATCATTATAAAGCTCATCATACATTTTAGAATGTGATGAGTTCATGATTTTTTTTACATTAATCAACATATTTTCACAAAAATTTTCATGACAGCTTATTAGAAATATAATACAAAAACTCTATTAAAAATTTCATACGCATCCTTAGAAGAAAATTTATATATAGCCTTTCATGATTGGAATAATTGCGAAATATCTCGTTCTGAAATAAATGAAGTTAAAAGTTTCTTCAGAGAATGTGCCACCTAGCATTACAAGATTATCAAATAAATAAATAAATAAGTTATATTTTCGGATATATCCATGCTAAAAGCAAGCATTTGTGATATTTAAATCAAAAATCTGTAAATCTTTAGTTATAAAAATATTTCTTGAAACCAATAAATATTTAGGAATTTGAGGGGGGGGGCAATTAACCGCCTCCCACATCCGCCCTAAATTAGATAAATCGGTTTTTATGCAGAATTATCCAACGTGTGTCAAATTTTGGATATATGTTCTTTCTGATAAGGCTTACATATGCAGATTTCAGGCATACAATGCCTGAAGAGTTTTGGGAGTTTAATGGTGAGGTATAGAGGGGAAACGGGAAATAATCTCTCTTAAATTAAATCGATAGCTTTTTACGCAGAATAATCCGATTTGCTTAGAATTTTGAACGTAGGTTCATTATGATAAGATGTATCTCTGATTAGTTATGGGGGTCTTTTGCTTTATATAAAGGGGGGGCGACGGGTAATTATATCCCTCTCAAATTAGATAAATGGTTTTTATGCAGAATTATCCGATGTATTTCAAATTTTATTTAGGTTCTTTCGGATAAGGTGAATCCCTGAATAGTTTTAAGGGTTTAATGGCTAAGTATAGCTAGGGGAACAGAGGATATCTCCCTTTAAATTAAAAAAATGTTTTTTTACGCAGAATTATCCGATTTGCTAAAAATTTTGGATATCGGTTCATAATGATAAAGTGCATTTCTGATAGGTATGGGGTTCTTTTGCTAATTAAAAAGGGGGAGGTGATTAACTCCCCCTTAAATTAGATAACTTGGTTGTTATGCAAAATAATCCCATGTATTTCAAATAATAATATAAGTTCTTTCTGAGAAGGTGAATCTCTGAATAGTTTTAAGTGTTTAATGGCCAAATAAAGAGGAGATAACAGGAATAATCTTTGGTAAATTAAATGAATGGCTTTTTACGCAGAATTATCGGAGTTACTTCAAATTTTGGATGTAGATTCATTATGATAAGACGTATCCCTGATTAGTTATGGGGTTCTTTTGCTAATTAAAAAGGGGGCGGTTATTCCTTTCTTAAATTAGGTAATTTTTTTATGCACAATTATGTGATGTATATTTCTGATTAGTTATGAGGTTCTTTTGCTAAATAAAAATGGGGGAACGGGCGATTATCCCCCCTCCTTAAATTAGACAAATTGGATTTTTTTCACGATTATCCGATGTATTTCGAATTTTGGATGTAGGTTCTTTCTGATTATGCGAATCCCTGAATAGTTTTAAGGGCTTAATGGAGGCATATAGAAGGCAAAATATAGAAGGGGGAACGGGAGCTAATCCCTCAATAAATTGTGCTTTACGCAGAATCATCGCATTTGCCAAATTTTGGATATAGGCTCATTATGATAAGTCGTATCATAAGGCTGATTAGTAAAGGGGTTCTTTTTCTTATTAAAAAGGGTCGCGGACTATTATCCCCCCTTAAATTAGATAAATTGTAGTTTATGTCACCTTTTTTCCGATATTTTTTTCCGGTCATTTTTTTCTCTTGACTCGTAAAAATCACTATAAAATCGAAACGATGCGTAGGACGAGTTTCGAGATTGAAGATCATTATTGTAAGCAATCTATTGTAAGCATCTGTTGTAAGCAACAGCTATTGTAATCCCGTAGGAGGTATAATTACACAAATTAACAGAAAAGGAAATGGAGGCTGATTACAGTGAGTGCGACAGGTGGTGCTAGCAATGATATTTATAAAGCGTTATTATTATAATTGTCAAATATTGCCACATTTCGGTGCTTTTTCTATTATATTTTTCAAGCATTATAAAAATTATGATAGTTAAATTTATTAAAATCCTTGATTAAAACATGCATTTTTAGAAATAATTTTCTTTGTTTTTCATTCTTTAAGCATGCGCACAATTGGGATTCAATACTCTAAAAATAAATGTATTTTAATTTTACAATCTGACGCAAATCAAAATCATCCAGGAAACCCCTAACAAGAAATTTTAAAAAGTTTTTAAAAGACAAAATAAATCGAAACCATGCATTTTTAAATAAAATGAAGAAATAAAATAAAGGCCCTGAAGACATAATTTTGTATAATTTAAGGTACCATAAATAATGAGCTAACTAATCATAAATAATCATGATTAATGGAGCATAAATAAGCAAACATATGGTAAAAACTGAATGTATGTATGCATTTCCTATGCATGGCAGATATTCCTTGAATAGGAGATCAGGATAATTTGTGATTCGAAACAAATATAATTTATTTGCAAGAAAACTGCTATATAAAAATGATACTTAAAAAAATAAAAACCAAAAAGTTAAATTTATTTGTCATGTTACTAAAGAGTTTTGAATTTTATTAAGGATATTTTCTTAATAAATACAAATGGTGAAAACAGTTTTGTCCAGATTTTTTAAAGAGAAGAGGGTAAAATAAGGATTATTAAATATTTATTGATGACATTTTCCGAGTGAAAAAAATGTAACATGTTCAATACGAATAATGTCCATAAAATTGCTTACGCTTTTGAATAAAATGTGCATCATTTTTAAAACGAAGGGTATGTTTTAATTGATAAAATTAGAATATTATTTTAGAAATGCGACCAATTATAATAGTCTTAGCTAATCAGCTCAAAAAATAGTGACCAAATTTCTAAAGGACAAATATTTTCGCGTATGGAATGTGTATTAATAAAAATGTGTAATTTTATTGCTAAAACTTCCAGCAAATTTATCAACGAAAAGTTCAAAAGATAAATTTCACAAATTATGTCTAAAGTACATTAAAAGCGACTTGATCCCATGCTTCAAATTAATATTACAAATGTATTATACATGTAGAAAGAAATGAAATTTCTTTTGATTTTTTTAATTTTCTTTATTTTATTTTACTTAATTCGTTGATTTTATGCGATGCAACTAATTGCAATGTATCAAGTTGTCGTTATTTCTGATAAAAAATAATAAAAGAACAACTTAGAAGAAATTTTGTATTTACACGCACTTTTATACACGCAATAAAATATTAAATGTTTTTATCAAATTTATCTTCTAATTTACTTGTGCTCTACTAATATGTGTCGGATAAAAATAGTTATTATAGTCGGATAAAAATGGCTAATTTTTAATTTCAGCTCTCCTCTATAACAATCATCCTCTAATAAGTATTATTCTCTTTGATTACAATCATATTTTTTCCCTTTGCTTTCTCCCCGGTGAAAAATATCCTGTCATATTTCCCCTCTCTAAAAGAGGCGGTGAAGTTCTGATAAGAAATCCAACCCTCCAGTTCATCACAGTCAGAATGAGAGGGGGTAAAATTTTCGGCCGTCTTCTCGGTCGTTTCAAATATGAGAGAAAATTGATCTCCGGTCTTCAGAGAGTTAAACTACCATTTTGAGAGAATTTCTTGTTACATATCTCACACACAAAAGGGTTTTTCACCGGTATGAATTAACAGATGTCTGCTTAAATGCTGCTTAAGAGAAAATTTTTCTTACATATCACACACACAAAAGGTTTTTCACCAGTATGAATTAACAGATGTTTTCTTAAACTGCCATTTTGAGAGAATTTCTTGTTACATATCTCACACACAAAAGGTTTTTCACCAGTATGAATTAACAGATGACTGCTTAAATTTTGCTTAAGAGAAAATTTCTTCTTACATATCGTACACACAAAAGGTTTTTCACCAGCATGAATTAACAGGTGCCTGCTTAAACTACTATTTTGAGAGAATTTCTTGTTACATACTTCACACACGAAAGGTTTTTCACCAGTATGAATTAGTAGATGCTTCATTAAATCACAGTTCTGTGAGAATTGTTTGTTGCATATCTCACACACAAGAGCTTTTTTTCCAGCATGAGTTAACAAATGAGTGCTTAAACAACGCTTTAGTGTGAATTTCTTGTTTCAAATTTCACACACGAAAAGTTTCTCGCCAGAATGAACCAACAGGTGTCTGATTAAATGACCCTTTTCAGAGAAACTCTTGTTGCATATCTCACAGATAAAACGTTTCTCACCAGAATGAACCAACAGATGTCTGCTTAAAAGATCCTTTCGAGAGAAATTCTTGTTGCATATCTCACACACATACGGCTTCTCTCCTGTATGAGATAACCTATGCTTGCTTAAACTGCTTTTATGAACGATTTTTTTGTTGCATATTTCACATGCAAAAGGTTTCTCACCAGGATGAACTAATATGTGTCTGCTTAAATCACTCTTTTGAGAGAAACTCTTGTTACATATCTTACACACAAAGCATTTTCCGTGCTGCGAGCTAGAAGCTGCTTTTTCAAAAATGTCTTGTAAAGAAATATTTTGCTGCATATTCTAGATTGAAAGATAGCTTTGATTGATTTGATGTATACCTAACTTTATAGCTTTATGCATCTGCAATAAACGGAAATAACTTAATAATTTTTTATGATATATTAAAAAACAATGCATAAGAAAAAATAAATGTTTCATGAAAAATAAAAATAAATGAATTAAACTGAATAGAAATAGAAGTTGTATGATAGTATAAAAAACTACAATAGAAACCTAATTATCGCATGCTTTGAAGACTAAAAGAGCATTAAGTTCACTTCATAATTATATACTGATTATACTAGAGTAAACTCCCTTAAATCCTCTTCCCTAAAATCCGCGAACGCCAGAAATCCGCGATTTTTTGAGCTGTAAACAATAAAATTAAAGATGGCGCTGAAGTTGGTGGCTAACACAATACAAATAATTGTGTAAGAATAATTATTTTTTAATCATTTTCAACTTCTTCCTTTTTAATTAATGTCTTTCAATTTAAATATTGCAGTGTTAAATAATATGTTTCTTAAATGTACGATGATCGATATTTAATCAAAGTTATCATTGTCGCATTGAAGTTTCAGTGTAATATAACTTTCAATGGTTGTTTGGTAGTGTTTATAATTCGCGTGGAAGGATAATTTTTGCTACATAAAATTATTATTTTATTGTTCTATTACTATTTTCTTATCCCTGCTAGTTACGGAACGAATTTGGGATCTAAATCTGGTTTGCTAATTAGAATGATCAATATTGAATCGAAATAATCATTATCGTATCGTAGTCAAAGCTTAATGTAACTTTCAATGACCATTTGGTATTGTTTGTAATTCGAGGGACAGGATAATTTCTGTTATATAAAATTAATAATTTTAAATTAATCAAGCTTTTTTGTTTATTAACAAAGGCAAATATTTTTATTTATAAAAGAAATTGATTTTTCCTCATCATTATTTATATTTAATATTGAATCTTAATTATCTTATTTATATATAATATAAAACATCACTTTAAAATATCAATTTATTTTTAAATGCTTTAAGTGATCTATTAAAAATAATACAAATACCTTATAGTTTTACATGTTTCATAGCTCTTACGGCAACTTTTTCAAAAACAAATAAATGATTAAAAAATTTTCGCTAAACTATCTTCAAATTAAGAATAAATTGATATCTACTTTATGTTAATATTTTTCTATAATTTTATTTCACTTACCTTTTTTTGCAATAATTACTTGCTTCTGAACTATTTATTTATTTGAATATTTTACTTAATTATTTTAATGTTTGAATTTATTATAGGCATTCGTTATAAGGCTTAACTATCAATCAAATTAATGTTTCAATAATGGAAACAAATCAATGACCATAAATCCGCAAAATTCTAAAATCCGCACAATGCCTGGTCCCAAGCTTTGCCGATTTGAGGCAGTCTACTGTATATATAAAATTATTACAAGTGAACTAAATACCTACCACTATAAAACAAATTTATCATAAAGAAAATTATAAACATTAAAATAAAAAGTTTTATAAAAAATGTTATAAAAGAAAATAAAGCAAATTTAATGATGAAATCCTTTAATTTTATATCATCAGTGGAAAAATTGATACATTTATGCAGTGAGGCAAACATCATTATTTTCTAAGAATACAATGGATATGAATGCAATGTACAAATGTCTTTAGTTGCTATTCATCCAAAATTATTCATTTTTCAGTCCAATATAAAGTCCAATATAGGACAAGATTTTACACCATTCTTTCCAGCTATAGTGCATGGTAATAATTTAATCATTTATTAGTCTTTTTACCATGCATAAAGACCTATAAAGTTGATAATAGGTAAATTAAAATACATTTTCTCATGCAATTTCAAAACCAGCTCACTTGGAAATATATTCTTAGGTCGGTCCATGCAAACTGGATGATGAAATATGAGAAGTGAAAACATCAAACTGAGTTATAACAGAGTCTATAGATGCAGGGTGGGCAAGTTTTCACTGGGGTGGTTTAAACGAGCAATTCTAAGTGGTTAAAAACCGTGTGGCAGAAACTAAGAATAAATACTAATGAGAACTTTAATCTGCAATGATTTATAATTCAAACATGCACCTGATATGTGAACAACGAAGTTAAAAATTTAAATGGAAAATTATAAACGTTAATGAATATTTTAAACAGTTTCAAAATAATCAATACATATACGTTGTTCATAGACAGGGAGGTAGCAATATGGAAAATCATTCCCATTGAGGTCAAGGATGAAATTCCAGAATTAGGTGAAACTCGATTTTCATATTAAAACAAAATCAGTCTGCAAAGTGGTAACTTGATGGAAAACACTCGGAAACCCAATTTTAACGATTGTCTCGTAGATTTACTATTGTGTTTTCCTGCACCCAATGGTATAAAAACATGGACTACTGGTAGCAGGAAAACATAATCCCAAATTTATCAATCAACTAATTAAATAATGGGTGTGTATCTGATCTCCAACAAGAGAGGACTTATCAGGCTAGTTACATATTCATATGCTTATCGAATTGTAGAAAATTCCAAATTTTCAGTTGTAACCATCTTAATGAGGTGATTGTTTGTTTGGTGCCTGCAGGTCTATTATATATATTTTCTAATTCCCTTTCACTTGATATTATTCTAATTTTCTTTCAATTGAAAAACAAAATATTTCACGATGGTAATTTGATGCAGCAAAAGTTTAACTATTAACATTGTAACTTGCTAACTAACTTGTTTAACTTTTAACATTGTAGCAATTGAACTTAAAACAGAAAACACGAAACATTCTATGATATTTGAACAATTTTCAAATTACATTTTCATCACTATGCAATATAATATAATTTTCAATATTCAAACAATGAGTTTTGAATACATATTTTTGAAACTATGAATAATTTCACTGAAATTTCAATTTTGCTCACACAACTCCTACAGATGATTCGATTTCATCCCATTTGAGTAACTTTTTTTTCTCAGATAGAGGATTCTTTCTAAATGAGTGATTCCACAACATTTTTTGTTATAGTATTTACACAATGTGTGTCAAAAATTTAAGCACAACAGAAAATTTCAAAATAAAATTTTATTAATGAGTGAAAGTTACTTTTCTTTTCACATAACTACATATTGTAGTTTTAAAAAGATAGTTAACAGATTTATACTATAAAATTTATCAAAACAACAAAAATAAGTGGATGAAAGTTTAAGAACAGTATTTTTCTTAGTCTTTAGTAGAACAAGAATAAAAAAGTAATACTTGATTCTTGCTCCTTTCTGTTGAATTACTTTAAAGATATATTCTTCCATTGATAAAATGAGGTTCTGTGGTTCTGTATTGTTTCTGGTTCAATTTTAAACCAAGCGTTCTCAATGGCATCTTTCAAATCTTTAATTGAATAATACTGCTTTCGATTTGGTTAAAATGTATAGGTGAGAATACCCCACATATTTTCTATAGGTTTTAAATCAGGATTAATTGCCGACCATTTCAAAACAGACACTTTTTTCGAGTTAAGCAACGATGAAGTTGAGTTTGAGGTATGGATCGAAGCATTATCATGTTGAAATAACCATTTTTCTCGTCCCAAAACCTCGGCAACGGATAACAAATGATTGGTAAGTGTGTCATAGTAGTTTTCAGAGTTTTTACGACCATAGATATATGCTAGAGATGTCTGACCATTGAAAGAAATAGCTCCCCCCATACCATTGCAGAACCACCATTATGTTGTCAGCTAAATACACTCCTAAAGGTTCTTCGCGGCGATCATGCCAATTGTACTTAAACCCATCAGGGCCATCGAGGTTACATTTTTTTCATCAATTTTTCACCAAATGACATATGCTGTTTGGCCCATTGTAAATTAGCTTCTTTATTGTGTCATTTGAGGTATGGTAATCGAATCATTTTATGGTATTTGACGTATTTGAATTCGAAAACTGCTCTATGAACAGCTTTTTTCATATTTGTCCTCCAACTGCACGTTTTATTTGTGAAAGCGAGTAATTATCAGTTGAAGCCAAATTTCTAATGTGGCTATCTACAGGAAAACTAGTCACTGGCAGCCTTCCTGAACAAAATTTTCATTTGAAATCATTACCACCAGCCAAAATTTGATAAATACCTTGTTCTGATCTTTTGAATGCACTTGCAGTTTCAGAAACAGACTTACATTTTACTCTCATACTCCAGATTTTTATCGCTTCCTGCTCTGAAAATTCTTTCAACTCAGACATTTATACTAATTCAAAAACAACAACTGATTGCTTCTTATACAACCCAAAAATTGTTTGCCAGAAAAATTTGCAAAAAAACTTGTGCTTGAACTTTTGACATGGTTATTTTTGTTCTTAAACTCCATGGTTTGAAATAAAATTTAAAAGTTAATTTCAATGTATAAGGATAATATCAACATATACAAGTATTGAAGTAAAGTGAATATTTAAAGTTTTATTTTAAAATTGTTATAGTGCTTTTGTAACTTTTGACATACACTGCAGATTTATATTTACAAATATTCCAGGTGGCAGCTAACACTTTACATGAAAGACTCTTCATATTCTCAAGCAAGTGATTAAAATTTTGTGGTAGTGAGTAATTACTTACAAATAACAATACTTCCAGGAATGATCATAATTTTGTAAGAAGGATTACATCAAATAATACAAAGATTACCTGTTGAGTTTTTCTGTGTGTGTCAGAAGACAACAAATCAAATACTGTGAACATTTTCAATAAAAACAAATATTGTGAACAATAGGAAAACAATGCTTAAATTTTTAAGATAGCTGGCATTTTCTCTCAAATTAGGCTATAGATAAGCAGACAACAGGTAACGATAGAACTCGTTCAAAATTATGTACCAAAACTTGCATATAACAAAGAAATAAGAAATAGTCATCTTAAAAATTTCTTTGTGTTTCACTGGTATTAAATACATTATGGAGCCATTTATCTGGGAACCAGTTAACCAAAATTTATTTCTAATAGACAGATGTTAGAATCTTTGTAGAAAAAAGTGTCATACACTGCAAGTTTGGCATATGCATTGCTTGAAACAATTGTATAGTTTGGTAACGGCATTTAGTATTTGAAATAGAAGTATATATAGTTATATTGTAGATATTTTCATTTTTATGCAGAGAAAACAGAAGAAATTTTGTTCTCACAGAATTCCCATAAAACACATTCTCTAAAACTCTTAACATTTCTTCTTAGTTGCATCTAATTCTTAGTTCAAATAATCTAATAATTTAAAATTAGAAGTAATATCACAACCACATATATTCCATAAAACTTGTCAAATGGATGAAGCTTTAATGCCCAACCAACCAGAAAAACCAGTTATCCAGAATACATCTGACCCCAACTATTCCGGATAAATGGTTCTGTATAAGGTACTATACATCAATGATTCTATTGATTTTTTTTTAATAAAAGAGTTATATTTTTTGTTCTTTTTAAATTTATGTGTACTAGTTTTTTATACCTACATATTAGAAATTATAAAAAATTGTAATACATCAGTTTTAATATTAATACTTCATAGATAGATTAATAATAATAGCATGATGATTACAATATAAATCACAATTTAATTATATTGCGATTCAATTGTTAAAGTATAATAATATATGAATTAAACTACATTGATTTAGAGTCATTTTTGATTCAGTAATTTATTGTTTAACTTTATAATGTTTTAATAATTTGCTGTCAATTTCATAAAAATATTTAATTTAATAAACTTTTTTAAGTAATTATATTTTTTTCCAACTATTTTATTCAGAAATACAAAAATATTTAAACAATTATGTTTAAAATTTTACAAATGATAATTTATGAAACTTTTAGTTGTTTTTTCAAAACTATATTAAAATAAAATTCCACGTTCGGCACAGTTAGATTAACAAAATTTAACAGAAATCCAAAATGAATATCTGAATATTATTTAACCCATTAGTGCCTAGCGTCCTATTTTTTTGGTTTGGTTAGTTTTATATCAATTCCAGTTTTAAAAAAATCGAGTAAGCGCATTTCACACCAGTAAAAAAGAGTGTAAATAAATACTTTCTTTCACCAGACAAAGTTTTCGATAAATTAAAATAAAAGTTATTCTTGATTTAAAAGTGCGGGGAAAATGCAAAATTTGAATTTTAACTAAGAAAATAATTCAGACACTAATGGGTTAAGCTGTGAAACTCATTTGAAACAGTAAGAAATATAGCACCACCATTAATAATAAAAAAAAAATTAAATCAATTATTAATTTTAATGGGCTGTTTTTCATCTTAAAGCATGTGCCTATCTTTTGAGCCCCTTATTAAAAAAATGAAATTTTTAGTAAACACATGTGTTTTTAGTTAAAACTCAAAATAAATTTTAAATGGAATTTTAAATTGCTTATCAAATTTAGGCAATAATTAGTCGCATTTTTGTGAAGACTTTTTTTATGTGAAATCTTCTATACTGAAATCTATTTAATTTACATTTAACTTTTTTTAACATTATTTAGCAAACAACTTACCTATGTTATGAAGCAAAATAATTGCAATACATCTTATTTTTTCTAACATATACCAAATTTTGTAAATAAAACATAAATTTTACTTTAAAAATGCATATTTTTTTTTTTAATAGCACTTAAATTAATATAGACATACTTACATGCTATATTTTGCTTCAAAACATACCAATTGAAAAGCAGAACCTTGTAACACAATTTTATTTCAATATATTTTAAAAATTATGGTATCAGTCTGTCTGTCTGTCTACTGCTGGTCCATGTTCATACACACCAATCTCCGCTTATTTTTTTAAAATCCAAAAATTATACTTTGAATCTGAAATTCAATAAAAGAATGAAATGAAGTGGATTTTAAATGTCCACTATACTTAAGTCAGGACACATTTAATTAAATGATCAATGCTGTATAAATGTTAAAATGTGATAAAAAGTTCAAATAAGGCAAGTTTTTAAACTAATATCAAATTAGTTTAAAAACTTGCCTTATTTGAACTTTTTTAAACTAAGTTTTCACTATCAGTCTATTCCATTGATGAATCTGCATCAGAAAATTGGTACAATTTGCAAAACAATCTGTTTTTATTGTATACTTCTGGCACTGTAAAATGTTGATTTTCGATCAAAATCAGTTGATGTGTCAGAGGTTTTTCGTTATTATTGAAATTTTTATTTTCTGGATAAGGCAAATACTGAAACTGACATCATCGTAAATATATAACACTACAAGTGTATTGTTAACTGCAGATTGTCAGTTTCAATATTTTTTGTAAAATTTTATTAAAAACCTAGAGTTTGTCTATCTTGTGGCATCTCTAAGCATGATTCAACCACGCTGATATTGAATTTCTATCATTATTTTGATAAAAGGCAATTTTTTAAAAGCACAGCATATTGGAATTAAAAGAAAAACTTTTCGTTCTAACCTAGTGTAATCGTTGCAAGCAACTAGACAATTTGTTGCATCATTGTCTAAGTAAAATTGTTCAGTTCCTACCCATATTGGCAGGAAGTGTTATTTTTGGTATACAGATGGTTCAAAAATGAACAAAAATACTGGTGCTGGTGTCTGTTGGGCAGTTGATGGTATTAAACATTCTTATCCCTTGAGCAGTTACTCTACAGTCTTTCAGGCTGAGGTCTTTGCCATTCTTATGTGCTGCAGAATTTGTTTAGACATTGGCTACAGTAATAGATGTATACACATTTGTTCTGATAGTCAAGCAGTACTACTTGCTTTAAGTAAGCATGTTATAACCTCCCATACAGTTTGGGATTGTTATACTTTACTCTGCAAATTGGCAACTGACAACAGGGTTACTCTTTACTGGGTACCTGGGCATTCAAATATTAGTGGTAATGAGCTGGCAAGGAAGGGATCTATCACCTCTCTTATTGGTCCTGTGCCAGCTATTGGGATCCCTAGTAATCTTATTAGAACTACTGTCTTTAAGATCTTTAGAGAGAAGCAATATGTAGATTGGCATAACATTAAGGGACAGCGACAAGCAAAAGAACTTAACCGTGGTTGTCCTAGTGTTAGGCATAAAGAGCTTCTAATGTTTAATAGAAATGGCATTAAGAATGCCATTGGTCTTTTAATAGGGCATTGTCCTTTGCAGAGGCATCTTACTATTTATTATTGGTATAAAGAATGACCCAATACGTATAGGATGCCTTTATAACGAAGAAAAAGCTGTGCGAGGGGTTTTCTGCCCAAAGGTTTGCACACCTTGGTCGTCATTTAATTTATACCTGGAAGCTTTATGACATTTCTTTGAGATGGCTGTTGAATTTTGCTTCAGCTACTGGCCTTTTTTTAGGACTACTTTTTGGGGTTAGTACAATAGACCTCTGGGCGCAGTGCTTGGTTTTTAGAAACCCCCATCTCTAAGTCTAAGTATAAAGGTTAAAAACCTTTCATTAAGTTCTGTAAAGGAAAGCTGACATAGATATCATTAAAAAAAGTACAAAATATCTCCATGTTGGAAAAAAGTTGTTGTCATCACTACTGTTTTCTCCTTGGTTGTTTAATAATGAAGTGACATAATTAAATTGAGAGTGTGCAGTATTTTAATGCATAGTGCATGATAAAAAGTCATCAAGGTGACCACCATGGTAAAGATATTTAAACCAAAATTATAACCTTTTATTTTCAAAATGCATTTTTGTGGTGACTTTTTCATAAAAAAATTTGCATTTCATTCAGTAATGATTTTTTAAAAAAGAATATTCACAAAATTGTTTTTTTTTTCCTTGTGTATGAAAAAATACAGTTGTACCTTATTAAAATGAAATTTCATTTAACAAAATAATACACGGAAAAGCCCAAAAACACTTGTTCTAGGATTCGGCCATAGTTTCTTTTGGTGACTAGTCCTCAGCTTACAAATTTCCCTCACTAATGTAGTCTTTGGGCATTGGATACCTTCATATATTTAATATACAGTAAAACTTCTTTAATCTGGAATTGTCTTGATTACAACGAGTCTGAATTATAGAAAATTTCAGATTACAGAAGTTTAGTAGGTAAAATGCATGAAGATATGTTACCGTAAAATCCCGTTAATCCACCCTTCCCGATGAAATGCCCCCTTCCCACTTTATAAAGAATTTGACATTTTCAAAAAATCTTGAGAAAGCACCCTCCCTCCCCAATCTCAAAGGCAATTGAGAATGGGATGGATCATTATGAAATGAATGAATGATGAATCTTTGATGAAATGTGCATTTTTTCAAGATTTTTTAATTGATTTCATGCTTGTTTTGGCTTTTTTTTTTTACAAATTTCTCCTTTTTTCTGCATTTTTTTGACAGAATTTACGTTTTTTTTTTTAAACCCAAATTTTTCCAAGTATCAAAATTCATGATTCATTCATTTCATCATGATTTATTCCTGTAAATTTTGTTGAACGATCACGGAAAAATCCCGTGTAAGCGCCCCCTCCCCTCTAACTATTGTACGATTTTTAGTCACCTTTGGGGGGGGGCGGATTAACGGTATTTTACGGTAATACTAATATCTCTTATTAATGTGGCAATACAAAAAAGTAAGGAATTGGATAACTGAAAACATTTAGAAAAATCAATTCAAAATGCTCAAAAATAAGTATTTTTTTTTTTTTTTAATTATGTATATTTTATGCAGTGTCGCCATCTGTCATAAATTTAAAAAACAACAAATGTAGGATTTTTTTTTTAATTGCAATTTCTGATTTATGAATGCTTAATAAATAATGCATATAACAAGAATAATAGCCTTTCATGAAAAATATTGAAAAACTGAATTCTAAAACCAAAAACATTACAGTGAGAAATTTAAGACTTACAATTATAATTTAAAAATCAACCTCATCAATCAAAGTTCTATAATCCACACAAGTTGGGGCCAAAGGTCGTGCAAATTATGGAATATTGTGGATTATACGTGATTTTATTATTTCTAGACAGCATTTTAGTTCTATATTCAGTATAATATGAAAAGATAAACAGAATAATAAATTGATTATTAGATTTCATGTCTCAAAAAATGTCTTTTTAAAGTTATTTTATTAAAAAATTAATATATTTGTGCATTTAAAAAAATAATTATACATGTTCCATAATACAGTTTATGTTTTACTGTTAATAAAATAAAAGATTTAAATTAAAAGAATGTAGATGTTTTATTATGACTTTTTTTTTCAAATTTTTTATTATTTGTTTTAAAAAATTATTTTTGGATCACAAATTTGTAAATTCTTTAAAGCATTTATTTCATTGTTTACATTCATAAAGTAACACGGATTATTGATCTCTGACTGTAATACCAGTAACATATTTAAAACTGTGATGCTAATAATATAAAAAAAAAATTAAACATATAGCAACTATAAATATGAAAGTAAGTTATAAGTTAAATACTAATAACAATAAGAAAATGACCAATTTTGTAATACAGTCAAAGATCTATAATCCACATTTTTCTATAATTCACATAAGTTTACGAATGTAAACAAAGAAATAAACAGTTAAGAAAATTTAGAAATTCGTGATCCATAAATGGATTGCATTTACATAAAAATACTTACATATATAAATCATAATACATTTTTTTTTTTGCTGTTAATATAATTATAGAGTTATATTAAAAAAAGTAGATGTTTTATTATGATTTTTTCAATTATTTTATTATTTGTTATAAAAAATCAGTTTTGGATCACAAATGTTTACATTTTCTTAAATGTTTATTTCATTGTTTACATTTGTAAAGTGATGCGAATCATAGAAAATTGCGGATTACCGATCTTCGACTGTATACACTCACTGTTCAAGAACCCATGTGTGAAGTAGGTTTGAAATGAAGCATGTGTTTAGAAATAAATAATAGAGAAAGAAAAAGAACGTTGACCAGTTGTTTTGGAGACAAAAATTTCAATATCTCTATCCCCTTCCTTCGTGTGAGGCTAGTTTTTATGAAGACATAAGTCTTTATAAAGGGGCTAGACACTTTATAAAGATTAAGCTAAAAAATTATTGAAATATTTTTATAGAATTTCTATACCATTTCTATAAAACTTCTACAAATATTTCTATACCTTTTTGTTAAACTAGCTTATGAAAAAAGGGCCATAATTGTTAGGATTCTTTAATATTTTATAAGAAATTTTTGCAAGGGTAAAGTCAGAAGTAAAAATTTCTGAAAAAATATCAGAAGGTGTAAATCATTGTTTTTCTCATGGTTATTCTTCGTCCAAAAAAATTACAAAATAACCTGTTACTGGCACCTAGCATTGAGACTCAATTCATTTTAAAGCCCTATATTAGGAAGTTTAAATATTGGAAAAAAAAAAAAAATCTGTTAAAGTCATATTTTTTGATTATGCGGTAGAATAACTTTCTGACAGTGGCGCACCCAGAATTTGGTTCTAGAGGGGGGGGGGGGGGGGTCGGGTGTTTCTGATAAAGGTGATTGCAGGTTTTTTGAATAACCAGTTATTAGAATCAGTACAAATTAGAATATTTACTGCATAATACTTACACTCAAAGAGCATCTGTGTGGCAGGAAATCTTCACTCTTTTAGCATAATGTGGATCAGAAAAGTGATTCAGTTCAAATAACCAATTTTTACATAACTAATCCATGTGAAATGTACTTTCACCATTTTAAGTAGAATTTTTGCCTTTAATCTAATATTTTTATTAAATAAAATCAGATTTAATAAAGCGTCGGATTCTAAAATGAGCCAAAACTTATAAACATTAAGTTTAGTTTTGATTTATATAAGCAGCAATTATAGCAATCTTTCTTAGCTCTGGGAGGGGTTTTAACCCTAAAACCACTGCCTTGGCTATGCCACTACTTTCTGAATTCTGTGAATTTTGAGGTCACTTACTGGAACTATTAACATAATTTCATTTTTTAAAGGAAAAGCCTTTAAAAATTATAAATTTGTTAATAATAAATATAAAAAATTGAAAAAGGTTAAAAAATCCCCTCAAAAACCTATGAATTTGGTTTTGAAAAATTTCGACTTTATTTTCACAGTCTTTGAGGGGGAAAAAGTTGCCATATTTTTAAAAGTAGAGTTTTCTGGCAACCCTAGCCTAGACAGACATAAAAAAACATGTTTAAACACATGAAGTAAAAACATGTTTTCCAGGTTCTCTGACCCTTAAAGTGTGTACTGTTCAATACCATTCCCTAAATAATCCATCTAAAAATAGAATTTGAAATTTTTCACGAATCCAGTACTTTCTTCTTGTAAAGATAGTACATGATAAAAAGTTATCAAGATGGTGAACATTCCAAGATATTTAAACCAAAATTATGAAATTTTATCTACAAACATAATTTTGTGGTGCCTTTTGATCAAAAAATGTGCATTTCACTGGGTAATGACTTATTTAAAAAAATAACGATCACACTATTAGTTTTGTTGTTGTTGAACTAATACAATTGAACCTTCTTAGTGTGAAATTTCGTTTAATGCACAATGATGCTGAGGTCCCATTAGAATCAAAATCAGTCTGAAAATCAATGTATTTCTTGTTCTAAGATTCAACCATATTTTCTTAAAGGGACTCTTCATTCACTTGAATACTCCAACTCCATACTGTTAAACCAATGGGCAGGTTATTTTAGAATTTCTTGTTTAAATTTGAATATTATGAAAAAAAATATTTGTATAAGAGAGTTGAAGTTGATCTTTATTATGGCTATTTTTTACTTTTTCAATTTTGGTAACAGATTTCTTTTTAAATTCTTCCCTTTTTCTTTTAAAATTTCTTTTCGATTTCAAAACAAATTCTGATATTGAAATATCAGAACCAGTTTTGAAATTGAAAATACCTTTTCAAGAAAATCTGCAACCAATATCGAAAAAGTAAAAAATTATCATATTAAAGCTGAGACTTGCCTATCATATGTTAAAAAAAAGTGTAAAAATATTTAAATTTAAATGAGAAATTCAAAACAACCTGCCCATTGGATTAACATTTTGGAGGAGGTGTTTTCAAGTGAGTGAAAAGTCCCTCCAAGATATATAATTTTTCATAAACTATATAACGCACATCGTTATGAGTTTGTTATGCGTTTGTTATGCATCGTTATGCGTTATAAACTGTTTAAAAATAAATAATTATAAGCGAAATTATACGCTTCTTACATAAAAAATCTTAATAATGCTTTAAATGACTCAATGACAAATCAGAAATAATGAAAGCTGCTATATATGAAATTTCGTGTAGTCATTATCAAATAACAAATTGTAGAGTTTTTAGTTGGAGAGTTAACGAAAAATACCTACTCTGTCTTAGCAGTAATCTGAGTTTTGGTTCAATAAATTTACGTTTTAAAAGTTACCTGATATTATAAACAACAGAAAAGACAAGGCGCCAATAAAAGAATGAATCTTGAATTGCATTATGATTCATTGAAAGTGAGTCTTGAATTAGTAATTGTTAATATTATTTATCAAATAAATTGATGGAATTAAAGTATGGACAGTACTTTTTTATACTGGTCACTGAACAGCCATAAAACAATATTTAACAAAAAAATATCAGGTAAAATTTCCTGAATTTCCTTAATCAAATTACATCCATTTGTTATTCTGAAGTCATATCTAAGTGCTCGATTAACGAATTTGGAAAATCCTACCTATTTTTTTATTAAATAAATATTTTGTTTGTTATTTCAAAGACGATTGGAATTTTAGTTCAAAACATCTACCGTAGGAGTGTTCCATTTTTTGAGTGATTCATTATTTGTGAATGAATTCTTTATTCTTGATTCATTCATTGTGCTGGCGTCTGTAATAAAATAGACAAAATGGCATACTCTGAATGGAACAGTAGCTATATTTTAAAATCAATTACTGACCCATTGTCTCTACTCAAATAAATTTGTGGTAAGATATGTTCCTTTAGTTATTCTTCTACTTAAAATTCTTTAGCTTGTGCATTGATCGTATGATGACACAGAATTTTATGTGTCAGAACTCATTTTTACTAGACATTTTAAATATTCCCCACGCTGATAAACCAAATATTTTGCTAGCCAAATAGTAATTATCAGGCCGAATTATTTATTAATATAAAATTTAAAGTTGTTAAAAACATAAAATTTAAATAATGTTTTAAACAAATTCTTTCATTTACATAAAAAACTTTTATATATTCTATAAGTAGCAAATATGCTCAATAAGTAACTAATATACATTATAAATATTAAAACTATAAGTTAAGCAAAATATTTTCTGCCAATCTATTTTCTGTTTCATGGACAGAAACAGTTTTTTTCAACATTTGTATTATTTTTTTAATATGAAAAAGCCATTTTTTTTATTTTTTTATGCAAACAGAAGTAAATTGTGTGTATATATATATATAAAGGAATTTTAATACATACGAATATATGTACATGCATACATAAATGTGTGTAAATACAGATTTATTATATTTATGTAAATATATCGATATACAAATAAATATTCATAGGAATTCATTAGATTTTTTTCCATAGCTGTTATTATTTGGCACTAAATCTCATTTTCTAAAGCTCTAGCTGCTCTAATACTATTATTCTTATATATATCCATTGTTAAATATGTTGAAGCAATACTAATGATAAAATCTTCATTCAGTAATATACTTAATTCTACAACAATTTTCTGATTATAAAAGTAATTGTAATTGTTTATGTTTTATGTGTATTTTATGATTTTTTTTTTCATTTATTTCCTCAGTTCTGATGTCCTCTGGAGTTGATACTAAAAATCACTTTTAAATTAATTTAAATGCTTCCAGAACTGTTCAAATTGCATCTAGACCTTTTTTAATAATTGTGTGCATATTAGAAGCATCAATATACAGTAGACTCTCAAATCTGAAACCTTAAAATTTGCACATAATTTATGGATTTCAACAATGAAACATTTGATTCAGATGTAGGGATAGAAATTGACTTTTTTTGTTTTATATCAATTCCATATATATTTCAATTTGTATTTTTTTTTCTTTTAATATTACTGAATTCATGTTTTTTACATGAAGGAAGAATAAATTTATTTGCGAAAAAATTCAAGATATTGCTCATATCATTGGTCATCACAACATTCTTACCAAATATACTTATGTATTAATAAAGCTTTTTTGGTTATTAGGTCTACTAAACCTGAAATAAACCTTTCTTATTTTATGATTTTGATGTAAATTAGTAATGTACCTTTATGAGACAAGTTTCATAGAATAATTTTGACAAAATACATTTCATCTTTATATTGACATATTATACATTATTGATTATTAATTTACCTTTGTTTTTAATATTTCTATCATTTAAAAAATCATCTAAATTTTATTATTTACTACTTATTTTATTATTTTAGTTTAATACTTATTATCTCATTATTTTATCATACTTTAAGCATTCATTATAGGTTCCATTGCTTTATTAATTACATTCAAATGTCTGTTTAAAACGTGTAAACAAAAGCAATGACCAGAAATCCACAAAATTCTAAAATCCACACAACCTCTGGTTCCAAGCTGTGCAGATTTGAGGGAGTCTACTGTATATACAGTCGAGGATCTATAATCCGCAGACCCATAATCCGCAATTTCCCATAATCCGCGTTACTTTACGAATGTAAACAATGAAATAAACAGTTAAAAAAAAATTACAAATCCGTGATCCAAAAATGATTTTTTTTTAAACAAATAATAAAAAATGTAATAAAAATCATAATAAAACATGTATTTTTTTTTTTAATTTACTCTTTTATTTTATTGACAGTAAAAAACTAAACTGTATTACGGAATGTGCATAAGCTTACTGAACGTTCGAATTGACGACTGTTGATTCGTAGCTATTTCAGTTTGTGCAAGTTCAGGAGAGTAAATAACCCTTGAAAACACACTATTTTATGTGCATCGGGCGTCCTAACAGTAAACACAGCACCAGCTGAGAACTAACTATTATACCGTAAAATACCGTTAATCCACCCCCCCCCAAACATGATGAAAAATCGTGCAATAGTTAGAGGGGGGCACTTACACGGGATTTTTCCACTATCGTTCAACAAAATTTACAGGAATGAATCATGATGAAATGAATGATTCATGAATTTTGATACTTGAAATTTTTTTTTTTTTTTTTTTTTTTAAACGTAAAATCTGTTGAAAAAACGCAGAAAAAAAGGAGAAATTTGTAAAAAAAAAAAGCCAAAACAAGAATGAAATCAATTAAAAAATCTCGAAAAAATGCACATTTCATCAAAGATTCATTCATTTCAGGTTTTGAAACAAACAACACTCAACTCTTATTTTTGTTAAACAAAAGATTTCTTAAATAATATTCATAGAACTATTTCATTATAGTATACTGAAGTAATTACCATTTATTTTATTTTGTATTGGTTATTTTTTGTGCATAATTTGTTCTCATTTTTTTTATACTTTCTTCCATAAAATATTTCTTAAAAATAAATCTCATTATTAATATGTAATTATTGTTCTTTAAATACATATATATATATATATCATTTTTTAAAAATAAAATAACTTTATAAATGCATTTTTTTAGATTACTTATTAAATTCATTACTAGACTTCATATTTATCTTTCCATATTATACTGATTATAGAATTAAAATGCTGTCTAAGAATGATAAAATGACGCATAATCCATTATACTCTATAATCCGCAAAATTCCATAATCCGCACAACCTTTGGCCTCAACTTGTGCAGATTATAGATCTTTGACTGTATAGTCTATTCTTGGTTACATATAGGGGAAGTTTGGGTACATAGAATTAAAATTGGTCCTATTCCTATATAATAGTGCCTATTCCAGAAGTGAGTCTAAATTTTTAAAAATATTCTGAAATGTTACTCCAGAGGAGGCAGAGGAGGGGCAGAATCTTTTGTTTCCATTCCTCATGGAATAAGATGAACAAGCACTATAATAAGTTAAAAAGAAAAGTCTTTGGTAAAGAAAGATAATAGTACAAAGAAGTTAAATTTGGATGAAAAAGGAAGAATCAAAATGACTGTTTTGGCACAAACATGGTCTAAATAACGTATTATTTGACAGCATAAATTTGTGTCCGACACAATTAGTGCAAGATTATTAATATCCACATAAATGACAGTTTTCTAGATTTATTCAAATGGCAAAAAATATTTTTCAACAGGAAATTTTACTTAATGACTGCAATGAAATAAATAAGTATGACATAAGAACAAGACATTATAATATATATATATTAGCACTTGTTTCTACTGAAAAAAAAACAGACGGCTACACAATATAAAATAAGTGGTATTATATACCAAATATTTCCTCTACTGTATTTGATGTAGGAACTATATAAGATTAAATAAGACATTACAATGAATAAATAAATAAATAAAATTCTGTAAGTAGTAACATTGGTGGTGCATTGTAGCATATTATCAAGTGAATAGAGAAATACTATTTTTCTAAATGCAAGAATACAATAATTTTTTCTTTTTTAAAGCAATCAATCATAGCACTTATTGGCAACGGATCTACTATTATGAAATTAACAATTTAATTTCAGATCCTTGGTCGCCTAAATTACTTTGATATTTTATGTAATTTTTGATAAAATGTATATGAGAACTTCAATGTGCGATCAATTATTTAAAAAAATTTACTTCAAATGAACAGAATACAACCAAATTTATGTATAACCAAAACAATGATTTAAATTTAACCGTTAATGAAAATTCAAATGAGTTTGCTTTTTGAAATTTAAACTTAAATATTGTTCGCTTAACTAGTGACAAAAAAATAAATAAAAGTTTCTGCTAAAAATAAAATACTTTAATAATACTTTAAATGACTATAGGCAGAATAAAGGTTGGAACACATGAAAATTAGTGGAGTCATAATCAAACTGCAAGTTATAGAATTTAAGATGAAGATTAACAAAAACAAACTATCTTAGCAATAACTTATTTTAATAAAGAGGGTGAGATCAATAAAGTCATATTTTAAAAAGTACCTGATATTATAGATAGGGCAAGACACAAGACGCCAATGCAAGAATGAGTCATGACGTTTTACTTTACGAATCATTTAATAGTATTCATTCATATAATTGTGCCCTTTTTTAAATCCCTTGTTTAATAATGGTTATCAGAAAATCATTAACAGAAACAAGCATTACTGCAGAATCTATTTTAAATTTTCCTGAGTTATTCAAAGTAAAATTTGTACCTGAGCCCATATTTAAGTGCTAGATTCGCACATTTTTACTAACGTTTCTGTTCTTTTTTTTTTTTTAATAAATTCTTTTTTTTTATTAATTAAAATTTTTCTGTTTCACTTTGTCTATTGATTCGTTATTCATGGATGAACTCTTTCTTCGTTATTCATTAATTTTCTATCAAACTCACAAAGCTGCAATGAAATTATGGCTAAAACTTTTTTTTTAATCTCTTGTTGTAATATTTAATACTAGATATTCATAAGACAAGCTTTAACAAGGAATCTAAGGAGAATTTTCCTGAATATCAAAAATATAATTTATCCAGTTTTTAAACGGAAGGCTTATTTATGTGATTTTTTTACTGAATCATTATCAATGAATGAACTGTTTATCCACGATTCATTCTTTTTGTTGGTGTCTGTACTAAAATGGACAAAATGGCGAAAGGCAGATTGTAGCAGCGGATATATATATTTTTTTAACTCAGTTTAATGACCCATCTTCTTTACTAAAATAAATTAACAGTAAGGTCTGAATCTTTAGTTTTTCTTCTACTGAAAAGTGTAAAATTTGTGATTTGATCGTATGATGACAGAAAATTGTATGTATCATAACTTTTATTTTTGCTATCATTTATAGCCATTTTAAATATTTCGCACACTATTAAACGAATATTTTCCTAACCGAATTCTTATTATCAGACCAAATACTTTATTATTTTAGGATTTAAAAGTGTTTAAAAATTAAAATTTACTTAATATTTAAAACACGTGCTTTTATTTACATTTTTTTTTCTTCTTAGAGTAAAATATACTATAAGTTAGGGATGCACAACCTGTGGCCCGCGATGAGTCAACGTGTGGCCCGCGAACTTCGATAATTTACAACTGAAAAAAATTGTAATTTTTGTGCTTAAATCGCAAAAAAATCGTAGATATCGCCTATTTAACGCGGGAAAAATTAAAAAAATTTCGTAGATCAAACACGGAAAAATTGTGAATTTAATTGATCTGATGCGGAAAATAGCGAATTTTGTCGATGAGGCTCAGAAAACTCGCAAATTTCGTTCATGAGGTATGGGAAAATTGCGAAATTTGCCAATGATACTCGGAAAACGATAATTTCGTCGATCAGGGACGAAGAAATCGAAATTTCGTTTATAAGACACAGAAAAACCTCGATTTTTGCGATGATCAGCAGAAAAAAATCGTGCATTTCATCTTGCCACATAAAAAAATAAAGATTTCATCAAAGTTACTTAAAATCGTGAATTTCGGTCTTTGGACGTGGAAAAATGCGTATTTCGTCCATTTCATCAAAGGAGAAAAAATCTCGAATTTCGTTGATCAGCTTTGTAAAAATTGCGAATGTCTTCGATCGGTTTCGTAAAATTCGCGAATTTTCCTGATGAGACGCGAAAACGATCGTGAATTTTCTAGATCGGCTTTATAAATAAAAAATCTCGAATTTTGTTGATCAGGAACGTAAAAATCGCGAATTTGGTCGATCACGCGAAGAAAAATGGCACATTTCATCAATCAGCTTTGTAAAAGTTGTGCATTTCGTCAATTGGCTTCATAAAAATCTCGAGTTTCATTGAACGACTTCCTAAAAATCGCGAGTTTTGTTGATCGGCTTCGTAAAAATCGCGAATGTCGTCGATCGGTCTCGTAAAAATCGCGAATTTTGCCAATCAGCTTTGTTAAAAGCGCTAATTTTATTAAAGGGGCGCGGAAAAATGTGAATTTTGTCTATTGACTTCGTATATGTCGCAAATTTTGTCGATCAGCTTCTTAAAAATCACGAATTTCGTCGATTGGCTTTGTAAAAGTCATGCATTTCTTTGATTGGCTTCGTAAAATTCACGAATGTCGTCGATCGGCCTCGTAAAAATCGCGAATTTTGCGGATCGGCATTGTAAAAATCGTTAATTTTACTGATCAGGCGCAGAAAAATTACGAATTTTCTCGATCAACTGTGTAAAAATTGCAAATTTTGTCGATCATACGAAGAAAAATCGCAAATTTCTTCGATTGGCCTAGTAAAAATCGCGAATTTTGGCGATCGGCTTTGTAAAAATCGTCAATTTTATTGGTCGGGCACGGAAAAATTGTGAATTTTCTCGATCCGACTCTCGCGAATTTGACGCGTAAGAAAAATCGCGAATTTCGTCGATGAGCTTTGTAAAAGTCGCGGATTTCGTTCATTGTCTTCGTGAAAATCGCTAAACTTTTTGATTAGGTGCGGGAAAATTGTGAATTTTCTCGATCATGCGAAGAAAAATCGCAAATTACATCGATCAGCTTCGTATATCCTAACCAACTGAATTGGATATTTTGACAGGGTATCGAACTTAAAAGGGTACCCCCCTCCTATTCCATCTGAAACCGTATTTTTTATCCGATTATAGGCCACAGATCACCTCCTTGAAATCGCATTCTCTCCATGATATTGATGTGGCCCTCAACCACCCAGACATATTTGTAAGTGGCCCTTCTCTTCAAAAGGTTGTGCAGTGCACCCCTACTATAAGTAACTAACATACACTATAAAAACTATAAGTTCAGAAACATATTTTCTGGCTGCATATTCACTGATTCTTTTGCACAAACTTTTTTTTTTACAGTTATATAATTTATTATAAAGGCCATTTCATTATTTTATTATACAAAAAGGCTTAAATTTGATTTAAAAAATAACCATAATGTATACACATATGTGCATGCATATTTACATATGTGTAAATGTAAAATTATTTAGAGTTATTATAGTTATGTAAATATATAGATATAAACACTCACAAGCATTCATTAATTTTGCTTTCATAGCTGTTTGTATCATTTATAATTAAATCTCATTTTATTAAGCCCAAATTGTGTAGCGTAGCCAATAGCTCTAATAAAAGTGAAGGCCTCTTTAAGGAGAAGTACCCCCTTTTTTTCCTAAATCTATTGGTACAAATTGTCAATATAAATTATTAGCTTATAATAATTATAAGTAAAATATGATTAAGTATATATTTTACTATATGTTATCAATTTCAAAATTTGCTGTAATTATTTTCTATTTTATATGTAATTAAAAAATTTTTATTATGTATTATTTTTGAAAAATACAAGATTAAAAATGTTAAAGTAATACTAAAAATAAAATCTTGATTTATAGTCGTTGAGCCAGGGGGTCGAGTGGTTTCATCTCAGGGGACTTGGTAAACTATATATTTTTGGATTCACCACAGCAACAGCACTTCATTTTTCCATGATACTTTCAAAACAAGGGTAGCTTATGGGCGCCATATTGAAAAATGGCAGCCACCGTTGCTTTAGGGGGTCGTGTAGTTTCATGTTAGTAGACTTGACAAACCATACATTTTTGGATTCACCAAAACATAAGCATATCATTTATCCATGATACTTTCAAAACCAGGGTAGTTTATGGGCGCCCTATATTGAAAATGGCTACCGTCGTTGAAGGAAGGACTCTTGTAGTTTTATATTAGCGGACTTGTTAAACCATACGTTTTTGGATTCACCACAACATCAGAATGACATTTACATGATGTTTTGAAAATGAGAGTTGCTAATGAACGCCATATTGGTAAATGGCCATTGCTGTTGAGTCAGTGGCTCGTGTGGTTTCATGTCAACGGACATGTTAAACCATATTTTTTGGATACACCACAGCATCAAAATGACATTTATCCATATTTTCAAAACCAGCGTAGTTTATGGGTGCCATTTTTGAAAATGGCCGCCGTCGTAGAACCAAGAGCTCATGTGATTTCATGTCAGCGGACTTGTTAAACCATACATTTTTTTGGAATCACCACAATATCAGAATGACATTTATCCATGATATATTCAAAACAGAATAATTAATGGACGTCATATTGGAAAATGTCCCCGGATAAACAGTGTCATAGGAAAGATTTTCATGGTTTTGCATGCTAATAAATTAATAGGGCGATTAACCTTTTCGCGATGCAAGCTTTTTACGAAATTTTTAGTGTTTTGTCACCGGTTTTTAAAAGCCAAAAATTGTGGCTTATTAAATCGTAGAAATGCTCCGATTAAATAAGACAAATTTTACAGTATAATTTTACTGGCGGGGATAAAGAAAAAGCCAGAAGGGTTTTTCAACCCTGCAAAGATAAAGAAGCTGAACACATTTTCTGATTTGAAAATGAAAGAAAGTATAAATATTAAAAAAACAGAGTTTATCCAAATTGACAGAAAAAATCTATCTGCTCAGATGACGATCATTGAGGAGTGAAGTAATTTCAATATGAGAACTATCTTTTTCTCATCTAGGGCTTCTTCTATGATCTTCAGCAGCACTTAATGGTTTAATATGAAAAACTGAAAAATCAAACTGGTGGATGTTATGACAAAATTTCAACTGCTGAAAAAATGCAAATGGTGTTAATATAAATGACGGAATGTGCTTTGTTCAAGTCTGCCACAGGAGCTACAATCATTTGGACAACTAATAAAGAATCTGTTTTCTAAAATAATGCAAGATTATGTATCATTTAGAAAAAGTGTAGATGATGTATTTGACACATACAGGCAGGTGTTAAGGAAAAGAAATGAATGAAAAATATAAAATGTTCATGATAATGTAAAAGTTATATACTCCTGAACAAACAGTACGGAAATTGAAGCAGTTTTTGTCTGATGAGGAGAACGACATGAACTTATGCATTTCATTTCTTAAGAATGGCAAAATGAAAATTATCTGAAATACTTGAATACACGAATGATGTTAGTTATGTAAGGAGAAAAATGCTATAAATTCACGAAATTTCTAATAAAAGAATCCGCTAAAATCACTTGCGTCCAAGAAGAGGTGATATGCGACTTTTATTTTTCACACACCATGCTTTAGCGTCTGGATTTAGAATTATTATTATTTTCTACAGTGCCAATTATCACATTGATTATTTAGAAAACGATTTGAAATAACTAGGAATGGTTAATATTTATAAAATTTGGATCCAATGACAGGGTAAAGTGAATTACTACAACTTGAGTTGGATTAGGTAAAGAAGTATGTAATACATTACTTAAAATGCATTCATTATATCGCGTTGCGATACAGTAAATGCTTTCCAGGCAACGGAAAATGATGAATCTGAACACAAAATAAAATTTGGACAAGTGCTTAAGGCGCTTGACTCTGAAGTTTATATATCAGAGAAAAGAAAGAAACAGCTTGAGTCGCAAGTTTGCTATCTCTATTAACTATTATAGGAAGCACAAATACTCAGACAATGAATTGTACTATATTCTATATAATTTTTTGTGAAGAAAGGAATCTGTGATGTCGCATTGCCTTTTGTCATGGAGAAACACGCTCAACATACACTCAACCTATAGGTAATGCGAACTGATTAGAACGGTCCTCTTTGGAAGAAATGCCTACAGGCTGATCCAGATCTTAAATCCTATAACAAATATGGTTGGATTTTTGGAACAGATAGTGAGATAAAAGTGTATCTAGAGGTCCAGTGGAATAGAATCCTCTTACCCCTGAAACTGATTTGGAAGCGGTGTCATGTTCCTGCTCAAGAACATATATCAAACTATAATGTATGTGTCTTTTTAATAACCTCAAATATACATGAATACAAAATATAGAACTGTCCTATGACAATGGAAGTTATTTGGGCATAGGAATGTCAATCGATGATGATAACAGTGCAGAAGGATAGTGCAGACTAAGATTTCTGCTATTTATCAGCCCGTTCGAGACCAGCATCTTTTTTGCATGCATTTTATACGGCTGAGACCCCTTTTTGTCAGACAATTAAATTTAGTTTAATAAACAAGAGAATATCTTAATTAAATACGGAACATTTTTCGTTTCTTTTTTTAGTGGTATCAAGCAGAAGCAATAGAGGCACGTTTTGAAGGTGCATGGATGCACCCATGGTCCCGAAAGGGTTAATTCTTAACGCACTAAGTACAATAGTTTTACCAATACTACTTTTTTCTGGAATTTCTGTGTCTTATCCACATGAAAATAATGTGCATTAAAATGAAAAACAAGATTTCGGCTTTCTTTCAACGCAAATGTCTTTTGAACTGTTTATCTAATTGAAAATCTTAATAATCATATTAAAATAAAATCTAATAAGTATAAAAATTTTACAATGTTATATTTTCAAAAATATTTGTTTTTTCAATTTTTTTCATTCTATTTAATTATGCGATAGAGGGAAAAAAAATCATTTCTATCTATTTGCGATAGATGGCGCTCATCTTTTCAACATGGCGTCTATAAGCTACCACGAATTTCATAGTATCATCAAAACATGAACTCCTTGCACCATTGTGAATCCTAAAAGGTACATATCATCAAGTCCCCAGAGATGAAACCAAAAGCCCTAATTTTGGCTTCTGGCTCAACGACTATTAGTAATATATTTAATTTTACTAAATTTTTCTGATTATGAAAACAATTGTAATAGTTTGTGCTTTATATGTAATTTATGCGCACATTTTTTTCTTTAAGTAACAGAAATTTGTAATAAATACAAAATTTGGTATTACTTGGCTATCCGGTGACCAATTTCGCCAAATTATACATGTTGACATATTTTTTATTTTAAATAATGAAAAAACAAATAATTATAGAATATTAATAAAAATACAAATAAAAATAACTTAATGACGTTTTAAACATGTATATGTTACTTAATGTCATTGAATGTGACATTCACGATCATCCATTATTGGCACTTAATCCTATCGTTTGGCGATAGTTTCTTGGTCGACGGTATAACCAAGTAGTACCCAAAATGTATATACTTTTGTTATTTTACTTGCTTCAAAGAAAAAGAAAATTTTCTGACTTTTAATTTAAAAATTAATTGCAATAGTTTGCTGTGTTTTATATATAGTGTTAATATGTTTTTAATTAGGCTACACTGGGTTTTCTAAAATTCCACCAATAAATTAAAGAGGGTTGATAGCAGTCATCAATAATACAAAAAACCACCCCCTGAATTGTAACCAGGGGGGGGGGGAGAGGGTTTGGAGGTGGTGTCTCAGATATTTGTGAGCTTGGGAAATTCTTTTTTTTTTTTAAACCTTTTTTCTTTAGGAAATAAAAGTAAAAGGGTATATGATTTCTTTTAGTTTTGGTGATTTGTTTTTTATTGCAAACAAATAAAATAATCAAAATATAAAAAGAAAGTAGTCAGACTCAGTCTGTCACTGTGTCCATCTTATCTATGAAAATATCATACATCCAACACACCTCAATTTCTTTATTATTGTCTATCAATAGCTGATCCATATTGTTCATCTCCTCTTAAACTGTGTTCCTTACCAGGATTCATACATATTACGATATTTTCATATGATATGTCATATATTTTTTATACATTATATGATATTTTCAAGAGAGTCTGCTGATATAAATATTTGAAAAGTAATTACTATAAATTGGAAACTAAAACATTGCATTTAACATGAAAACTTTTAAACAAACAATATAGTAAAATGTATTTTTTTTTTTTTAATTTTTGCTTAAAACAATTTAATTAATTGAAAGAAAATCAAGTTATGGGGAAAATCAACTAATTGAAAACAGAAACGATTTTCTTTATGCACTTACATGAAGCTTAAAAAAAGAGAAAAATTATAGGATTCAGTATCACCTATCAAGAAATGAGAAATTTCTAAAACATTTTTTTTACAAAACATTTCTGTAATTGACTTCAGAAATGTTATTGCATATTGACTAAAAGTAAAGCATCATTTCACGTTAGAGCTCTTAAACGTAAAATAAAATGCACCAGTAAAAAGATATCTTTGTGTCACAAACAAAAATCGTACAGAAAGTTATTAGGAAATTACTTCAAAATGGTAGCAATTGGATTAATTACATTGTTTCAGAAGAGTAATGGGTTTTATTTATTGATGATATCTTTTATAATACAATTTTCTCATTATTATTAAAAATAACTTTTCCAATTGTGAGCAGAAAATGACGTCATATGTATTTATAATAAAATTTAACCATCAAAATTTGAGATTTAAAACAAAATTTAAATTTAAATTAATTAATATTGATTCAAGCTCAAAGTCCAGTTGAGCATTGTCAGTTCGATTTTGTTGCTATTGAAACGTCTGGCTTTTATTTTTGAATACGCTTAAATGTATGAAAATAATTTTACTGAATAAAAATTTTTTATGTATGAAAATATTTTTTCCAGAGGTAAATTAAATTACTACAGCAACAAATAACATATATATATGCAATTTAATATATATTTGTGTGTGTGTGTGTGTATATTATATTAAACTCTCTCTTTATTTATGTTTAATTTCATTAAAATATCTTTTAAATAGATTCTTAAAATCCAAAAGTTTTCAGTTGTATTAAAATCACTTGCTTTTGGCGGGGAAAAGTGCTGCTTGCCAAATCGTGTGACACTTTCGTCTTTTCACACCAAATATTCGAAAGCATTTTATTTTTTTACATATTTTCTACTGCAATTCCTCCGCAAATTTTCACTGATCCTTTGTTGCATATAAATTAGTTACATAGACATATATGTTCGGGATGAAGACAGGGAAAATCGATAGCTTCTGAGCCCCGCCCGCCCCTAACTGTCTTTCAGTATCTTTAATTTGTCTAATTTTTCTGTTAAATTTGTCCGGTTTCAATTTTTTCCCTTTTCTATTTAGAGTCCAAGGCTATTCGGGTCGTAAATAAAGAATTTTGTCGCTATCCGTGGTCGCCTGCCGGCGACAGCGCTTCGCGCAAGAGACTAGGTCTATTTGGGTCGTGGGTAGGGGTTGCCGACGAAAGTTTGCCGCTCACCGCGGCGGTTGACTAGTGTAATAATAGACGCGGTGGCGGACTAATTAGTATTTTTTTTTTCAAAAAAATCTGAGTATGCCCAGTATGCAGATCTTCCTTGTGAGATTACAGTTACAAGACATTAGTTTGAATGTTTGATCCCAAGTTGTATCTGACAAATGCGACTTCAAATTTGAAGATATATTAATAAACAATTGCACATTGAAATAGTTTTGAAATGGTAAACATGATTATGAGAATAACCTCCTCAGTCCTGATGTCGCGTGGAGGTGACACTGAAAAACATTCTTTAAATTAATTTAATTGCTTCTAGAATTGTTGAAATTACATCTAGATCTTTTTAATAAATGTATGCATATCGATATATATAAGCATCGATATACAGACTGATACATCTTTGCAGATATTTTATAATAATTTTTATTTGGTTTTTGTTGTCTCACTTAATATTTGTCTCAGGACTGAGGAGGATTGCACATTGAAACATGTTTTAAATGATAAATATGGTTATGAGAGTAAATAATGTATGTACATTTTGAGATAATGAAAGGACGTTAGATTCAGATTTCATATGATTATGTCAAACTAAAATAATTATTTTGTTTATTTTTTATTTTTCAATTTCAATCATTCAAAACTCAATTGATAACTTGGTCAAAAATACTATTTTTGATTATATGTTTCTACATTTATATGCAAATAAAGTTTAATTTGTCAATAATTCAAACAATTAAAGTTTTTGAAAAGAATATTTTAATAACCTTAGCTAAAAAATTAATTCTTTTAAGATTTATTTTAACAAACGTAACATGGATTTTTTTGTGACTAATTCTGTAGGTTTATTATAAATTAATATAATAATTCCTTTTAAAAAATTCTTTCATCAATATTTAGATACGTTTCAAATCGTGAGTATTAATAGAAGATATGAAAGTAAATTAGAAAATGTATATGTTTTTGAAAAATTATAAAAGAAACAATGTTTCGATATTTTTAAAAAATTACTTTTCCTATTTCTGTTAAATCTTCAATAATGTCATTCAGTTCCATGCAAATGTTTTATTATAAGTGCAATGATATAGCACAGTTGTGTTTTATTTATAAAAGGTAAGTAATACATGACAACAGTGCTAAGGTATTATTGCTGATTACACTTAATTGAGTAAATTGATTTGTAAATATAATTTCATTGATAAATGAATTTAATTTAGGAGATGTTTAACATTTTATTTAACTTTACAAAAAATAAAAACCTACCTAATGCAGCTGTCTGATGTACAACATTTTAAATAAAAAGTGGTATATTTTTTTACACCTCAGACCCCAAAATCATTCTCCATCTGAATATTGACTTATGTATATGTATAAATGTATATAACCATTATATAATACATAAATATCCGATATATGTCATGTGATACCTCTTATATTTGTTAACCGATTTGAATGAGATTAATTGTATCCATACTACATACTACTGTTTCAACGGAGATGATTGGCCAGCTTCATCTGCCATCTTGTTTCAAAATAGCGGCTGTTCAATATTTTTTTATTTAAAAAAATATTGAAAATAAATTAAAAAATAGAAATATTTTTTTTTCTTGAGAATCTTACCTTTACACAAAGATTCCACAGCATATTTTGTTTTGTCTTTATCCAAAAAAATGGCTAAGATATAGCAGTTTGAATTTCTAGGGTTGCTGACATTTTGAAAAAATCTGAATTTGGTCATGCATGCACTCTTCACATAGTTTATAATCCAATTTGCATAGACAGATCTATAAGTGCATTCCAAAACTATTTTAAAACTTTAAAAAAATGTATGTTGTTTTATTTATAATGTATTTTATACGGCTTTAAACACGATTAAAATATTAATAAATGGTTAAATTATTGCACTACAATGTAAATTAAATTATTAAGGCAAAATACTTTCGTTAATAATCATTTATGTTAGTTAAAAATATTCTTAAATCTGGAGTAATCTTGACTGAATGCTTCTAAATATATTTTAATTCCCCTCGTAAAAATAAATTATTTTATCCTCATTGCTTAAACAATGTATCATTGTTTTCATAGGTGGTATGAAATTATAAAATTTTCTGCATAAGTTTGGTTTTTTTTTATCCATAAATGTTTTAAAAATACTTCTATTTATAAAAGATTTGTTCCTATATATTTGATTTACTCTTCATTTATAACAATTATTTCTAATTTTTATCAATTATATTTTCTTTGTGATTTTTTTTCTTTTATGGTGACAATTTTTTATTTTATTTATTCTAAAGCTGACTATAGTTTAAATCCACACCGTTGGTTTCTGGGAGCGTCAGGTTATTTGGGAGTCTATTTTAGTTCAGTTTTCTACCTAAATTTCATGTTTTATAATAAATTTATTTTTTGTAAATTTATTTTTCATGAATCTTAAAACGTGATTGATTGTGTTACTTTTATTTATTGTAGATACAAAAAGACATGAATGTAGATGCACATCACATCACTCAGGACTTTCTTTAAAGAGCGAATAATGCAGCAAACTATTTCGTTGCAGGCAGCTTTAGGAAAAGTTCGTTCTGACTCACAGCAAGGAAAACTGCTTGTTTGTGAGGTATGTAGCAAAGAATTTTCGGGAAAACAGGATTTAAGCAGACATCTCTTAATTCATACTGGTGAGAAACCTTTTGTCTGTGAGATATGCAGCAAGAAATTCTCCCAAAAGGGTAATTTAAGCACACACCTCTTGATTCATACTGGTGATAAACCTTTTATGTGTGAGGTATGCAACAAGAAATTCTCAAATAAAACTAACTTAAATCAACATATGTTGATTCATACTGGTGATAAACCCTTTGAGTGTGAGACATGCAACAAGAAATTCTCTCGGAAGAGTCATTTAAATAATCATTTGTTAATTCATACTGGTGAGAAACCTTTTGTCTGCGAAATATGCAACAAGAAATTCTCTGAAAAGTGTGGTTTGAGCACACATCTGATAATTCATACTGGTGAGAAACCTTTTGTGTGTGAAATATGCAACAAAAAATTTCCTGAAAAGAGAAGTTTAAGAAGACATCTGTTAATTCATACTGGTGAAAAATCTTTTGTGTGTGAAATATGCAACAAGAAATTTTCTCAAAAGAGTGGTTTAAGTAAGCATCTGTTAGTTCATACTGGTGAGAAACCTTTTGTGTGTGAAATATGCAACAAGAAATTCTCTGAAAAGGTTAGTTTAAGCAGGCATCTGTTAATTCACACTGGTGAGAAACCTTTTGTGTGTGAGACATGCAACAAAAAATTCTCTCAAAAGAGTCATTTAAATAATCATCTGTTAATTCATATTGGTGAGAAACCTTTTGTCTGTGAAATATGCAACAAAAAATTCTCTCTAAAGTGTAGTTTAAGCAAGCATCTGTTAATTCACACTGGTGAGAAACCTTTTGTGTGTGGGACATGCAACAAGAAATTCTCTCGGAAGAGTAGTTTAAGCAGACATCTGTTAATTCATACTGGTGTGTAGGCTTTTGTGTGTGAGATATTCAACAAAAAATTCTGATGGAATTATATGTCAAGCAAACATCTTTTAATGTATATTAGGGAGAAAAGCTTTATATGCAACAGTAAGTTCTCTTAAAAAAGTGTTTTAAGAAAGCTCTGAGAAAGCGTATGTGGAATTTTTACTAAGAAAAATATCTCAAAAGAGCAATCTGTTAATCTTCGCTTAGTTAATTTGCTAACTTCAATTAATTATTTGGTATACGTCTTTTATAAAGGAACTTTGGATATTCTTTTATTAAAATAACATTTCATTTCAAATATTAAACAAACTAAAATAAATGTCAACCAACAAAAATTTTGCCAATTTAAACTAGCAAATCAGCAAATAGGGAACTTAAAATTTCTGGCACCCTCCCTTTTTTTTTTGTTAGGCTTTATCTTTTATATGATCACAAAAATATTTATATCCTTTTTTCTTTTGACTTAACATGTATAAGTCTGTAAGATTGAGCCTGTTACATATTGAGAATATTTCAGTTAGAAGATTTGTCTTTTTTATAAAAATTTAGTCTCTTTAGTCATTAGACAAATATTACATGGGACTACAAAAGTCAGTTTAAAATTTCTATAAAGCATCTCCAAAAATGTATCAACCTGTATATTGATACTTATGATATGCACACATAAAAGGGAGCCGAATGATTAATAAAAAAGTGAACGGATTTTAATTTAAAGAGCCTTTTATTTTATGATATTTGATTTCATTCTTATTGATTTCATGTTTTTTTTTAAATAAATAAATTTCATTATAGTGTTACTGTATCTCACGCGTCTCTTATCAGTCTCTTTCTGCTTAAAAGACTTTGTCGTGATAGGAAACTTTATACCGAAGTACTTTAGTACACCATGAGGAATGTAGTAACAACATAACAGTTATGCATGCTCTAGCTCAGCATTATCCAACATTTTTTTCTTTCATGTTCCCTTTCTTAAGCTTTTCATTTCAGAATAATCCCATTTCGCATAAACACACCTCCATCTCCATCTTCTCCAGTCAATCACAGTGTTAAGGACTATATACTCGTGTATAAATCACTGACTTTTAGACAAAATTTGGGAGTTGATTTTCATTTTTTGCGCGATCGAATTATACACGAGTTAGTAAAAAATAATTTGTTTGCAGTATAATTGTTGAAAAGGTAAGTCTTTTAATGAATCACATATCAGCCTGGTTTGGAGAAAGTAATAAAAGCGGATAGCAGTTCAAATTCCTTGTGATTGACAAATAAAAATACTCAACAATAAGCAATGTAATTTGTATCCATTTTGTCGATATAAAATTCCTTTTAATATAAGGGTTTTCTTTTTTACATTTAAATCCCTTTTTTAAAAAAAGAGTTCAACTTGAGAATTATTCTGGATTTCTCTCCTAAAATTTCTACAGTGCAAAGAAGAAATACTATATTTTAGCATTCCAAGTTATTATCCTCATAAATAAGGCTTGAATAATTTTTTCAAAAGATTTTTTTCATTTTAAGTATGATTAATTTCATGTAAATAAGTTTCAAAATAGTTTAAGCTTCTTAAATTTTATATAATTTTACAAATCTAAAATAAAACATCGAATTTAAAAAAAGTCTCATTAAAAATTTTAAACATTTACTAATTTGAGAAAATTTTTTATTATTTTTTTTTACCTCCATTATTAACAATTTTAGGACAAACGATCAGAAATGTGTTTCGATTTATTCGCGAAATTTTTTTTTCAAAATTTTGTTTGATTATTTGGGGAAGGGGGATAGGACTTATACACGAGTATATACGGTAATATAATTTTATGTAGCAGATCAGTAAATCCTTATCCTAATTGTCATTGGGACCAATCACTTTTTTAATTGTAATGCTCCATACTCAACCTTTCACCGAGACAAAATCATTCAACAGTATTATCAAAACGTGACATGCTCATAGAAGACGTTAAAGGTTGTCATAATTGTTTATTTATTTTTTTTAAATTTCTTTAATCTATTATAAAAAAAGCCTTATGTTTAGGAAAATTTTCAAAATCGAATTTTCCCAGTATCATTCTGATTTATAGTCAACAGAAACTTCCCACATAGCATGCATGGTCACAGTGACGTCACTGTGAGTCACTGTGGTCACGTCACATCTGTGACCAAAATGCCACCGCTCAGTGACGTCACATTGTGACTGAAATGTGACGTCACAACTGTGACCAAAATGCCACCCTTCAGTGACGTCACATTGTGACTGAAATGTGACGTCATATCTGTGACCAAAATGCCACCCCTCAGTGACGTCACATTGTGACTCAGATGTGACTTTCTTAGAAAACTTTAGAAAATTACAAAAATTCTTCAAACCATGTTATTTACTGGCAAAAAACGTGTTTTCTGGCATTTCAGAAGAATATTGTGCAATCGCTGTTATGTCACACGTTACATCACATATGTGAGAAAAACCTCCCATTATATGAAACTAAGCACCCAGCAATGAACCTATCAGTGAAACTTCCATTTAAGGAAATTTCTCGTTACAGTTAAATGCTTCGTTATGAAAAAAATATCGTTGAATAGAAATCCACGAAAACTCATGAAATTAGTATAGTAAGCTACAAATAAAAATGGAAGTATTATAAATGTTATAAAACTGTGTTTTAATTTCGATAGTAATTTTTGTTATGCAATATAGCCATATAAAAAAAATTCATTAGTATAATATCTAAAAAACCACGTAATAAAGGAAGGGAAACAAAAACTGAATCGCAGCTTTCTATTTCTCGTTTTCTCGTGTATTTCAAATCGAAAAATTAAAAAAAAATTGGAATATTACTTAGTGTGCGATCTCTTATGAAAGATACAATCATAAAAACTTTCGCATCTTTTTTAAGTATTCAGAGAATGGACCTATAATATTTTCATGGAATTAGAATCCCTTTCTTAGCATATCGAAAAATTTTCGCATTTTTCCCTTTTTATTTAAAAGATAAAATAAATACATAATTTCAATTCATACAATCCGCTGAAATATATTCACCAATCAATCTTAACAGCAATCTATCCTTTTGAATATTGTGCACTCACGGAAGTGCAACAAATTTTGCTAAGTAGAATTTTTTTTAATATGAATATTAATTTAAATTTTAATTGCGTTCTAAATGAAGGTTCAACAGAAAATTAAAAAAGTAGATCATTTCATTAAATATGGGCTTCGTTAAATGAAAGTTCCACTGTATTTCGAAACTAATTGAAAGTAAAATAGAAATGCGTGAAAAAATTTTTTTAACTCAAAATTTTAATTAGGGATACTCTCATAAAACTAATGCGCATGCGCATTCAACTTATAAATCTTCGAAGCTCAAACAACCAATAATAACAAAAAATCACCTGCTTAAAAAATATCGTTTGGCAACGACCAGAATAGTTGACACTAATGTATTTATTCTTTAGAATATTAGGCAGCTGCTCTAGTAACTTTGTTATGATGTTATGTGTGTATATTTAGTACGTAAGTTGAAAATTTTTAAAAAGTTATGCAGAAATGCTATCAGGTGACATTTTATATTAAATGTCGGTCCGAAAAAATACAATTTCAGTGGCGTTTCGTTAATAGTATGAGCGCGCCAATGTCATTGTACTTCATTCGGACATTCCGACTTCGAAATTATCTTCCCTATTTGGATTATGAAACTGGAATTAGAGGATAATGCCGATAAGAAAGAGGTAAGAAAATGTTATTTTTCCTGTTTTTTTATAATGATTTCTGTTAATTTCGTAAAAAACATGTTATAAAAGGAATAAATATCATATTAATTTAACTTTTTTGAATTCACTTACCTTAGTAAATTCAATAAATTTAACATTTATTTTGTTGAAATACGGAACAGCATGTCAACGATTTGAAAATAGTTAATAATATTATTTTTAAAATGCACTTTAATCACATTTTTTAATTACATGGTTAAAATCACATTTTAATAAATTAAAAAATATACACATAATCAAAAGTTAACGTTATAATTAACATATAAAGGAGTTTGGGGTTGTTTAATTGTTGAAAATAGTGATAAATATACTACTTTATGCACTAATATTGCAAAAATACTTTTGTAAAACTTTTTATTACCTTTCTGAATTTCCATAATCCCAAAAATTTGATAACTGTAATTCCATGACATTTATTATTTTAAACCATGTATCTAAAATAATTAAGATATTGATTTTGTGGTAATAACAATTATTGATTTTAAAAAATGAGTAATTATCGCATTATTTTATTAATTTTTGATATCTTAATTGTTAAATTGTGTTGAAAATAACAATTTTGTTTCATTAGTATGTGTTCATTAAATCCTGGTTCTAACTAGTCATAAAAACAATTACATGTACACTTTTGTGGGATGTACATTGCTGAAATTTTTAGTGTTTGATGTATTTCTATTATTTTCAATAAAATTTTGTCTGATATTGGGAAGTGATACTGAGAATACTTAAATATTATTAATAGATTCATCTAATACAAAAAAAATGAAATCTAACAATTATAACTATTAATAAGGAAACTTTAAAAAAAAAATTCCTTAAGGATGTCCTTTACCGGCACATCTATACTATATGACATATACAATATATATATATATATGAGTTTAACTACGAATTTAAACCGTGGTGTAATCATACATGCGCACAGGCCACTATAGTAAGAAAATAACTTAGCGTAATACTAGAACTAATTGCCACATCTTCATTTGTACTCGATTTTCAAATAAAATCTGTATATTACGAATATTGCGCATAAACTTCACGTAGTTTTATCAAAAGATAATTCTATATTATATTTAACAGAATGATTTTAATTGGTAAATTAATCAAACGAATATTAATTTTCCAAAATGAGTAAAAAAGTGTTTAGGTTAGGATTCGAACTAGAGACCCTCGATGTATGCTGGCAATGCTCTTCCAACAGAGCAACTTAGCACGCACAATTCACCCGGAGAAATATCATTATATACTCATACGAATAGTATGCATTTATCATACGGGTAGTTTGAAAAAAAAATTAAAGTATTATTACATAGGGTCATATATAATAATGATAAGTATGCGTTCGTATTCACTGTTTGAATTGTGTGCGTCAGATTCTTCCAGGATAGTTCAGTGGACAAAGTATTGACAATTTGCGCGAAAGACTGCTTAGTTCGAATCCTGACCTGGACACTTTTTCAATCAGTTGGAAAATTACAACAAAAGATAATTAAAAGATATAGGGTGGATGCTCCAGTTTTGGCAACTGAACAAGTTTTGGCCACATTGGAATGATTTACCCTCTATTTAGGCTGTAAATTGATTTTAACAAATTATATGCATTCTTACTCCTTAATCTAACACTCTTTTATCATTTCCAATCCCATTTGTTTATTTTTTGATAAAAAATGACTTGCAAAAAAAAAAAAAAAAAACATGTGTAAAACTATAGTGTGCACTCACATATATTAAGGTTTTTGCTTAGGTAACAAGTTTTCATAATCTTTCAAAGGCATTTATCGAACTTTATTTGTTCTGAAACAAATTGCTATGAAGCTTTATGAAGTAGGCTTCCTCTCTGTTGCAATTTCATATTTGAATTAATTATTTTTACAGCTTAAAGTAGGGGTGGTCAAAACTGGTACTTTAAATTTGCTATGTGTACCAGTTATGGCCATGGTGTGGCCAAAAAGGACACAACATTATGCTCCACTTTTGGCCACAAGACTAATTATACTGAAAATTTCAGCAATATATTTAGAAATGTTTTATGACTTATAAATTTAAAAGTTCAATAAAATTACAGCATGATTTAGTGGTTTCTTGTATTTTTTCAAAACAAAATGAGGAAGTTGCATAACTTTTGCAAAATTTCAAGCACATGAATTTAGAAATAGGAAATAATGTGAAAATCTTTACACTATAAATAGGATTCATTTTAACAAGTTTAAAAAAGACAATTCTGTACTCTTAAAAATGGTCTAGATTAAACACTGTTATAAGATAGCAAGTAAAATTATGGCTTTTCAAAATTCATTGTCAGCTTTTCAAGATGGTTAAGTTTTGTAGTATCTCGTTCTACCTTGCAACACAAGTTTACAGAATGGAGACCAGTTTTTACTATTTTTGAATCTCAAGTAATAGGGTTGTGCTATTTATGATGGCCAATTATCTATATGAGAGATATGGGCCGAAGAGAAGGGGGATGCCCTCTGTGAATGTCTTTCTAAGATCCTAGCCCATATTTACACAAGGAAATCTAAGGTTTGAAGAAAACTAACTCCAAATAATTAGGCTGACAGGCAGCTAAGTACGAGGAATTAAAGTTAAAAATCAGTTGAAAAAAAATGGATTTTAGAGATTGTCAAAATACTAATTCATGAAAAAATGGAATAATTTCAAGATTCTAGTCATATAACTGTAAATATTGGTATAGTATAACATATGATATATATAAATGAAAATATGCAAAATGTTAAAATAAGCTTTTTATGTCCTAGTCTTTTTTATGAATTAAATATATTTTTTGTTTTTAAATTTAAATGTTCAGTTAAAATCAGCTTAAGTATATTTTATTTGATGTTTTTATGATTTCATTTAAAAAATTGCAAATCTTTTTTATACAGCAAACAAATATGTGTGTGGTAAAACAGACTTTGCTCAAAAATGCTTTATTTTTACTTATTATCAGTTAAAATGTTTGCAAAATTACAAGATATTAGGGTGGCCAAAACTGGTGCAAATTGAAAGAAATTACTTAACGAGTTATTACTCACAATCTAAAATATTTGATAGAAAGTTATTATAATTAACAGAAAGCAACTAAATTTACTAAAGAATACTGTTATTGCGATTTAATATGCTTTATTCAGTCTAAAACTATAAAATTTCCATTTCAACTTTTCTCTTAATGTGGCCAAAATTGGAACATCCACCCTATATATTTATAGACATCAGGATTATTGGTCAGAAATATTGGCAAGCTGTACAGTTTTAGATATGTGCTGGGATTTGTGGATATTAAAGCGAGTAAAAGTTTAAAAAAAAAAAGTTCAAAAAGATTAAACAGTTTGAGCAACATACTACAAAATGTGTGTCAGTTATAAATAAAATTGAAGCTATGCAATTTTCAGCATGTGGGGAAAAATGTATAAATATTTTTGAAAGGTAATATTTTTCAAATTTTGAAAACAACACCAGAGTCGTAAGGCATGTGAGGTAAATCGAATTTTTAACTTTAATTTAGAAGAAAGTCTCCTTACTGCAGGTAACTATTTTTATATATTATACAGTATTTGTTCATAAATTGTCAATATATGATTTTAGGACCCTATTTTAACAGGAACATGGCATGGAGTTATAGTTTCAGCAGATCCTGTTTCTTTTAAATTGTTAGAGAATTGTTAAGAAAAGTTAAATCGTCACAGAATCATCACAGTGTTAACGAAAGTTTTGTCACAAATGATCTACAGCGTGAGTCTAAAATAATGGGACAAACTTTAAGGGAGGTGGTAGAGCTCACTATAATAAATAATTATGGCATAGAAATGTATGACTGGAAGTGACGCGTTAAAACGCCACACTAGTCACTGCAAAAGACACGGATTATAATGTTAAGCGTATGGGAGCGCTATTTTCAAATATCTCGCTAAAATTTTAATATTTTCACATATTTTTTTTTTCCATAGGATAGCTGAGGACGACCTGCTACTGGGCTGGTTTTTGCTTTTTTGATTTTGGTTACAGATTAAAAGAATAATACTTTACCTTTCAGAACCAGTTTAAACCGGTTCTAAAACTAAAACTATTGTAATATAAAAAAAATATAACCAAAATCGAAAAAGTAAAAATTAGCCCGGTTGTGGATCGTCCTCAGCTATCCTAGGTAAATAATATCATGTAAAATATTGAAATTTGAGCAAGATATTTAAAAACAACGCCCCCCCCATAGACTTAACATTATCATCCGGGTCTTTTTTGGTGACTGGTGTAGCGTCTTGACGGGTCACTTCCGGTCATATATTTCTGTGCCATCATTATTTGTTATATAGTGAGTCCTACCGCTCCCTCAAAGTTTGTTCCATGATTTTGGACTCACCCTGTATTTCACAATTTGCTCACAATGTGACTTGAAAGCATTGTCACTTTCGTCACAATTTCGTCACAATTTTAATGACAAAATCGTCACAAATGACACACTTTTCACAAATTGGTCACATTGTGACGTCACAAAGTGGTCACAATGTGACGTCACAAACAAGCTCTAAAACGGCCATAACGACTTCACATTTTAGTCACAGTGACTTCACATCGACGTCACGTGACGTCACATCGACGGTCACAAAATCACAGTGTGACTTAACAACGACGTCACCGTGACGTCACCATGTCTTACGGGTTATGTTAAAACTACCTAATCCTTGGTTCAGTCAAAAAAAAAAAAAAAAAGAAAAGAAAAAGAAAAACAATTCTACCTTGAATCTTATTCACATTACAATGGTTTAATATAAATTCACTCAAACTTTCTTAAAAATTAATATAGCTTGCTTTCAAATTTTTACATTTCTATGATCTAAATGTTATTTACACACAAAAAAGTCTAGTTCTCACAGAAGATTTACTATTATTTTTAACTTTAAATAATTAATAATCATTCTTTGTTATATTGCTTTGTTACTCTACTTTTGGTATTTTACTATGAAAAAAATTTAAGTATGTCATATTTATTGGAACACACAAAAATAGTTCGGTTCCACAATGGTTTACGAATAAAAAACTTCAAATACGATCTCAAATGTAATCAAACAATATTTATATGCATTACTGAAATGCAGTGCAAGACATTTGCTGGACAATAGGATGTGTATAGCATTTATTGGGCTTAAAGGGCCTATAGAAGTGCTAATCGCAGCCGTCGGTACAGGAAAATTGTTCCTTTAATTAATGCTAAAGTGCCATTTGGATGTTGGAATCATTCTTTATTCTAAATTCGTTTAAGCTTTAGATTTTTAAAGTCCTATAATTTTTACTTTGTCATAAAAAAGAAACACAAATGTCTCATGAAATCTGAAACTGTGGAATGCAAAATAAAAATAAATATAATAATCACTCTGAATGAATTAAAAATGCATGTAATTCAATGTGCTTCCAATGAATTTGCCTGAAGCGAGAAATTGCAAGTTTTCTCGATCATATGGCGTAATGGAGTGCGTGAATCGCCAATAGTTCACATAATTGGAGACACAAAGATTTATATTTTTTGAAAGTTTCATTTTGGTCATAAATTGCAGTGTGTGTTTTTAAGTAAAGCTAAATTTGTACACAGTACAGAATGTTTATAAATTTTATTTGTTACACAAAATAATTTGTAAGCAGTACTGTGAATAGATGTGAACAAGCTTAAACCCTTAGTGACAAGTGTCATGCATAGATCCGTTTCAAATGGCGTCACATGCTAGCAATCAATGTAACAAAATTTGTTTGCCCTTCAATTTTTCTGTTTTGTCTCCACTTTGATATACTAAGTGTTCATATTAGTAAAAAAATCGATGTTTTTGGTTAGTTAGTGAAAAATTGGTAGGCACATAGCCAAGTGATTGAAACTGATGTATACGTGTCATATATGGTGCGCAAAATTCTTGGTTATTACACCGGTTATTTTTTTATTGATAAGTTTGCTTTATTTAATCCGCGCGATTTAACAATTCAACTACGCAAAAATTACTGTTATGAAAAAACGGTGATAGCAGATTAAAAACTCTCTAAAAAAAGTTCTTCGCGAAGGGGTTAAAGCTAGTTTTTAACTGAAGTATGCATGCTCTAGATCAGCGTTTCCCAACTTTTTTCTTTCACGTTTACTTTTCTCAAGCTCTTTATTTCAGAGTATTCCCATTTCGCATAAACACGCCCCCCCTCTCAATCCTCTCCACTCAATATAAAATGAAAACATCCTTTTTTACGAGTAATCTTCTTGTCAAAACCATGTAATTAATCAATACAAATTACATTGACATTATCACAGGGCCGTAGCTAGAATTGAATAATAGGAGGGGGGGGGTCAGGAAAATGTAACTTTTTGAATGAAATCATTGATAATTGATTGATGATTATTTCTGACCATTTTTGTAATTTCCGCCATTATTAGTATTATTTGCACGTACATCCCAGCAAACCCATCACGTACCATATGTTGAAAACCGCTGCTTTAGCTGAATATATATAGTAAACAAAAAGATGTTCATGGAATATAAATAAAAAGATAGGCAGGGTTAAGGAAAGAACTGGATACATTGCCACCTTTGGATGATTATTTGTCTAAATTCGTTTTTAGGAATTACATACATTTTATTTCCGAATTAATGTTTAGAAGATATCATATGTATTAATCTCTAAATAATGTACAACTTTACTGTGAAAAAGAATTCCTGTAAAAATTTTTCTTTTAAAGAAAGGTAATCCCAAAAGAGAATTTTCCACTGTTTCATTAATTTTATAGCAAAAATCAACTTTAGCATACTTTGTTGAATATGTGCAAATATATAGATTCTATACTGGGTTTCACCAAAACAGTTCGATTACTTTTCCTCAGTGGTGGCAGGAAAAATCGGCTTTTCAAGGACAAATGACTTCATTTTCCCCTTGTTGTCATCATAATAAGGAAAGGGCAGCTGACGTCACTGTGGACAAAATTACTGTGGATCCACAGTAATTTCCTGTCTGTCTTTAAGACTCCTACAATACCCAAGAAGTTAAAGCGATCTGATTGGTCTAAGATTGGTCTGATTTGTCTGCGTGGTCATTGGTCTGTTTGATTGCGATTACAAGCTTTGTTATATGATTGGTCAACGTCGCCATGATGACTCTTGTAATGATCGCGAAAGCAAAAATGTATCTGGTAGATTGGTTGAGGGAATCGTTTGTTTGTAAACATGCCCTTTCCTTATAGAGGACGCTAGTCCCTCGTCCTGTTTTCTCCCCAGCACTTCCGTCAAAAAATTTATTAAGGCAAGAATATGAGTTGATGCGATATTCAATCAACTGAATTTCTCAAATGATGTGGAAAAAAAGAACAGTCAGTCGGTCATGTGGCTGTTACCATAGTTACTATCTTAAGATAACGGCCGAGGAGCATCCAAAGAAAGGGGAACATTTATTTCTCCTATTTTTTGTGCAACGACTATAGGTATGGAGGGGATTGCGTTCAAACATGTTTGGTATGTTCTTAATTGCTTAGTTATTTGTTTTCTACCACTTCAATAAACTGTGATGTTTTGTTTAAATATTCTAAAACTATTAAAAACTGTTTATCTGGTTGATGTATGATTTTTCATTTTCATTTCTACATTGTGTCAATCTGTATACATAAAAGAAAGTCTGAATTTGGGATTAATCAATACACAGGGCAAACAATGGGGTGAAAATTGAGGTAAAAATACTTCTTGTGACATCGAGTGCCGCTGAGAAAGGTTTTCGAAAATTCCACCCTTAAAGGATAAAAGGGCATAAAAAAACTGAAAATAAAAAAAATTTCTTAAAAATTCGATTTTATAGTTATTTTTTTAACTGATGTAATATATTTTAGGTATTTTTGTATGCTGATTCAAATGGTTCTAACCAAATTCTTTTTTAAGTCTAATAGTTCGTGAGATATTTCATATATATTTTTTAATTTGCTTTGATACCATGCCGTATAGAAGCATTTACTGTAATGGGTGGTTGAGCAAAACACAGATTTTGAACATGTAATATTACTTTTTTTCCCTGCTTTTAAATTTAATTTGTTATTTGTGGATATGCAGTTCTGACGATTCATATAACATGAAAATACAGTGGAACATTTCATCTTTAGTTTCTTTAAAACCTCCAAATAAATATTTTCTGCACTTTCAAAACTAAGACAATGAATTCTTGCAAAACTGTTTTTAAATACACTGTTTTAAAATCTTTACAATTTCTAATTTTCATTTTTAACACATTCGCTGCCGCTTACGTGAAGATATGATGATGGTTAGTGCCGCACTGTAGAAATGGTTTTTTTCCCAGAAGCCGATTTCCTTTTTATAACAAAGAATCAGTGAAAAATTTTCATGCGCCAGCGCGTGACTGGCTATTGAGACATCACGCGCTGGCGCGTGAGTGGCCCCTTAACGTTCGCACAATACCACGCGTTGCCGCGTGATCGTCAGCGAATGTATTAAAGAAATTCTTGAAAGTGGAAAATTAGTCTCACAGCATGCAACATTTTAGTTTTAGTACATTAGATGATAATAAAAAACTAGATTTTTTGTTTAATTGAAAAATTTAAGGGGAAAGAAAACAGAAAGAAAAACAACAAAAAAGCTATCAAACCATTTTGTATTTATTACAATATACTGGAAATTCTAATATACTAACTATAATTTTGTGTTTATAAAAAAGTTTTGGATACATTTAAATACCAAAAGAAAAAAAAAATGTTGATCTTAATTTTAAACCGACTGCTTTCTGACACATTTTTAAATTCATCTGTGTTCTCATAAGTTTCGAATTGGTATATGTTCTAATTTAGACTCAACGAAATCGAACAATTTATATCTGCTTTTTGATAAAGCAGAGATATTTTCCCAAAATGCTGTCATATTTTGTGTTTTGTACTGACAGCCCGAAAATTTTTTAAAATGTTAATGAAGCCCTATTAACTTGTTACTCATTTATTAAAAAATATAAAAATCCACACGATTTTAAATCCTTCTTTTTTTATTATTTTAAAAATGAGTTTGTTAACGTGTCAGAAATTTTTGTGTTGTTGAGTGGGGAAAAATATCGAGAATGTTTGGAACAGTTGGACGGTATAGAATTACTTCAATGTCTTGCATATGCAATGTTGCAGCCAAGTACAAAATTGCCAAACAACAATCTTTTCCTTAGAATTATACAGCCATAAGATGCAAATATGCAAAACATCCATACAATATGTTTATAGAGGAAATGAGTATCTCAGAGTAATTAAGAAGTTCATTCCCCAATTGATTAAATTCTCAATTTCTTTAATTTCAACTACTGCTTTTTCAATATACTTTGAGATAATAGGAAGTTTTTATGTCTCGCCAGATATCAGAATTATGTAAAAAATACTAATTTGGTATAAGACTGCTTGTCTCTTTATATCTAATATCAGTTGTAATTTCGTAAATAATGTTTCAAAGTTTATTAAAGAAACATTTATATGTCCTAAAATAGACTGGTCTTGAATGAAATATATTTTAAAATTAAGTAACATGCAAAGGGTGACAGTTTTTTAAATTTTTTTGCACGATTTTTATACAAGATGACAGATGATTTTTTACTGAGATTCTTGAGTTTAATTTAATATAGCAGCGTTATATGGTGTTGAAAGCAGTAGTCGTTAAACCAGGGTCACGTTTCTGCCCTTCTTCTTCTCTCAGTATTAATGTGAAAGAAAGAGCTTAAATATATGGAGTGGTTCTTACTTAACCGGGTAATTTTGTTCTGTGGAGCACGTTGCATATATTTAACCTTCTTCTTTCACACCAATACTCAGAGAATAGAGAGGACAAAATTTGGGCCCCAATTTACTGTCTATTGCTTGAAGCACAACAGTGATGACCATCCCTCCCCTCCCCCCCCAAAAAATCTTCATACTTTAACACTGACACCAACTAAACAGAATATCAATTGTAAAATATATTCTACTTATAATCTACTGCACATTCAAAAAATAGCGAGTTGAGCATAGCAGAATGAATTCTTATTGCCCTTATCTAGAATTTAAAGAAAGAAGATACAGGAACATTTCTGGAAATTAAATGTTGAAAAAAATTAAAATTCATTTTTAAAAAATCAAGATTTTTTTTAACAGTAAAAAAGGAAATGTTAAGAATTTAAAAATCTCCCCCCCCCCAAAAAAAAATGTTGTTTTTATCAAATTCCTCACAAAAAATAAATTGTATGACGAATCTTGCGCAACCAAACCCCTCTCTGGACACCCCTGAAGCACAATTTATAGTTACTATTTTAAACTAAAATCAACAATCGCAATAAAAATATTCCTGACATTTTAAATAGTTCTCCTGCAAGTATCTTTTTAATAGCTGTGATCATTTGCAGTTTATTGAATTTTAAAATTTCTCAGTCCCTTTTAGGACACCCAATATGTTTAATAGCTGTGAGTTAAGGGCTGAAAAGATAAAGCTGACCTTGGTACGTTGGTTAGAGGATTACTTGTACTGAAACTTCAGATCCTAAACTCAGGCTAACACTCGCAAACAATTTATTCTCCTGTCCCGGTATAAAAGCTCAAAAAGACTGAAGTGCAGCTTGGAACCTACAATTAAAATTATCCATGAAGCACACTTACTTATGCTGAAATTTTATTTTCGATTCATAATTAATTCGATCATTCAAATTGTGTTCGAAACTCATGAATAAAGAAAATTAAGACAATTACCTACATAAGCATTATATAAAAAATATAACTTCAACAATTAAAATTCAAATGGATATCCTGAAAGAAAATCAGGTTAGAATGCACAAAATGGATGATAAAAGAAAATCATAATTTTAGTGCTTTACAAGGAAATAAAAGCAGAATTTTAAAAATGCATCTCTGTAATTTATTAAACCGAAATAAATTTCTAAAGATTTGGTTAAATAAATCTATAACATGATTACAACTTTTACGAATAACAAATAAGTACAACATTTTCCCAACATGGGCTTGAGAGAGAGAATTTGAAGAAGTGCAGGGGGCGCAGTCGGGCCAATAATGCTTGTCATATGGGCTGAGTTGGACACAGATGAAACGTTTAGCTTTTATTCCGTATCCAGCCTCTACCTGGAAATTTTCTCTGGTGAAGATCCTTATGATGAAAGAAGTCACTGAGCTCAACCTGGAAGAAAACGAAAGTCTGGTTCAACCCCAACCAGAAAAAAAAAATTATGAGGAGGACTCGGCCCAGCTCTATGACCGAAAGAGGTGACCCAGCCCGAACCTTGTGGATTTAAACTGGCATGGCCCACGTAGGGCTCGAGCTTCGCCTTCTTTTTAAAACCATTTCCTATGAGGGTACATGTTTTGCGAAGAGTTTATTAGCACAATGGTGTAGGGTGATTGCCCCTTGCATCCCCCTCCCCATCTAGATTCCCCATCAGCGTTGTAGTCGTAAATAAACCTGAGGGTATACGCAACAAGGAGAGGGTATACGCTCAAGGTAGAGAGTATACCCTAGAGTGTGCACACTATAGCTTTCTGGAGAAACAGAGGGTATACGGTGTTCCTTTAAAAATCCAGAGGACATACGGCGTATACCCCCGGTTCCCTCCACTACACCCCTATCCACTATTGATCTTTGAGTATCTGATATGGTATAAAGAATATGTTTTGAACATGAAATAAATGTTACAAAACTAGGGTAAATAATAAAGTAAAATTTTCAATATTGAATTCATAAAATCTGTATGTTAACTTTATAATTAATGTTGATGTAGAGTTGCAGATAGTGTCATTCTATTCATATTGAAAAAATATTTAAGAAGCAATACAACACATCGCATACTCAACCCTTCTCCCTCCATGGGTTAAAAGCGTGTTCAAAAACATTGTAAAAAAAATCTATTTTTAAAGACGACTCTTTGGATCTTCTTTTCTAGCTCTAAATTGAAGTTCTTTACAATTTTTGTGAGTGTCCATCAGTTATTTAACTAGTAAAAATCGGCAAATAAGGAGTCTTGACATCAGCTCTGCAAGTCCAATCACATTTTACATAATATTCAACATCCTACAATCCACAATTTATTTATTTTTTTATTAGATAAATATTTCTTTTTTAGAAGGTTTCAAGAGAAATAAATTATAGAAGGAAATATATAAAAATAGAAATATTAACATAACTGAATCTATATTATCTAACTTTTATCTAATTTAGAAATCTAACGGTTTTATGATTTTTGTTTCCTAGAAAGAATTCTGATGGTCATGGATGTAAGATCTTAACTAAATAGATGCTATAAAATTAAGCAAAAAAAAAATCAGTTATTATCTTTACACTAAAATTATAACAAGCTAAATGTGAAAAACATTACACTCAAAGACATATAAATATCCTATAGGCCCTTAGCCTTAATCCTCGCTCCCACAGGTGCTCTGAAAAAATGCGTCATTTGTTAACATCAATTTTTTTTATCCTTTTTTTTTCTGTAAAAGCATATTTTTCTATGTTCTCAGATTAGTTTATTAAAAAGCATTTACGTATCTTTAAATATAATTTTTTCACGTATAGCATGTTAAAACGTTAATTTAAATCCATGCTAATAGGCTTCATAGTATTAATGTCTGAAAATCACCCAAAAATAGGCATGTTTGGAGACCATTAACTGCACTGGTAAATCATTCATCCTCGATCCTAATGCTAATTGCTTAAATCACACCAAGCTATATTTTTGTGATATCAATCTAATAGTATTTACTGGAAATTAAAAAATAATAATCTTACTAAATAACTTGTATAGCTGTGTTGCGGACAAGATTATTAAAGATGATCTAATCTTTTACTTTTCTCAGCCACACTTTGAGCTAAATTTTTCACAATCATGATTATTTAAATGATTTATTCTTTATAAGTTATGAAATGTGGTTTCTAGTTAACTTAGGATAAAGAAACAAAACAAAAATATATGCGTATTATAATTCATGTCAAATACGTAAATTAATAAAAAAAATGTTTTATACCATTGGAAAACATGTAATTCCACCAAAAATTTTACACGTAAATTAAAAAAATCTGACAAAGATATTGACAATCTTTCAATATAAAAGCAATAGTTTTAAACCAGAGCTCGAAATCGGAGAAATCCATGAACCGGAACGCTATCTCCAAAATCTTGTTGCTAAAGGCGTTTCTGACCTGTAATCATAGTTTTTAAAAATATACACAAAACAGAAAATTATTTACCACAAATTCAAAAACCAGAACATGGTTCGGGTTTGCTCTGCTACATTTTGAGCCTTGTTTAAAAATATTAGCATCCATAATTTAACAATTAAATTATATTAACCTGATGCACCAGTCTCATTGAACAAATGGAAATATGAAAATCGCCTGAATTGTCAGACAGAAAGCAGTACGGTTCAAAATAAATATTCCATATCTTCAAAAATAATTAACCAAATATAGAAAAAACTCTACCATTAAATCCCGAAGCGTCACCAACTTACCAATTAATTTCAAGCTAATCAGATGCTTTTTGCAGCATTTATTGCAGAACAGATAAACTAACAGATGGAAACAAAAACTTTTTGTGTCTCCACAGTAAGAATTTACTTACATTTCAGAAAAAAACGCTATTTTTCCTGTACTGTTATAAAAGAATGAAGTTTTAACAAATTATTCTTGTTCTATTGGAATATGTTTCATTCTCTATGCTTGATACATGAATTTTCGTTCTTTTAAATATTTAAACAGTTGAAAACTGTTAATTACTTCGCTTTCTGTGTCCGTTTATCTATGCTCTAATTCTTAAAAATAGAATCATATTGCATATAATTTTAACAAGTTTCTATAAAACATCATTTTCTATGACACAAACACTACATAAAATGAAGTCTATAATATGCACAGTTTAATTATAGGGACCGTCAAAAGTATTTTGTTGTATCAATGGCAAAAAAGTTTAAGAACGTATCACTACAAATTAACGGATGATTGTTTGAAAGTAACGTTTGAGAAAATATCTTGAGGGAGATCTCTTAAAATTATTCACCAGTATGTTTTAATCCATGCTTGTGTAAATCACTTTTATAAGGAAACTTCGTGTTGCATGTCTCACAATCAAAAAGTTATTCACGAGTATGAATTATGAGATGCCTGCTCAAACTTTGCTTCAGAGAGAATTTCTTGTTACATATCTCACACACAAAAGGTTTCTCACCAGTATGAGTTAACATATGCTTTTTTAAATTACTATTTTCAGAGAATTTCTTGTTACAAATCTCACACACAAAAGATTTCTCACCATAATGAATTAAAAGGTGTGAACTTAAATTACTCTTATGAGAGAATTTCTTGTTGCATATCTCACAGACGAATGGTTTCTCACCAGTGTGAATTAACAGATGACTTCTTAAATGACTCTTTCGAGAAAATTTCATCTTGCATATCTCACACACGAAAAGTTTCTTGCCAGAATGAAATAACATGTGTGCGCTTAAATTATTCTTATGAGAGAATTTCTTATTGCATATATCACAGGCAAAAGGTTTCTCACCAGCATGAATGAACATGTGTCTGCTTAAACTACCTTTTTGAGAAAATCTTTTGTTGCATATTTCACAGATAAAACATTTCTCACCCGAATGAATCAATAGGTGTCTCCTTAAATGACCCTTTTGAGATAAAGGCTTGTTGCATATCTCACAGATAAAACGTTTCTCACCAGAATGAACCAACAGGTGTCTGCTTAAATGACCCTTTTGAGAGAAACTCTTGTTGCATGTCTCACAAATAAAACGTTTCTCACCAGAATGAACTAACAGGTGTCTGTTTAAATCACCCTTTTGAGAGAAACTCTTGTTGCATATCTCACAAACAAAACATTTTCCCTGCTGTGAGCTAGAAGCTGCTTTTCCAAAAATGATTCGTAAAGAAATATTTTCCTGCATATTTCAGACTTTAAAGATAATTTTGATTGATCTGATGTATATTTAACTTTATAGCTTTATGCATCTGCAATAAACAGAAATAACTTAATAACTTTTTATGATTTATTAAAAAACAATATATAAGAAAAAATAAATTTTCTATGAAAAATAAAAATTAATGTATTAAATTGAATAGAAATAGAAGTTGTATGATAGCATTAAAAATTACAATAGAAACCTAATTCAAATTAAAAATACATCAGGTTCACTTCATACATATATACTGATTAAACTATACATAAAATTATTACATGTAAACTAAATACCTACCACTATAAAACAAATTTATCACAAAGAAAATTATAAACATTAAAATAAAAAGTTTTATAAAAAATGTTATTAAAGAAAATAAAGCAAATTCAATGGTGAAATTCTATAATTTCATGCCATCAGTGGAAAAATTGATGCATTTATGTAGTGAGGAAGACATCATTTTTTTCTAAGATTATATAATGTACAAATGTATTTAGTTAGAATTCATAAAAAATCATTCCATTTTCAGTTTAATATAAATGATTATTGGAACAAAATTTTGCATCATTCTTTCGAGTTATATTGCATGGTAATAATTGAATCATTATTTGTATTTTTACCATGTTTAAAGATCTATTATAAACGGATAATAGGTAAATTAAGATGCATATTTTCATGCAATTTCAAAATACAGCTCACATGGAAATATATTCTAAGGTTAGTCTATGCAAACTGGACGATGAAATATGAGAAATGAAAACATCAGACTGAGTTATAATAGAGCCTATAGAAGGAATAATAGTCATAGAAGAAATTCAGATGCAAATTTGGCAAGTTTTTGCTGGAGTGGTTAAAATGAAAGATTGTATCTGGTTAAAATCATCGCGGCAGAGACTAAGAATCAGTTTTTATGAGAACTTAAATCTGCAATGATTTATAATTCATGCATGTATTTGATATGTAAACAACTAAGCAGTGGCGTAGCTGGAATGGGTGACACCCGGGGCGGATATAAATGGTGTCACCCCCCTCCAGCCTTATCCATCATATTTTTTCAATCATAATTCTACGTTAGTACAACAAATTACCATACCATTCCTTGTTTACCTTTTGTCCTCCTGAATAAAAACAAACACAGGAGCGACTCATCACTCAATCTATAATCGATAATCCGTATAAGTCAGTGCGGTGATTATATGTAGAAGATAAGTCTTTCTTTTAAAGTTTTTAAAGCTATATATATATAGATAGATAGATAGATAGATTAGCAAAAAGAGATATAGGGTGTCACCCCTTAGAGGGTGACACTCGGGCCAGACCGCCCCCGCTTGCAATGCCACTGCAACTAAGTCAAAAATTTAAACTAAAGATTATTAATGCTATTCAATGTAGTAAAAAATTTCAAAATAATCATATACATATACTTTGTTTATAGACAGGGATGCTGCAGTATGGTCAATAATTTCCAACGAGTTTATGGTTGAAATTCTAGAACTAGTTAAAACATGAATTGCATATTAAAACAAAATCAACTCTCCAAGTCGTATCTTGGTGGAAAACACTCGGAAATCCGATTTTAGCAATTGATTCATAGATTTACTATTGTGTTTTCCTGCATACAAAGGTGTAAAAAATGGAGGACTGGTGGGAGGAAAACACAATGGCAAACCTATCAATCAACCAATTAAATATTTGGCCTGGATGTGATTTCTACCACGGAGCATTCTATAGCACAGGGCTAATTTTGCTAAGGTTTCTGAACCCAGAATGTTCCTTAACTTGTTATAAAAAGGGAAATGTTTGAAAATATTTTTTCAAGATTAGCATTACTTACAATTAGTAATGTGTTCAATTTAAAATAAGTTTTGGATATATTTTTCTATTTATATTTTTAAACTGAGATGTTAAAATACTCAAATAATTGGATATATATGAAACTACACAACCATATTATAACAGAAATTTTATTTATTACATAACTCCTATTATTCTGATACATACAAATTTATTTATTTTAAATAAACACTATTCACAACACTTTATTTATATATTTATCCCGATTAAAATGTACTTTAAGAATTTAATATTACTAAACAAGTCTCAAATTATGTCATGAAAAAGGTTACTGCAAATTGTTGTCAATTTCTGCCAGTTAAAACCACTTTCTGCTACTGGCACGTCAGAAACCATCTTCTGTCCACCAAAACACAGCTATGATAAGATTTGAGAAAAAATTCCACAAACAGAATATTTTATTGTAAAACTAAATCAACTAAAAAACCTTTCAGTATCTTAGATAAAAACATCAAAACAGCAATATTTCAAATAATTGTGTTGCAGTTATGTGTCATCTACAAGCAGCCTAAAAATGCCACTTTTAGAGAAATATTTTAATACTTAATTTCAAGGTAGAAAAATAGATTTGGAATAATTATTTTATTAAAGTGATTTTCTAAGGGTATTAAGAGAAACAGCTGGTCTGACTTATGTTAAAAGTCTCTCATATTTTGAGGGCAGCAATAAAATAATACATTTTCACAGCACTTTTCTAATAGCAAACAGTTAATTAAGGCAGATATGAAAAGGAAAAGTAGAGTAAAAACATTTAAATGGGAATCATATAAACATCGCAAACAAGATCATTAAATTCTATGAAACAATAAATTAAAAATCACTTTACTCTCATAACAAATTAGCATACTGCACATGTATTAGTTTCTCATTTTTATTAAAAACAAATTTGCTATAGTATATATTGCTATAATATATAATACATACACTTACAGAATAGAATGTTCATAGAATTTTTAATGCAGGAGATTTATTAAGTTGAATTATTTTAATTACGTTCAGTGGCGTAGCTAGGATGGGTGACACCCGGGGTGGATGTAAATGGTGTCACCCCCACCCCAAATACGGCAAATTTTTTTAATCACAATTCTACGTTACTGAAAATAAAATTTCAACATATTTTGCATGCTTAATGTGATTTTATAGATAATTCGAAGAAATGAATACAAAATTTTAATTTAAATACAAAATACTAAAAAGTTTGCTTTTGCTACCCACTCGTTGAATAGGTAGGTTTCTGTTCCTGGTGCTTATCTTCTTTAAACACCCCAGTCTGTATAAAATTTAAGATTCTCCAAGAAAAGAAAATTAACTCTGTTGCGTGATGCGCTAGACATTTTATTTTATTTCAGAATTATTTTCAAAAAGTTTGTAAGATTATATATATTTGCAAATAAAGATTGGGTTTCACCCCTTAGAAGGTGACATCCGGGGCGGACCGGGTGTCATAAGATAATTGTAAGATTGATATTGTAAGATTATATATATTTGCAAATAAAACCCGGGGCGGACCGCCCCCCGCTAGCTACGCCACTGATTACGTTTTATTACAATCGAAAAGATAATTGATAAAAAAATCATTGAAACACAAAATTTGTCTTTAGTTTAAAAATTATACATTTATATGTTCTTTTGATTAGCATACTACTATTTTTTTTTTCAATTCTATTGTTGATTTCATTAGTGGCTAATGGTATAATCCTTTTAATTTCTTAAAATAAATATTTTCTTACTTTATTTTTAGAGTATCATCGAATTTTGAAGACATGTTTTTAAAACTATGAATTTCATATTTATTGAAATTTCAATACTGTTCACACATCTTCCACAGATGACTTGATTTTGTCCCATTTGAATCATTTTATATCAGATAGATGATTCTTCGTAAATGAGTGATTCCACGAACATTTTATAGACTCACATTTATTCCCAGATGGCGACAAACACTTAACATCAAAGTTTTTTCATATTCTTCAGCTAGTAATTAAAATTTTCCGGCAGTGAGTACTTATTTAGAAATAGCATCACTCCCAGGAATGATCATAGTTTTGTTAAAAAGTAAATCTTCTTCACAAATCATCTTCACAAAGTAAACAGTAACATGAGTCATGTACAAATGATTTAAACTTTGTAGTGTTACTTAAAACTATACATTTTTTTAAAGCAACAGTAGAGAAAGATGATTATCTGTTTAGTTTTTTTCTGGGTTATGCCAAAAGATATGAACAAATCAAATTATGTGTTCATTTAAAATAATAATTGAAAAAAAAAATACTGTGAATAATAAGAAAACAGTGCTTAAATTTTTGGAGAAAGTTGGCATTTTCTCTCAAATTATATTTTAGATAAGCAGAGAAGAAGAAGTGAAGAGTTAAAAGAAAATTATGTACCAAAACAACATATTACAAAGAAAGAAGAAACAGTCATCTTAAAAATTTCTTTGTGTCTTTCAGGAAGTTTTATATGCTAGTGATTTAACAGGGTTTTTTTTTTAATAAAATAAGCACATTTTTTTTATTCTTTTGAAATGTATGTGTGCTAATTTATACCTATATATTAAATTTTATAAAAAATAAAATAAATCATTGTAATTTCCCTATTGGTATGTTATGATGAAAAATATAGCTTGTAAGTGTGTTACAGATATTAATTTAACAAATATTTTCATTAAAAAATATATACATTTTAAAAAATCATGTTTTGTATAGAAAATATGGAACTTTTATATAAAAAACTTATATTGTATTTTAGATAACAAACTTAATCTTTCTCCATGCTTTTTTCGCTCAACATGTACGATATTTTATGCTGCATCGGTAATTTGATGTTTCTGTGATAATCTTCTCCTTTATTCTATAAACGGAGATAGATACCTATCCTGCAACGATGTTTTGCTGATCCAATCCTTTGATGATTTAACTATCCAATCCACCCTGATTTAATTATAGAGGCATTTAACTTATTTATCATAAAATTCTGAAATACGGCCCTACCCAAATGTAAGCCTCTCTTCATCAATTTTCAAGAAATCTCCTTTTTGAAAAAAAATTCATTACTGAATTTTCTAAGCTTTGTAGATCAAAATGTAAACTGCTTATTTTGAATGGTATGCTTTTGTATATTTTTTTAATTTTTAGTTGAAAAATAATTCTAGCAGTTTTTTTTACTGGATAGCAAAAACTTTTATTTAGAAACCCAAAGTTGATAGTGTGATTGTGTAAACATTCCACTTTCAATTTCAGGTAATAAATTAAATAATCAAATAGAAACGGCAGATAATTTTCTACTTTACAGTGTCTGTTAAGTGGGTGTTTTTTGGCAGGCATTCTTATTTTGTAATAACTGATTATAATTTAATAAAAATTTGTTACACAGCTAAATTCACTTTTATTCCAACTTGCTGAAAATTTGAAAGAAATCAGTCAACTTACATAGCAGACACAACTATCTTTTTTTTTTAAGTATTAAATAGAAAAGATTTTCTTTTCATTCTTTTTATCTTTGCTTGCAAAGCAAACTTGTTGACACATTCACAGTCTTTTTAATAATTAAAGAAATAGAATTTGAGTAAATTTTTCTCATGCGAAAAGCAAGGGAAAAAAACAGACGATTTTTATTTATTTATTTATTTATTTATTTATTTTTTTGAGTGGGATTGACTTATACAAGGGTTTTAACTTTTTCCTTATTTTTAAAAACATAAGTTAGGGGATCGACTTATATGTGAGTATATACGGTAGATAATTCAACGGTAAAATTGAAGTAAATTCAAACACAAAACTATTAAAATATATTGCCCCAAAATTTAAAAAAATACTCCCTTCTAAAAAAAATCTATGCATCGTTTCTTTCTGCACAACAAAACATTGGAAACTCAATCCATAGGAAATGATATAATTTTGATAACATTCTGACTTCTGATTTAACTGAGAGGAATGAATGAACACAAACTGCATATTGCTCTTTCATTTACCCCCTTTTTTGTGTGTGTGTGTGCGTGCGTGCATGTGCGCCTTTCTGTGAAATGTTGCAAGTTTCTAATTGCTTAGTTTAGAAAAAATTTGTAACACAGCCTAATTTACTATTAATGCAACTAGCTGAAATCTGAATGAAATTTGTCAGTTATCAATGTAGATAGTAAATACATATATATTAATAGTAAGAAGAAAACAAGTTTTTCTTTTCATTTATTTCTTTTAATTACTTTTTCTGTTTGTGTACAGCTAAATAATTTTGTTTTCGATGAAATAACATTTGAATAGTTTTTTTTTCTGTTTATTTTATAAATCCTTTCGAACATTTTTTTACTTTAAAAATTTATGAAATGCATCTTATTATGCACCAATTAATTTCTGTGAATAGAACATTAACGTTAAGAGTTAGTATTGATGAAAATTTTCAGAAAATTTCATTTATAAATGATTCCCTCCCCTCCCCCCATTTTTGTCAATATTTCAAGGAAACAAGGGTGAGGGGGAGGCTTGGGACTTACTTTACAAATTACACAATAACTTTATTTCAAGCCTAAAATATCACTAAATAGTGTGAAACGATAAATTATAAAATAAGATTAAGGGAATGAAAAAAAAAAAGGCATCATCATTTTCTTTTCAGTTCTACTTTTATCTAATATGTTTTAAGCATTCTATCAGTTGTTTTCTTAGAATTTGGAACTCACAAGTCTGTATTCACACTAGTTGACAACAATTTTATTTAAGGGTGCTAGTCACTCTAATAATATAACAGCTAAATAATGTTATACAAAAAATGTTAAAATTAAGGTTCTTTTTAGCACTTTCCAACAAAGTTGAAAAGTGCTTATGCATTCAGTTTGTCTGTTCGTATGGCTGTCTGTCCGTCTGTCCACGCTCTAACTCCCATAAATACATTCGGATTGCTATGAAATTTTTATATGTTATTGATATTTACCCTAGCACAAACCCTATTGAAAATGAAGTTTCTACCATGATTGGTTTATTTACAGGGAGAGTCAAAAGTTTTCGATTACATTACAGCCTATGGGGAAAAATCGTTCAAATGAGTTTTAAAGGTGTTTACATACTGTCAAACATACTCATATTCATATGGATTTGAAAAGTGCACTAAAATATGCATTCTGTACCGTATGCAGTGAAATCATAGCTATTATTCATTTATAAGGCTGCACAAAAGAGTTTCATTAGATAATAGTAAAGGGGGAATTGTGTGCGATATATTTTAAATATATTAAACTGTTTCATGTATATTAAAATTGATATATGTCACTGAAGCTTAATATAAATTATATGATACTGTCTTGCATAATATGATGTACATAGCATTTACAGGGCTATACAAAAGATTTCAAATAGTATATTCTTTCCGAAGTACCGTATATGTGTCTGATAATGGCTGAAGGTGGGATGTAATGCATTTTAATTATGATATGCACGTTTAGATTTCTCTAAATATATGCACATTATATGGTGAGTATAAATGTTATAGTTGATGTACAGGGCTACCCAAAAGAGCTTGCCAACGTTACTGAATATGAATATAAATTACTTAAACGTCGTTCTTAAATAAGTTATGCATTTTTACGCTGAACTGCATTCAATTTACTGAGAAATGTTTGCAGAATATAGATAAAAGGATATACAGGGCCACACAAAGTATTCGGTACATGGACGCCTATGAATGATAATTTATGAGAATGTGATTTCAGTTGTTTTAAAAGTGTTTTAGTTTACAATAAATTTGAGTTAATGCTGACGTGTAATAAAGGTACAAGGAAAACAACAGGGCTGAACAACAGTATTTAAGTATGTTTTCATCTAATAGCTACTGGGCATTTTCTTACTAAACTAATTTTTCCCATTATATTAACTGACAGATAAAATACAGGGCTGTTCAAAAGTACTGGAATACATATTTAGGTATATTTGTCTATGCACTATTATTTCCTGAAACAACGAAGTTTTGTTCAAGATTTCATGAAGTGTTGGAAAGTGCTTCATAATCTATGCTTAACACATGATTTTTCTTACTTGTTTAAAATTAAAACTGCAGAAATGAACGGATGCCATTGAACAAATAAATTCCCCTCGTAATGTTAAGTCTATGGGCATTTGATATATTCTTATATTCGAAATATCTCCTTAAGTAATCAATACTTTTAAGTTCTTTTTTCAGTGTTTCTTATTAAAGGATGTCTCTTTTTTTTTTCTTAGTTTTCAAAATATTTCTAAACTCTATGCATCAATTTATAGGGAGTGTTAAAATCTATTTGCAGTTTGTTAGTTTTAAAAACATAAAATATTAAACTGAACATAGATTTCAGAAATATTTTGACAACTACTCAAGAAAGTGACATGATTTAAGAAGATAACACTGAAAAATGAAATAAAAAATATTAATTCATTAAGCAGATATCTTATATATAATCTATCAACCCATAAATTTAACATTACTGAGGGAAAATTGACCGCTGAGTGACTAGCAAACTTAACTGTCTGACCCAGAACAACTTTTGATAATTTGATTTATTGCACATCAAAAACACGATTATTCCAACTATCCAATAATTAAGCATATAAGAGAACATAAGCATAGCTATTGTGATTCTGAGTTTTAAAAAATGTTCTGAAAGGCTACTCCAGACGAGAAGAGAAGGGGGGGGGGGGGAGGCAGAATCCTTTGTTCCCATGTCGTCATGAAATGAAACAAGTACCTACTGTTATAAATTTTAGTAAGAAAGAGAACATTCTTTGGTGAAGAAAGAAAATGGAATAAAGAATTTAAATTTCAATGAAAAAGGGGAAAAAAAATGACTGTTTTAACACAAACACAGTTAACATAACCCTTTATGGTACTACTAGATTACCCCGTCGACCAAAAAATTATCGCCAAACTATAAGATTAAATGCCAATAATGGATGATCATGAATGTCACATTTAATCATATTAAATATGATTCACATGTTTAAAATGTCATTAAGTGATTTTTATTACGACTTTTTATTAATATTCTACTAATTATTTGTTTTTTTGTTATTTAAAGTAAAAATTATGTCAATATGTATAATTTGGCTATTAGTTTGGCGATTTGTATAATTTGGCGAAATTGGTTGACGGGATAACAGAGTAGTACCCCCATGATTTATTGCAGATATTTTCATTTCGGAAATTGGTGCAAGATTTTAAGTACCTACAAAAGTAACAATTTTATAGATTTATGAAAAGGGCACAAATTTTTTCTCACCGGGAAATTTTACTTAATGAATCCAATCAAATAAGTTTTACATAGAAACAACACACATATTAATATATACCATAAATTTTGTAATATGCTCCTACCAAAAAAAAAAATAATAAAAAAGTTTCATAATAAAAAATAAGTGGTATTATATATTAGATACTTCCATTAATATTTACATTTAATGATGGAATCATGTACGGTTAAATATGACATTACAAAGAAAATAAAATGCTGTACCCTGTAACATTGTTGGTACAGTGCAGCTTCCTAACATGAGAATAGACAAGTACCATTTTTCTAAATGCAAGGAAACTATAAAACACGTATTTTTGTTTTTTAAAACTGAGCAAACACAGTGCTTATTAGCAATGGATATAGTATTAGGAGACATTGGAATTTTAGATCCTTGTCTTCCTAAATTGTTTGACATTTTATGTAATTTTTGTTAAAAATTATATAAGAGCTTCAGCATGCGATCATGATTTGAAAAAATATTTACTTTCAATAGGACAGAATACAACCAAATTCAGTCTATGAGCAAACACAATACAACAAATTTAACCGATATTAAAAATTCAAACGAGTTCACGGTTTTGAAATTTAAACTTGCATATTATTCGCCGAACTAATTACAAATAAATAAATGAAATTATCTGCTGTAAATAAACATTTGATTGATGCTTTAAATGACTAGAGACAGAATTATCGTTGCAACACATGAAATTTCGTGTAGTCATACTATCAAATTTCAGATTTTAGAATTTTAGTTCAAGATTAATAAAAATGAACTATCTTATCATTAACTTATTTCAGTAAAGAGGATGAGATCAATAAATTCATATTTCAAAAGTTACCTGATATTTATAGGCAGGGCAAGCAAAAGACGCCAATGCATGAATGAATCATGACTTTTATCATTATGATTCATTTAAAAAGACTCATTCATTAATCCGGAGAATGGTGAATTGATGTGATTAATTACACTGCTGACATAAAAATAATACTAATATCCTTTATTATCTCTTAGTTAAAATTGTTTATCATATATCTATTAGCAGAAACAAGCTTAACAAAGGAATCTATTTTTGATTTTCATGAGTTATTCAAAATTAAATTACATAAATGTATTACGCAAGGGTATATATAAGTGCTAGATTTGTATATATTTTTTATTAATGCTTTCTATTCTTTTTTCATAGATAAATGTTTTGTTTTATTAGTTAAAAAAATTCTGTTTGAGTGTTTTATAGAATGATTCATTGTTCATGAATGAATTCTTTCTTTGTGATTATTAATTGTGTTGCCGTCACAATCAATTAAACTGTTACAAGACTGCAGTATGGCTAAAACTTTTTTCTTTTCGCATCTCGGGTTCTAATAATAGTTACCAGACAGTTATTAAACAGGCTTTAAGAAGAAATCTAAGCAAGATTTTTCTGAGTTTCCAAAATCAAATTGCATCTTCATTGAATCATTATTAATGAATGACTTCTTTATCCATGAATCATTCATTGTGTTGACGTCTGTTCTAAAATTCACTAAATGGTTTTACTTAATTTGTAACAGAGGATATGTTTTTAATCAATTTAGTGACCTTACTTCTTTAATAAAATAAATTAATGGTAAGTTACCTGAAGGGGAATCAAAATTTTGTTCATGTTAACAGAAATTCATGTTATCAGTATCAAATCTTTGTAGTTTTCTTCAGAAGGGATTGTGAAAACAGTTCATGTTAAAAGTAATTCACGTTAAGCATGTTCATGATAACGAGGTTTAACTGTAATTCAAATAATTGAAATTTTTGAAATAGTATTTTTTATAACTTTAGTTAATAATTTTATTCTTTTAAGACTTACATCAACCAATCTGACTTGGATTTTTTTTTTTATTGTAGTTAATTCTTTAGGTTTATTACAAATTAATAAAATAATTCCTTTAAAAAAAATTCTTTCGTCAAAATTTAGATAAATTTGAAATTGTGAGTATTGCTAGCAGATATGGAGATTACTAGCTAATTAAAAAATGTGTATATTTTTTAAAAAATTAAAAAACAAACTTTGTTCTTGTATTTTTATCAATCACTTTTTTGATTTCTGTTAAATTTAATGTTATTAAATCTTCAGTAATGCCATTCAATTTAATGTACATAATTTATTTTAAATGTAAAAATGTAGTATAATTGTGTTTTGTTAAAAGGTAAGTAATACACGACAACATTACTTAGATTTTATTGTCGGTTACACTAAGTTGAATAAATTGATTTGTAAAGTATAATTTCATTAATAAATGAATTTAATTTAGATGATTTTTAACATTTAAGGTAGCTTTCATTACAAAAAATAAAAAGCTATCTATTCCAGCCGTCCGATGTAAGCACTTAAAAAAAAAAAATAGTATATTTTCACCAATCATGACCCCCCCCCTCCCCCCCCCCAGACCACAAAACCATTCTCTATCCATATGTGTATAGTAGACTCTCTTAAATATGCAATCCTAAATTCAACAACTCTCTGAAATCTGCATATAATTTATCTACATAAACAATGAAATGTTCAATTCACATACAGGAACAAAATTTGATTTTTTTTAGTTTTATATCAATTTTTTATGTAGTTTAATTTGTAATTTTTTTTTATATTACTGAATTCATATGTTTTTTCATGTAGGAAGAATAAATTTTTTTTCTGAAAAACTCAAGATACTACTGTATCATTCATAATTATAATCTTCCTATCAAATATATTTATGTATTAATCAAGCTTTTCCGGTTATTAAGTTTGGCTAAACCTGAAATATAACTTCCTTTTTTATGATTGCGATGTGAATTAGTAATATATCTTTATGAGGCAAGTTCCATTGAATAATTTAGGAAAAATATATTTCATCTTTATAATGAACATTTAATCATACGTTATTGGTTACTGACTGGACCTTTGCTTTTAATATTATAACTATTAAAATATTATCTTAATTTTTATTATTTTAGTTTATTATTTATTTTAATATTTTATTATATTTTAAACATTTATTATAGTTTCATTTGCATTATTAATTGCGTTCAAATTACTATTTAAAACATGCAAACAAAGTAATGATCAGAAATCTGCAAAATTCTAAAATGCGCACAACCTCTGATCCCAAGCAATACACATTTGAGGGAGTCTACAGTATATATATATATATATATATGTATATATATATATATACAGTGGCGGTCAAAAGTTTTTGGCGAGCAAAAATTTTTCAGTTAATTTGAAAATACACCCATATGAAAAGGAATCTCAAAGTGATATTTATACATATTATTGACATAATAGTTAGGAACTTTCTTACAGAAGAACATGTAAATATCAATAAATTTAACTGACATAATTAAGTATAAAAGAAAACGCATGTTCTCAAAAGTTTCCGTCCACCTTCACAAGTTAGTAAAAAAGTGTTATTTTAATACAAAATTAGAGTGATCAACAACATTTACAATTAGTATTTTATAGTATTACTATTTTATTAGCTATAGTAATAAGTACTGTCACGCAGCAACATGATATTCATACAATCAACAATTAAAGATCGTCTATGGTAGGTACATTTTCTTGCAATTTTGGCAAAATTTCAGCTGAGTTGGAATATTTATAGTTCTGCAGATTTTTGTCAACTTTTTTTCAAAGATTTTCTATTGGATTCATGTTGGGCGCTTGGGCTGATCATTTCAAAAAAGGAATTTTTTGTGTGAAAACCATTTTTTATCGAGGTTTGTATACATTATCTATGTCGTTATCATGTTAAGAGAAATAATTGCGACCAAATTTTTTTCTCTAATAAGGCAGAAAATAGTCTTATAAGATATCCTTATGCATTGTATCATTCACCTGGCAGTGGATTTTAAATAACAGACCGACACTTTTTGAAGAAAATACTCCCCACAACAAAACGTGTTCTCCGCCATGCTTCATTGTAGGAATAATATAGGTCGAATCATATCTTTTGTTGTTAGGTCATCAGACGTTGTGTCTGCCATCACTTCGAAAACTGTTTCGAATTTGATTGATGCAAAAATAGAACTTTTTTCCAGTTTTCACTTTACTAGACTTTGTGTTTTATTGGAAAGTGCCAGTCAGGAACATTTGTATTTTTTTTAACTCTGAAAAAATTTTAACACCGACTCTTCCATAAAGTTATGCCTCACGTCAGCATGTTAATACGGTATACAGACTTATTTCAGAAATATTTTCATTCGGTAAATCGCAGTATATTGCAGCGGAATTTTAATGCGGATTATCAATTGTTTTTCTCCAGGTAATTCTGTCCACTGGAATAGTAGTGTTTTCGGGGATCTCCCGGACCTCTGAAAGTCATGAAGGCCACAGCCATCTTTATATAATTTTTAAATATCGTTTACGTTCGATTTTACCGATTGATAACATCGTTTCAATATCTCGAGAAGATTGCCTTTTAGTGACAAACTAATTACCCATTTATGAACAATAATTATTGAACTTTTCAATTTTGAATTCAGACTATGCTATATACGTTGATTCATTCATAAACACAACCAAAAAACAGTTTAACGATAGAAAAAAGCTAAAAAATGATAAGTGGACGGGAACTTTTGCGCACACAAACTTCGAATTTTATTCCTTTGCATGACGCATCTTCAGTATCCAATGAAAATTATCATGTGGTCAGAGGTCATTCACACATTCTTAACTTTTGAAGCAATTGTGCTTCTTTGCTGAAACCTTTTGGTAAATAAATCGAAGAAACTAACTGGCCGGAAACTTTTGACCGCCACTGTATGCATATAAATATATTTATATACACACACTATAGGGAGAAAGATGACTGACCACTTGCGATTTTCGAGATTTTCTTAATTATCTAGAAAAATACATGAGGAAACTCCGGGTGTGTATACAGAATAGTACAGGTCATATATTTCCATAAAGAATTTTTCCCCATACCCTTTAGGGGATAGTCAACAAATTAAAAAAGAAGGAAGATCTTTTGGATAAACCTGTAAAAACTAATGTAGCAAAAGCGTTTAAACTGTAGAATATGTTTAAGAGCGCATTGTATTAAAGTGTTTTTTTATGAGAATAGTATGTAAATTTGTAGAAAAATTAATGTTGTCATAAAAACAATGCCTAATTTTGCTGAAATTTTTGCTTATAATTTGCACAATTCTTAATATAAAGAAGCGTTCTTTTGAGAAAATATGACAAACAATTTGTACATAATATCCAGTAATCAAAACTAAAAAATAATAAAACTCTAAGAATAGGATCAGGTGGGGTAAAATGAGTAGTCAAAAAATATCATTTATTTTTTTATAAATTTCTTAACATATTTATAATTATCAAAATTATATATGATTGATTGATGTTTTAGCTTTTATCTCCAACTTTATTTTTATTGATTGTTGTATTTGGGTGGCAACAGCAAAACCTTTTGAGGACAATTTTATTTTGCATGTGGGTCATTCCACGTGAAATCAATCAATTTAAAGAAAACATGTTGCATCATAGTCACAGATTTTTTATTTTTTTTTTATCATAGACAGACATAGTAGTGAAACCCTCAAATCTGAAATTTAAAAGTAATTTTCGCAATATTGACTGAGATATAGCCATTTGAAAACTGACTATTTTTGCTAAATGGCGGCCATCTTAGAATCTTATCATTGGGTAAAAGAGACCATAACTTGACAACTAAGGGCTCAAATTTTATATATCTGGTACTAATTTGAAGCTATTTGTACAAAAAATGCAAATTTTACATCAAAAGAATAATAAATTTTTATTCTTTTACTTATTATTATGGTCAAACTGAAAATATCACCCCAAAAATGGCTGACTGTAATGACCCATAAAAAAAATGAATCATCATGAATTTTTCTGAAACTTGGTAAAAACATTGCTCCATCTGTGGGCTTTAAATAATAAAAAAATTGGAGAGGTAAAATCTGTTGTTTAAAAATGAATGATTTTTGACACATAATGTGTCATTAACTATATAGTGCTCATTTTAGAATCTGTAACTCTCGCTAATTTAAGAAATAATGGTTAAAATAAAATTTTTTAACATTCAAATTTAATATATTGTGTGTTTATTATATAATTCAATCAAGAAATATCAATTTGCAGCTATTTATACTAAATATTCATAGATTAAACTACAAGTAAATTTTCATTTCAACAATACTTTTTATTTCATTTAAAATATGAGAATATAATTCTCAAAACTTATTTACATAAATATTAAATACCTTATTATAATGGACTACATTAAAAAAAAAAACATAATATTTTCCCCTGAAATATTGGAGAAATACTAGCTGTAAATCGCAGTTGAATTCATTCAATTGTGTGATTTAAGTAAAATAAAAAACATATAAATTATATATATATAAATCTGGTCACATAAATTTCATTTTTTAAGTGGAAAAAAATGTCTTCAATAGGTTCTATGTATAGGGGAGAGTGGGGAGGAATAGGACACTTTTTACAAAAATTAGAAAATCATTTTTTTTATACAAAAACAAAAATTTTGATTTTTTTTAATACAAAATAAAATAGTTTCTAATGTTCTTGAACAATATCTCTAACAATTCTGAATCATCCTTCCAGTGATGAAGATACTGGAATTTGATGTTGTAGCACAAACATTATCAACCTATAATCTTTGTGAGATAGTAAATATAGCCAACACTAGAATAATTTGCTTCCTTTAATACATTGTTTTATAGTTGTCTCACTCCTGCTTGTTAGTGCAGAGGTATGGGACACATTTTGAAATTTACAATTTCTTTAATTATAAAATTGTTTAGCTATATTGTTCAAGAACAATAAAAAGCATTTTATTTTGTATTCAAAAAAAACAAAATTTTTTGTTTTTGTGTTAAAAAAAAAGTGATATTCTAATTTTTGTAAAAAGTGTCCTATTCCTCCCCACTCACCCCTATACATATAACCTATTTAAGACTTTTTTCCACTTAAAAAACAAAATTTATGTGGTCAAATGTATATATATATATATATATATTTATTTAAATCACACAATTGAATGAATTCAACTGTGATTTACAGATAGTATTTCTCCAATATTTTAGAGATTTTTTTTTTTTTTTTTTTTTTTTTTTTTTTTTTTTTTTTTAATGTAGTCTATTATAGTAAGGTATTTCATATTTATGTAAATATGTTTTGAGAATTATATTCTCATATTTTAAATGAAATAAAAAGTATTGTAGAAAGGAAAATTTACTTCTATTTTAATATATGAATATTTAGTATAAATAGCTGCAAATTGATATTTCTGTATTGAATTATATAATAAACACACAATATATTAATTTAAATGTTAAAAATTTTTATTTTAACCATTATTTCTTAAATTAGCAATGGTTACAGATTCTAAAATGATCATCATTTAGTTAATGATACCTTATGTGTAAAAAATCCTTTATTTTTAAACAAAAGATTTTACCTCTCCATTTTTTTTATTATTTAAAGCCCACAGATAGAACAATGCTTTTACCAAGTTTCAGAAAAATTCATGATGATTCATTTTTTTATGGGCCATTACAGTCAGCCATTTTTTTGGGTGATATTTTCAGTTTGACCATAATAAAAAGTAAATAAATGAAAATTTATTATTCTTTTGATGTAAAATCTGTATTCTTTTTACAAATAGCTTCAAATTGATACCAGATATATAAAATTTGAACCCTTAGTTGTGAAGTTATGGTCTCTTTTACCCAATGATAAGATTCCAGGATGGCCGCCATTTAGCGAAAATGGCCAGATTTCAAATGGCTGTATCTCAGCCAATATTGCGAAAATTACTTTTAAATTTCAGATTTGAGGGTTTCACTACTATGTCTGTCTATGATAAAAATTAAAAAAATATCTGTGACTATGATGCAACACCCATTGGTTGAATTCGTGTGGAATGACCCATGTGGTCTCATTAAACTTTTTCTTGCAGCTTATAATATTTGACAGAAACTTATTTATTTGGCATCATTTTGTTCATTAAGCATTTCTCATGCCTTTCCAAATTAGTAATAGGAAATTGTCTTTTGTTTTTATTGTTTTAATTAGTAAATGGGGTAAAATGGGTATAGTGTTAGGCTTAACGTTTGTAGTATTTTTAACGTGTTACATTAAACTTTTCTTAATAAAATTCTTTATTTTACTAGAATTAGAATAGCATAAGTTTTAAAAATACTTTAAAATTTTTATATAATGCACAGCGTGTTTTTCACAATAATCGAAAGACATGAAATATATAGTAAATCATTTGGTCAAATGATTGCCCCTTTCTAGAAATATTCCATTTCTAGATGACATTTCTTGTACTGATGTAATATGAAATTGTAAGAAAAAGTTTTTAAAGATTCAGGAAATAGGAAACAAGAATTGTTGATGAAAACAAAAGCAGTATGACTTTGACACATCCAGTAGTGAATTGCATTTTCGATGCATATCAATCTGCCATATCCCCAAATAATTTAATAAAAGATTTAAAGCTAAAATGCATGTCGAAGCAAAAGCAGTTGTAATTCTCACAAATGAAGACATCTGAAACTGTTAAAAAAGGATTTTTATATCCAGAACATAAAAAAAATTAGGTACTACTCTGTTATCCTGTCGACCAATTTCGCCAAATTATACACATCGCCAAACTAATAGGCAAATTATACATATTGACATAATTTTTATTTTAAATAACGAAAAAAAACCCCAAATAATTAGTAGAATATTAATAGAAATATTAATAAAAAGTCGAAATAAAAATCATTTAATGACATTTTAAACACGTGAATCGTATTTAATGTCACTGAATGTGACATTCACTGTCAACCATTATCGGCATTTAATCTTATAGTTTGGCGATAATTTTTTGGTTGACGGGATAACCTAGTAGTACCAAAAATTATGATGGGCAAAAAGAAAAAAAAATGTTCAGTTAAGCTTAAATTAGACTATAATGTAAGGAAGATGTCTTTGAAGTAAAAAAAGGTGTATCTGTAGGGTGCATGACTGAAGGTCTAGTATTTAGGAAAGAAAGACAAAAAGCTCATGGGAAAATTATGGTTATTAAAGAAGATGAAATGTATGAATGTCAAGTAAAATTCTTGGAAAAGTCTAAGATTGATACATGTTACTTTTTCCCTGATGCTAAACATAAGGGATGTTCATTCATTACTGTAGTGACCATTAGAGCAAATTTTCAGAAATAGTTCCAATTATTTTATTATAAGGATAAAAATTAATATGACTAGTTAATTAAAATTGTATTCCAATCACATGAAATGTATCTAATTTGTAACAAAAAGTATTTTGTTTATCAATATAATAAATTAAACTTTTGTTACAAATTAGATATATTTTCTATAAGTGGAATATTGTGGTATTTAACTGATTATATCAATTTTATTCTATTTTTATATTATTTATAATAAATTGATTGAAAGTTTTTCTGAAAATATGCTCCAATACTCAAAAGAGTAATAATGGACATTACAACAGATTTCATATTGGAAGAAAAGCTCGTAATACAAACATTAAATGAACCAACATTTAATAATCTGTCTTATTATAATATTTGAATATATTCTATTTGACAAATATATTTTAATGCTTATAATGAAAAAGTGTGAGAATGCGAGTTGAAAAAAAAAATGGAGCCAGAAAATATTTCATTTACTTCTTAGATTGATTCATTGTAAAATTCTTATTTATTTATTAACTTAAATTTCACATTTAAAAAAGTTTACATTTTTTGAGAGTTATATAACATTTTTTCCATATTGCTTCATTATATAATCTTTAGTAAAGTTGTTCACGCAGAATACATTGTTAAACTTTTATGTACCCATTTTACCCCACACTGTACTCATTTTCACTTTCGTGGGGTAAAATGGGAATAGCAAACATACATCTATTAAATGTTTTGTTTTAGACATACTCCTGTAGCCTAATAGATAAAAATTATGCTCTTAAATTCCAAGAATATACAATGTAAAGAAAATATCAAAAAAAGTTTTAATTGTTTTAACATTTACCAGAAAATTTTAACTCGACATCTAAAAATAGTGAATTTTATACCCATTTTACCCCATCTCACCCTAATAACTAAGTTTACTAAATAATTTTTCACTATGCATGCATGAAAGCAACCAAAATATAATTTACATAATGTGTTAGCTCAATATATAGAGCAACATTTGTGAATCTCAAAAACTTAGCTTGAAAACTCTAAAAAATATCGTCGACAGAATAAGCTCAAAATCCGTGTTCCCAAAAAGAAGAAAAAACATGAGGGCATGTATCCATATTTCCATTGATTAGTGTCAGTATAGTATACATATAATTGCATGTGCAATTGCATATTTGGATATTTTTTAATCTACAGACCGTGTTGTAAGCAGCTCTATTTTAAATCTTTTTAATGATATTCTTCAATTAGTTTATAATCCAACTTGCATAGACAGATCTATAAATGTATTCCAAAATTGTATTTTAAAACTTTTTTTAAAAATGTATTTTGTTTTATTTATTATATACAGCATTAAACATTGTTAAAATACTAATCAATGATTAAATTATTGCAATACAATGTAAATTTCATTAATAATGCAAAATATTTTCCTAACAAATCATTTATATAATTAAAAAAAAATTCCTAAATCCAGAGGAAGATTGACTAAATGCTTCTAAAAGCTATAATTCACCTTGCTGTAAAAATAAGGTTTTTTTTATCCACATTGCTTATACAATGTATCATTATTTTATTGGACGATGTGAAATTATAAGTTTTTCTGCATAAGTTTGCTTTATTTTATTTTATTTTTAATTGTTTTAATTAAAAATATTTGTTTTATTCTCCATTTATAACATTTATTTCTAATTTTTTATTAATAATATGTTCTTTATCATAAGTTTTTTTATTTTATGGTGGGAACTATTTGCTGTAGTTATTCTAAATGTGGTTATAGTTTAAATCTTTATTCAATAGGAAAAAAGTTCCGGCACACCATTTGTTCTGTGAGCATCATGTATTAGGAAGTCTATTTAAATTGAGTTGTCTGCATTAAGTTAACACTTCTAATACATTTATTTTTTGTAAATTTCTTTTTCATGCATCGTAAAATGTGTTAGATTGTTTTACCTACATTTATTGCAGATGCAAAAAGCTATGCATGTGGATGCAGATTACTCTACTCAAAACCGTCTGTAAAGTGCGAAATATGCTGCAAATTATTTCAATACAAGATTACTCAGGAAAAGTAGGTTCTGACTCAAATCAAGGAAAACTGTTTGTGTGTGAGGTATGCAACAAGAAATGCTCACAAAAGGGTGACTTAAACAAACATATGTTAATTCACACTGGTGAAAAATCTTTTGTGTGCGAAATATGTAACAGGAAATTTGCTCGAAGGGATCATTTAAGCAAGCATCACTTAATTCATACTGGTGAGAAACCTTTTATCTGTGAGATATGCAACAAAAAGTTCTCACTTAAGTGTAATTTAAGCAAGCATCTGTTAATTCATACTGGTGCGAAATCTTTTGTTTGTGAAGTATGCAACAAGAAATTCATACAAAAGGCTGATTTAGGAAAGCATCTGTTAATTCATACTGGTGAGAAACTTTTTGTCTGTGAGGTATGCAACAAAAAATTCTCAGATAAAAGTAATTTATGTAGCCACCTTTTAATTCATACTGGTGAAAAACCTTTTGTCTGTGAGATATGCAACAAGAAGTTCTCTCATAAATGTAATTTAAGCACACACTTGTTAATTCATACTGGTCAGAAATTATTCGTGTGCGAGATATGCAACAAAAAATTTTCTGTAAAGAGTAGTTTAAGCAAACATCTCTTAATTCATACTGGTGAAAAACCTTTTGTCTGTGAGTTATGCAACAAGAAATTCTCTCATAAGTGTAATTTGAGCAGACACCATTTAATTCATACCGGTGAGAAATCTTTTGTCTGTGAGATATGCAACAAGAAATTCTCTCTTAAATGTAATTTAAGTACACACTTATTAATTCATACTGGTCAGAAATTATTTCTGTGCGAGATATGCAACAAAACATTTTCTCGAAAGAGTAGTTTAAGCACACATCTCTTAATTCATACTGGTGAAAAACCTTTTTTGTGTGATATATGCAACAAGAAATTCTCTCAAAAGAGTAATTTAAGCACACATCTATTAATTCATTATGGCGATAAACCTTTTGTGTGTAAAATTTGTATGAAGAAATTTTCACAAAAGGCTGATTTAAGAAAACATCTGTTAATTCATACAAGTGAGAAATCTTTTGAGTGAGAAATATGCAAGAAAAATTCTCGGATAAAAGTAATTTATGTAGTCACCTTTTAATTCATACTGGTGAAAACCTTTTGTTTGTGAGGCATGCAACAAGAAATTCTCTTATAAGAGTATTTTAAGGAGGCATCTCTTAATTCATATTAGTGCGAAAGTTTTTGTGTATGAGATATGTAACAAAAAAAATCTCTCGAAATTATACGTTAAGCAAACATCTTATAATACATACTAGGGGGTACAGTTTTGTGTGTGAAATGCAACAGTAATTTCTCACCAAAGAGTCTTTTAAGGAAGCATCTTTTCATATATTGAGAAAACTTTGCGAAATGTATACAAAAAAATCTGAAAAGAGCAGTCTGTTAATTTTTGCTCCCAGAATTTGCTAATTTCGTTTACTTAATTTGTATAGTTCTTTTATTTAGGGATTTCGGTATATTTGGTCTTAAAATACAAGTATTTCATTCAAAATATTATAAAACTGAAATGAAATGTCTACAAAAAAAATTGCCTATTTAAACTCCCTAATTACAAATCGGGGAGATTCAAAATCATTTCTAGCAAGTCCAATTTTTTTTTATCAGGCTTTCTCTTTTATATTATCACAAAGCTATTGCAATTCTTTTTTAACGTGATATAGATTTATAAGTTTGTAAGATTCAGCCTGTTAATAATTGAGAATATTTAAGTCAGAAAATGTTTTTATAAATAATTTCTCACAGTGAAGTTCTCTGATGTTAAAACTGTCTTTATGATAAAATTTGAACCTCTTTAGTCCTGAAACTAACATTACAGGGGACTACAAAAATCAGTTTAAAATTTCCGCAACGCATCTCCAGTAATCTGTGCATATAAAAACTGTAAGGACAGCAAAAAATATTAATTTTTTTTGGTACATTTCATAACTAATAAAAATGTTTTCCTTATAATGTGTATCATCAACTGAAAAGGTAATAAAAACATCAATAAACTTTAAGGTCAGCTGAAAGATTCTTTTAAAACCGATATTTCATGAAATATTGAAAGTTTCTTTCCTCCAATGGAAAAAAGTTACGAAAGTTTCAGCAATTGGCGGATATTTTTTTTTCTTGTAAGCGAGAAAACATTTTCTAAATAAAAGAAACATCGCAACAACATTATTGCTAGTAATTTTTCCCTCATTTGAAAAAAGTATTTCTTAAAGAGTGGTGTGTACAAATTCTATAGATCTTATACAGAACTCCACAAAAGAATTCTCTTATGTAACTGGATATAGATAACAGTTGTTGAAAATGCATTTTCACTGAATTATGCACTGAGTACTCTGAATAAACCATACACAAATATCTCATTTAATTGCATGAAATGAGATACTTGTATGGGACAATAAATTTTTAAAAAAATATCATTTTGTATTTCGAAAGATTTATGCATGACTTTTGTTTTGTGTTTCATTATTTGCTTATAAGTACTCTTTTGCCCTTGTCCTCTTACATTATAGTGACTTAATACTTTTTTGAAATCTTTTTCCTCATTACTGTGTAAATACTGTAAATTTTAGAAATGCAAGTATGTGTAAAACGTGACCCTTTTTATCATAGCTGCCTTCATGAAACCAATGCAAAACTAATGTGCTGAATCAAGAATTTCTCTTATTTTGACCTTTAAACCTTTGTAAAAAATAGCTTAAAATAAAAAAAAATTAGCTCATTTATTGTTTTCAAAAATGAATTCTCTCATTGGATATAATCCATTTTTTGTCTGGGAAAATTCACATTTAGAGACGTTTTAGAGGTTTTCAGCTTTACGAAACTATTTTATTCACACGAAAACAAACACTTGCTAATGTTAATACCGTGGAAAAAAAAATTAAGAATATATATTTTTAGCATATCAATATTTTTTATTGCATTTTTACATTGAATGGCTGAAATTAATCTCTTCAAAAAGGCTTTTTTTCGGTTTTTAATTTTTTTGCACTTTTTTTTTAGAAATGAGAATATTTTATAATTTCGACACCAATTCCATAAGTAAAATATTCTAATTTAAAAAAAAAAAAATAAAACAAAATCGAAAAAGTAAAAAAAAAAAACCATCATTTATAGCGATGGATCTCAGCTAACCAATGTGCAAAAAATTATTTAAAAATATTGAAATATTGAAATGCAAACAAGATACTTTTAAAAAATTCCATAGGATTAACAATTGTGAATGAGTGTTTTCGCTTGAGTAAAGTAACCTCTTTAACGAGAAAAAACAGACACATGTTCTTAGTATTATCGTATACTCTGAGAGAGAAATGTCCTGTTATGTCTAAATATTTACATTTACAAAGTAAAGAAAGAAAAATGCAAGTCTGGTGGTAAAATTTGAAATTTTTTTTGAAAAAGGATAAAAAATTAAGCAACACTTCTAAGGTTTTGGACTTTCTGAAATAGCTTTTTTCTTAGAAGTCTGTTTGTTCTATGTAAAGATCAGGTTTAGGAAAAAACAAATAAACGGCCATTGTGATCTATGTAAAAATAGAGTAACATTAAAAAATAATAAAGATTCCAATTTTAATTGATTCAAATGGGGATGGATGAACTAAATAGCAATTTTCATATTTTGTAAAAATTATTCTATTTTTACGGAACTATTAAGCTAGAAATGTCGAAGTTTATTTTAAGTTAAAAACCAGAAAACTGATATTTTGTCAATTTTTTGAAAATGAAAAATCCCAAGGTCTTTCTAACTGTTTTAGATCATCTTTCTAACTTTGCACCAAAATTCTCTGTAATGGTCTATTCGTATAGCTTTCACACTTATAAATTGAAATATGGCAATGTGTCACACTCATTTTTTATGTAAGAACGTTTATTTATAGAATTAAGATATTTCATGTCTTCTTAAGATTTAACTGGAAATTGTATTAATAATGAACGGTATGTTAATGATCAGTAAATTTCCTGTAAATAAATGTGTAAAATGTCATCCAAGTTTTAACGGCATAAGCAATGAAGAAGTGTGCATAAAGCTATGTGCCTTTTTATTTCAATTTTATTGCGTAAAAATTAATCATATTTTAGAATTTTAGGATAATTAAAAGTTAACGAAACATTAAGCATTTCTCAGCAATTTTTGAATCTGCGAGGTTTTCCCCAATAGCACCCGAGGTGTCCGTTATTTGGAGGTTTTATTGTATATGGCAATGTGTCGTACACTATTTTTTATGCAAGAATGCTTGTTTATGAAATTCAGATATTTCATGTCTTATTAATACTTAACTAAAAATCGTATAAATAATAAAATTTGTATTAATTGTACGTAAATTTCTTATAAATAAATGCGTAAAAATATCATCCAAGGTTTAGCCTCATAATTAATTGTCTAAGCGTAGTGAAGTCTTATACTCAGAGTACGTAACGATATTAAAAGTCAAAAAAATTCTTTCGTCAAGCAAATCTCAAAAAGTACTTGTCGGATTTTGATTCTGTTTGTACCAGTAGGTACCTATGAAAGTAATCTGGTGAATGCACCATCAACGAAAAATTAGTTCCAAGTAGTTTAAAAGTTATATTTAAAAAAACCGATAAAAAAGCACAATTTATTTGCATACGTCACAGAAACTTGGTGTGCGTCATTTTTCACCGGCTGGATATTTTCATAGACAACCGAACGAGAACACGTGGAGTAAATATTTGTTTGTGTGAAGCGAAGGCTTATACACATAATACGTAACGATATTAAAAGTCAAGCATAATTCTTTCGTCAAGTAAATCTGAAAAAATACACGTCGGATTGCGATTCTGATTGTACGAAACGTTACCTATGAGAGTAAATTACTTAATACACCTACTTTCAAAAATTAGATCCAAACAGTTTTAAAATTATGTTTAAAAAACTGTTAAAAAAGCACAATTTATTTATATACGTCACAGAAGTTTGGCATGCGTCACTTTTCAACGGCTGGATGTTTTCGTTAGATTCCCCAATTTACGCACATGGAGCAAGGAAAATATGCAAACAATTTTTAAGCACTATAAATTATACTTAAACTTAAGAAATAAACTGGAAAATTATTTTGTTATTGTTGTTAATTTAGAAGAAAAGAGTCTTAATTCTTAGTAACTTAATACTTGAGATTTTGCGATATTCTTTATAATAGCGCTTTATAACCACCATTAGCATCTTTTATAATTCGCACATTACAAATTGGAAACAAATCTGCCGTGTTTAAATAAAATACCTGTTTAAATAAAATATTGGTACTACTTGGTAATCTCGTTAATCAATTTAGACAAATTATACATATTGACATATTTTTTTTAAATAACAAAGAAGAAATAAATTAGTGAAACATTGATAAAAATACAAATAAAAAGTGAGATAAAAATCATTTGATGACTGGATAATGACGCATGTATCGTATTTAATGCGATTGAATGCGACATTCACGATCATTCATTATTGGCATTTTATCTTATTGTTCGGCGATATTTTTTGGTAGATGGAATAATCAAGTAATGCCAAAAAATAGTTGAAGCGATGAATAAAAAGTTATAAATAATAAACATAATAATAAATAAATAAAAAATATAAATATCACAATAAATCGTAAATCGTAAAATACTTACAGCAATATTCAAAAACAGCGTTTTCACCAATTTGGCGGGGAAAAATTCGCGCTAACGTGTAGCTTATATTTTTACACATAAATATGACATCGGTGCCATATTTATAAGTGAAAATAAACATAAACAATCATCAGGTTTTAAATCTCAATTTCTGAAGCCTAAACTGGACCATGATTTATAACAAAGTGGAGGTATTGGAAAAATGCCATGAAATTGGAGCAGAGATATCATATACGCATTGGGTTTGGCGCAATTTTGGCGAAAAACATTTTAAAATTAATTTCTGTTATTTTAAAAAGGAAGTAATAATTAAAACAAAAACACGATTAAATCTAGATTAAATAAATATAAAAAATAGACAATTTATTATTAAACAAATAACAATAGCTGGGTTACCATGCAATGTAAATAACGATATTTTGGCGCCAATTATATAAAAAAGTGTACCATATCCTGTTCTAAAATTTTTGGCGAGCTTTTTTTTCTTTTTGCATTAAATGAATTGAAGTTGTTGCGATCTTCAACCTGTAAGGTTGGTTTTTTTTACACTTTGTAACAAAGAAGAAAAGTGTTTATGCATTCGGTATGTCTATCCGTCTGTCCACACTCTAACATCCGTAAATGTACACCGATTTATATGCAATTGGTAAACCTCATTTAAGGTCCCTTAGGCATGTTTGGTATTGTATATTAAGTATGTGGGACTAATAGTTTATCTACAAATAGTTTATCTACCCAAAAGAATTTCATTACATTAGGTATATTGAGGGAAATCCTTTGCAGAGTATTTTAATGAAATTACGTTATTGTAAATGTGTGAAACTTATGTAAACCACTGAATTTCATTATGATTACGTTATAACAGGACATTCATAGCATTTTTAATCCAATTACAGGGACACACAAAAGAAATCGGTTACAATACTGTCTTTGAGCAATAATTTCTGGAAATGCATTTTCAATTTCTGCATGTGCTTTTAAATTTAACGTTTATTTTAAATGTGTCCCTAATTAATATAAATATTTAGTACCTAATAGTCGTCGTCTGATCCGTCCGTCTGTCTGCCCGCACAAAAACTATCCTGCCGAATCATTTGAAATTTTAAATATCTATTTGTTGCCGGATTTTGTGGAGTCATTGCAAATTTTAATAAAATCAGATAAATAGTTCGAATACAGGGACAGTCAAAAGTATTCCGTCACATTACGGCCGATGAGATGAAATAGTTCCAAGTACTTTTTAATGATTTAAACTCGTAGAAACAAAATGAAATATATATGCATTTAGAGCACTAGAATATATATTTTGTAGAACATGCCACGCAAAAATATTTATTTTCATTTACACGTCACCACAAAAGAATTCCATTACAAATTAGTATGGGGGGAGGACATTAACTTTTCTATAGATTTTATCATAGAGTCATTTTCTCAATTTTACTAGCAGGTCTTTTAAAGAATAACTTTTTCGGGTAAAATTGCATAATCGAGTTCACATTGGCATATTTGAGCCAGCATGTCATACTGAAAAAAATATGTTCAGATTTGTAAATCACTTGTGATGACACTTGACGGCTCAAAGTTCATAGAAACGAGATATTCAGATCTCGCTCGTACCTTATAATATAGACATTGCCTACAGTAAAATTATCGTAAATATATATATGCTCTAATTAGAGAGTATACCCTAGAATGTATATACTGCAGCTTTTTGACAAAGAGGGGGTATACAGTGGTTCTTAAAAAATGCAGAAAGTATACGGCGTATACCTCTCTAAACTCTCTACCACATTCATGATTGTCCATTCGTTTTATTTTATGCATGCTAAAACGAAATACAGCTCAATTTCACAAGAATGAGTTTAAAAAGAAAACATAACAGCGTATGTAGTGGCCAGCATGCACGGCCCATTTAAATCAGATTGAACATACCTGGAACACGTTCGAAAGGACACACTGTACTCCTTTGTTGGTGTTTTCCAGATTTTATATATACTTTTTAAAGAGAAAATACCCTATTTTTTATCGAAAACCTAATCGCATGCATATAAAACAGATGTAGATATTATATTATTATATATATTAACTATTTTCTTCTAACTATTTAAGTGCACCACACACCATATAAAAAATTCCCTCATTCTACTCAACCATCATGATTTGCGCCAATTTTAGGTAGTAAAATTGGTGTGACGTATGTTATTGACGTCATTTTAAAGAGTTCAAATTCTGATACAAGATAGTTTGATGTTTTATTACTGTTTTGTATAGTTTGATTTCCCACTTTTTTTAACCGTGTATAGGAATTTTTATGTAATATTTTGCAATTGTAGCATTCACTTTGCTATTTTTTATCATTTCAATTTGTGACAATATATAATCAATTAAAAATAGCATTTTTTTCTTTTTTTAAGCATATTATTAATATAACTCTGTTCTAAGCAATATCGCTCAGACTAATCCCACTGAGGGAAGTCCTAGTGAAGATATGTAACAGTGAAACAGTAAATTTTTCAGTCAGAAAATTGTATGTTTGGACATGAAAGAAGGATGAGATTTTGAAAAATGAACACTTGTTACAAGTTAACAAACTACATTTTTAAGCAATATTTTACCGATTTTTATCTAAGACAGAGATAATTCAAAGATAACCTTTTTCATAATTTCCATTTATCTAGAAATGGTAAAAAATAAAATGATACTAATTATTATAAAACTATTTCTAGATAAAAGAAAACAGTAAGTGATGGCGCCATTCAGCTATTAAATTGAGATTTAGAAATATCAGATCTGTACAGTTCACATTTTTGTTATGCATCAAAAAGATTTTTTTCCTTTTTTTTTTCTTTTTGCTAACTATAGTAATTAATAGTACATGAATTTTTATTTATGCATTTATTTTTAAACATTCAATTTCCAGAAATTGTTTTTCCCCTATTTTATTTTCAATGTAGTTTTTGTCATGGATCGATATTCATAGATGTGTTCTGGAGAACACATTCATGTTTGAATATCCCACTTGCAGTCCATCTGAAACTGAAAAAATTATGTTGATCAGCCTGTGTTTTGTTCCAGAATCCAAATGCAAATTTGACAAAAAGAAAAAAAAGATGATGTGTGGTCTGATAGAGGTTATTATCGCAAAAAGACAATATATATGTATATGAAACATTAACCTCTCTAATTCATTTGCATCCTGTAAAAAAAGCAGGATCTGCACAATTATAAATAAGGATTGACCTGCAGAATCTTCAAAGGGGATAGGCGATTTTACAAATTTGGAATTTTCTATCTGATGTGAACTTCGGTTCAAGGCTAGTTTTTATTTATTTTTTTTTTCAAAAGAAATCACATTGCTTTTCCTATTTTATAGCAGATCGAGTTTGGATCCGGTTGCCTTCTACTTTTTTGACATGGGCAGCGTTTGGGTGTCGTTCATTTGTACTTTTTTGCTGCTGGTCGGATTCACTTCTATTTTTCAGCTGTGCCAAGTGCATTGGGTTTGGGGACAGATTATTTCAGGTTTGGGTCAGTTTTGGATTGGAGTTTCATTCTTGCGAAAAGAATAGAGGTTAGCTTAATTTTTGCAAAAGAAAGTCTAAATATATTTGAAGTTAAAAACGATATATAGTAAGATTTATAACAAACATGCACAGATAATTATTTAGGTATTCGTACTTTTTAATTTTGTATATAATATGGTTATTCATTTTTACGTATGAGCCAGCTTTTCTAGATAGTTCTTCTGTTTTTAAATGTAATATTATATCCTCAATTTAAAACAGTTATAATAATGTGAAAATTTGGCAGTTTTGGTTATTTTTAATGCATTGTTCATGTTTTAACAACTTATAAGTTAATAAATATATGTTTTTATTTATGTGTTATATGCAAAACATTGTGTCCATTTCTCATGGAATGGCCCAGTAAAACCCATGAATAGCAGACACCTCGCAACTGACAAATTTTCTATTCATAATCTATATTATAAAGGCCAAACGTATCTGTGCGTAATGCATACGTCATTTGCGAATGGCAACACTTTCCCCTTCAATTTCAATTTCGCAATTTTCGCTACTGTAAATTTTATATTTCTAAACACCGCACATTTTTATTTTTTACACCGTCATATAGAGAAAAAAATTTACTTTTAAATGCAATTTGTTTCAAATCTGTATCTCAATTTATCTTTGAAATAATTATTTTATCGTTTTAAGTACAAATTTTGTAATTGTGGCAACAGAGTCACTCCATTTTCTCTTAAAATTGGGGTAAAAAATAGAAATTAAAATGCGTATATTATTTCAAGTATCGTCTGTAATAAAATCTGGTGAATTTTCGTTTTATTTCGTTTAATAATTTGGAAATTATAGTTTTTTTGTTAATTTTAGTTTAAAATAACATTTGTTTGAGAGTTAGACTGACCAACATAAGATGCGATTGTTTACTGTAACTAATTTTGTAGATTTATTATAAATCAGTGAAACAATTCTTTCACAAAGAATTTCTTTCATCGAATTTCGACGGGTTCCACGTCGTATAAAGTAAAAAGGAAACAGAAAAAAGTATTCAATACATTTTGTGTTTATTAGAATCTACCGACACTATTAGTATTGAAATACAAGTGCAAATTTGTATTTAGAAAAAAGTCGTGGATATATTTACATATAAAAATACCAAATGTTGATCTTAAATATAAACTGACCGCTGTCTGACATATTTCTAAGCTCATTTTTTATTCTCAATACGTATTCAATTGATAGATGTTCTGACTCAGATGCTATGTAATCAAACAAGGTATATCTATTTTTTTTTATAAAGTAGAGTATTTTTCCAAAAATGCTGTCGAATTTGATGTTTTCCACCGAATTTTACATATGTGACAGTTTGAGAAAAATCGTGAATGCTAATCAAGCGCTAATAACTCAACTTGTGGTTCATTTATCGAAAAAAAAATCCACTCAATTCCAAATCATTCTAAATATTTTTATTATTTTCTTTTAAAAATGAGTTTGCTAACATGCGAGAAATTTTAGTGTTGTTGAGCGAATAAAAATATATTGTGGAAGTGTCGGACAATATGGAAGACTTCAATATCTCACGCATGCAGTGTTGCAGCCAAGCGCAAAACTGCCAAACAACATGCTTTTCTTTTGAATTATATAGCCATAGGATTACAAGCATATAAAACATTCATACAATACTTTCTCTGGAGAAAATGAATACCTCAGAATACTTGAGAAGTTACATTTCCGAAATTGAATAAAGGCTGATTTTTAGATGGCCTGCTTCTTCTTCAATATATTCTGAGAAAATTTGAATCTTTGATGCCTCACCAGATTTTACAATTATGTAAAAAAAAAAACTAATTTAATGCAAGACTTCTTGTCTATTTATATCGAAGACAATTTGTAATTCAATAAAGAACGCTTTGAAACTTGTTAAAATAACATCTAGGTCTCCTAAAATAAATTCCAAAAGCCAGTAACATGCAAAGGATGACAGTTCAGAAAAAAAAGACAAACTACATTTTTCTGAGATTCTCGATTTTAATTTACAGTAGCAGCGATAGATGGTGCTGCAAGAAATAAGCATTAAACCAGAGCGAGATTTCTGCCCACTCTCTTCTATCAGTATTTATGTGAAAGAAAAAGGTTAAACGTATGGATTTTTTCTTAGTCATCTATAATATTTTGTTGTATGGGTGAGGGTTCTTCTATATACTTAACGTCAATACTGAGAGAAAACAAAAGACGAAATTCTGGACTCAATTTAGCACCCATTGCTTGCTGCAAAATCTACCGTTACTTTTAAAAAGTAAAATCAAGAATCGAAGTGAAAAAACCCTAACATTTTACATAACCTTTCTGCAAAAATTTCTTGAAATATGTGACCATTTGTAAATTACTGACTTCTAAAATCAGTCAGTCTATCTTAAAGACACGCAATATTATTAAAAGCTGTGGGATGATGGCTAAAAGAAGCACTTAAAAAATAAAATTGACTTCGATATGTCAATTAGAAGTTTAATATGCTGAAATTTCCAAGCCACAAGCCCCGTTCCAACCCCCATAAAGCCATATGTACTGAGCCCATCCTACAATTAAAATTATTCATAAAACACACTTACTTATACTCATATGTTATTTTCAGATTATATTCAAAACTCATAAGAAAATCAGTTTAAAATTAAAGAAACAGATAATAAAAGAAAATCATAATTTTAAAGTTCTACAAAAAAGCATATTTTTAAAAATGCATCTTGATAACTTATCAAACCAAATAAAATTCCTAAAGATTTCTTTAAATAAATGTACCATCAATATAGTTTTAACGAGTAACAAATAAGTAAATTGCCATCACAATATAGTCTCGTTTGAAAGAATTTGGAGGAGTGCACAGGTCGCATTTGATCGAAAAATGTTTTCCAGATGTGTTGAGCTGGACTTGGACGGAACATATAGATTTAAATCCAGGCCCAGTCTCGACCTGGAAATTCTGGCAAGTGCAGATCTTGAGAAAGAATGTAATCCAGGCCACGCTCAATCTGAAAAAAATGAAGTCTGGTCCTATCAATATTTGCAGAAAATTGTACGACCACAATCCGGTATATCTCTAAAACACAGTAGATCTGACCCAACCTGGACCTTGTGAATTTAAACTGGCCCGGCCTATCCTGGGTTCGAGCTAGCCCCCAACTCAGATACTTAGCATGTCCAAAAACTGGCAACGTTCATAGGTGGCTGTTTAATTTTTTTTTTTCAGTACACTTGTGCCTTGCTGATATCAGGCTTGCATTATTTACCTACATGGTCGAGCCAGCCGGAACTGAAGATAATTGTTCTCAGAATGTGTAGGGCAAGCAATATGTTTGCAAAAATATTAATAGCAATAACGAACTTCTGTTAACGAATCGTTAGTAATATACCTTACGAGGTTTCTCAAATTCAAAGCTCAACTACGTGAATCTTTGAGATGTTTTTTGATTAATTTTTAACTATAAAGTCATAAAATTGACAAGAGTGACTATAGAAGAGCTTTGGAATTGAAAAGCTTTTTTCGTTTTCGATTAATAAAGTATTTGTCGACACATACGATATTCATATCATGGCTTCAGGTTCTCCTTTCCCGTGATGTAGCTCCGGAAATTCAATTCAAAGCGCAATCTGCAACAGTATTTTCTGAAAGGTCATTTTTTTTATCAAGAAATAGATAACGGCATTTGATTACACAGCATCTGAATGAAAACATCTGACAATCTTATGTCTTATGCGCTTCACAAACGAAATTGATTCAAAAAGTGTCAGAAAGTAGCTCTTTTAAATTTTATTAGAGTCTTAATAATGACCGATAAATATTTTCACAAATCTACTTTTTATGAAGCAGCTCCAAATATTATGGTGTGTTTAACCTTTCTTTTTTAGGTACGTTGGTAATTATATAATTACGTAGCAAAAAATTCTGATACATTATGGTCAATGTGGAAAAAAGTTTCAAATGCTTTTTAATGGTCTTACACTTTTTCGAACATAATAAAATTGATATGCATCTATGAAATACTATACTATGAATACCATACTATAAATACTATAATATACATTCTGTATAATCTGTGGTGCAAAGAATATTTGTTATTGATTTATAAGGCCACAGAAAAATGTTTCATTGCATAAATATGTATTGAGACATTGATTCGCGTTTTAATTATATTAAACTATTTAACATTTTATAAAATAGATTATAGTTACTGAGGATTACTACAAGCTATTTCCTGTATAATAGAAAGCAGATAGTATTTACAGGGACACACAAAATATTGCGGCTACTATACTATATCTGAAATATTGTATACTTTTACACAAAGATCTGAATACTTTTAGAAGCGTTCATAAATATGTAGCACCTATAGTCATCGTTCAGTCTATTCGTCCGTCCGTCTGTCTGTCCACATGTAACAGAGCTAAAACTACCCACCAAATTTAAAGTTTGAGATTTAAAATATATAATTGTTGCATAATTTTGTCGAATCAATTCAAATTTTATAAAAATCGGATCTATAGTTTAATTACAAGGACAATCGAAAGTATTCCATCACAATACGGTCAATAGGAAAAATAGTTTCAAGTACATTTTTATGATGCTATATACTTTCGAATATAATAGAATTGACATGAATCTATAAAGTAGATACTAAAATATACATTCTATACAATCTATAACTCACAGAATATCTATTATTAATTTAAAGGGCTATTCAAAAGTATACCACTGGATTATGATATGAGGAAAAATATTGTTTGGGAAGTGTTTTAATTATATTAACCTATTTAATATTTTATGAAATTGATGTAAGTTGCAGCGGTTTAGTACAAGTTACTTCCTGTATAATAGAACATAGATAGTATTTACATGAATGCACAAAAGATTTCGACCACTATACTGTATCCGAATTACTGTATACTATAACAGTTAAGATCTGAATATTTTTAAATTTCGTTAAAGTACAAACGCACCTCATTTGCTACGCTTCACTGCAATTTCCGACTTGTTTCTTTTATTCTAAACTACAAACTAGAGGTCTGCACTGGCCGAAATTTCCAGGCCCGGGCCCGGCCCGAAAGTTAAAATTGCGGCCCGGGCCCGGCCCGAAAGAAAGAAATATTGGCCCGACCCGAAAGTTAAAATTTCGGCCCGAACGAAAAAAATAATGGCCCGACCCGGCCCGGCCCGAAAGCTAAAATTTCGGCCCGAACTCGGCCCGGTCCGGAAAAAAGTTTAAAATTCGGTCAGAACCCGGCCCGGCTCGAGTGAATTTCTACAAAACATTGATCTTTAATCTTATGGAAGAGTTCTGACCAAAAAAAATTATATTAGTCATTTTTTTTTCTATGTTTATTATCTCCATTTATGCAGAAGTGCCGTAGGCTGCGATATTTATGCTTTTAAATGAATCTTTGTTTGTTGTATGTAAATGTTTCAGTTATCACTAGTATTATTAATCCATATTCCCTGTAATGGAGACAAAAAATCGAAAAAGCGGTATATGGCGAAATCGCTTTGGAACGAAAAAAAATGCATTCCCTTCTTAACAGATGTAAATGTTTAATAAATTTTTTTCTTCCATATTGTTGTATTATTTTTGCCCTTTTAGAACATTTTAAAAGAAACTTTCAGTTTTCAGTTTAAAAAAAAAAATTCCGTCATAATCATGTTTTTTTTTTTTGTGTGTGTGTGTGTGTGTGTGTGTGTGTTTAATTCTATTTTAAAACGCCTAGTAATCTACGATTCTTTAAAAGGAATAAATTCTAATGTTTAATTGTAGAATAATGACGGCTTAAAAGTATATGCTTTTTTTGCAGAAATTTTTGGACAAAGCGAAATATTACTGATTTATAAAAAGTCGAGAAAAGGATTTTCATATAGGAAGATTCAATAGGTACTGATTATTTTGGTCAATGAAAACCAGGAACGTACGGACTTCGTACGGAAAAAAAGTTAGGCCCGGCCCGATACTCCAGCAAAAAAATTAAGGCCCGAGCCCAGCCCGGCCCGGCCCGGCCCGAAAGGATTAGTGACTAGGCCCGGCCGGAGTCTTCAGAAGTAAGGCCCGAGCCCGGCCCGCAGGCCGGGCCGGGCCGGGCCGGGCTCGGGCTTCAGGCCGAGGCCCGGCCCGTGCAGACCTCTACTACAAACAATATAAATGAGTCCTTCTTTGAATGCTGAAACATCTGAGAATCTAAGTAATCGTTAACGTTGCTAATATATATTGCCTGTCCTGCGACCATAATGTGATTTTAAAATATCCGGTAAATTTATCCCATAAATATATATTCAGTGCTCTTTAAAGTAATCTTTATTATAGAGTAAGTAAAATCTGCTTTTTTGTAGAAACTGAGTCCTAGTGAGTCGTAGTGAATTTTATGGTATGATCGAGATGGGATATGAATTATGAAAATGTGGAAGGGTCAGGTCCGGACCGGGAAATTTCGGGCCTTGCATACCTCTAAGTTACTGGATCTTCATTTCCAGTGCAAAATAAATTTTCTCGCAAATTTTGATGAGTGGTCATAAGTTGTTTAACTAGAAAATCTTCCAAAGAAGAGCCCCAACGTCTACTTCTACTTCTACATATTAGTCATTGCATTTTAATCATATTTTACATCATATTCAACATCCTACAATCCACATTTTATTTACTTTTTAATTACATAAATATTTATATCTATGTAAAAATCTTAGAAGGTGTCAATAGTAATAAATAATAGAAGCAAATATTCAAATAGAACTATTTACTTTAACTGAATCTGTGACATTTTATTTAAAAATTTAGTGATTATATAAATATATATATATCTATAATAATAAAGAGACAACTATGTTTGTCTGTCAGCGCTGTTCTGAAGAGACTGCTGTACGTAGAGTTACAAAATTTGGAATGAAGGTACTTTTATACATGTAGTTTTGCACCTCGAAGCCCGATTTTCGATTTTTTGAAAAGATTTTTTTAAATAATTTTTTTGGCGATTTTTAGCGTTCTTTTTGCGGCTTTATCCCATTAGTGAAAGAAATACGGTTTAATTCTTTTAACCCAATATAGCAATTTTTTTTCTCATTTCAACAAAGTTTATTCGGAATTTGTACAGCGATTTTTGAATTTTTAACGAATTTTTTAGTGCGATTTTTAGTGTTTTTTCTCATTTTGCGGCTATTTTCTGAGATTGGTAAAAAGAAAATAGTTTCAAACTTTAACCTAATTCCCTAAATTTTGTGTCTGTTACGATTTTTAGATTTTAACGATTTTTAATGCGATTTTCAATGCGATTTTTAACGATTTTTCGAGATTTTTTCAGTTTAACATTTCTTTTCTTTTTTAGTTGTTCTATAAAAAACATTGAACCGTTAAGAACATAATAGAAAGTATTTTTTGCGAAGTCTATCTAAAATGTCAAAATTTCAGGCACCACTATCATTGAATAACAATTTCATCAAATATCGTAAATTCTTACTTAAGACTGAAACCCCTTCGAGTAATATATCGCCTGATAGGTTGTTTAACACTGTTTCATTTAGATATAGATAAAAAAATTAAAAAGAATATTGTGACACATTTTAGGGTACGAAATTGGAGGGATGCGAACAATTTTAGAAAATATAACAAGGAGGTTCTGTTTGAAATTTTAAGATAGTTTATATTATATAATAAGAATTTTAAAGTGCCGACAATGTTCTGGAGAGACCGCTGCACAAAGAGCTACAAAAGTTTGGGAATAGGTACCTCTACATATGAAGTTTTGCACCTCGAAGGTGGATTTTCGATTTTTAAATTTAATTTTTATGCGATTTTTAGCGGGGTTTTTATAATGTTTCGAGGCGATTTTTCAACATTAGGGGGAAAATGTTGATAAACAAGCGAAAATGACTGCTGTATGTAGAGTTACAAAATTTAGAGGAAAGGTACTTTTATACATGTAGTTTTGCATCCCGAAGCCCGATTTTCGATTTTTTGATTAGATTTTTTATTTTTTTAAATATTTTTTAGGCGATTTTTAGATTTCTTTCTGCGGTTTTAGGAGATTAGTTAAAGGAATATGATTTTATTCTTTTAACCCAATATAGCAATTATTTTTCTGTTTTCAACAAAGTTTATTCGGAATTCCTATATCGACTTTTAAATTTTTAGTGAAATTTTATGGAATTTTTAGAGTTTTTTCACATTTTGCGGCTATTTTTTAACATTGATAAATAGAAAATTGTTTCAAACGTTTACCTTAATACACGAAATTTTGTCTGGTACAATTTTTGAATTTGAATGACTTTTACTGCGATTTTCAGCAATTTCTCGAGACTTTTGGATTTAGCATCTATTTTTCCTATCATTATTCATGGAATATTTCCAATTACAATGTTTTTCCTATTAGAGGAAAATTGACCCCTGCGATTTTTTAATATTTAGTGATTTTTAATGGTATTTTTACCGTTATTTCGAGTTTAGCGGCTTTTTTTTTCATTACTTTAGAAAATTATATTTTGTTTCAAAATTTTAGACTAATCCTTTGATCTCGAAAATTGGCAGTGATAGATTAGTATCTTTTTTTTAATTTCTAATGCTGTAGTGGCAGTTCTGCTTGCTGAAAATATAAAGTTACATTTTTTAGTTGAGGTTTGTTTTAATTTGATAAATTAGTTGTATATTTAATAGAAACGTCATATCTTTTTTAAACAGGGTAATGAAGTTGTTTATCACAAATTTTTAAAAGTATGTAGACAATTTTTAGGGTTAGTAAATTTATTCTTTGGACATTATTTTGCCAAATATGATAACTATTCGGCTGTTGTTGTTTTATTTATTAAATAAATTGTTCATTTACTTTTATTTTCTTTTTTGTATTATACAATCTGTTTTATTCCATAGTTATTGATTAAAGTTTTATTTTTAAATTATGGATTTTCCCTTTTTAAAATATTGTTCAAAGTAAGATACCTTTCAGTCAGCCGGACACCAGTGTTATAAATGCGTGTATATATACATACATGTACATATACGTACATGTGGATATATATATGTGTACATATACAATATGATTATATATGTATGCGTGCAATAGATGTGCACATGCATGGTATAAATACATATATATGTGTGTATATATAACACTGGTGTCCGGCTAATTGAAAAGTACCGAAAATAATTTAAACATGCATATGTTACTGATATATATAAACGAATTCTTGGCACAGATGTCATGTACGCACCACATTAGCGCGAGTGCAAAAAAGTGGCGATTTTATGCCTCATATGGTAACCCAATCATTATTGTTTATTTTTTGATAAACTGTTTATTTACTTTATATTTTCTTTTATAAATTGATATAAATTGTTTGTTTTACAGTTATTAATCAAACTTTTGTAGTTTATTATTATTTTCTTTTTAAAATAATAGAAAATAATTTAAAAAATATACATGTAACTGATATTTTATAACGAAGTTTTTTTTCAAACTGGCGTCAGAAAAATGTCGTATCCTGTTCTGTTTTTTGGCGAATTTTTTTCACGTTAAATTAATCGATGCGGTTGTAATCACCAGCATTTGGGGTTGCTTTATAGCTGCGTTCGTAATTATATAAATACGTTGCAATTACTGGTGTGGTTCAGTCCGTCTGTTCATCTGCATATAATAACGCAAAAACTGCTTGGCTGTTGTTGTTTTATTTAATAAATAAATTGTTCATTTACTTTTATTTTCTTTTTTGAATTATATAAACTGTTTTATTCCATAGTTATTTTTATAATTATATTAAATCATATTATAGTTACATTATACCCATAGTTAATTCCATAGTTAAATTAAAGTTTTTTGCTTATGGATTTTTTGTTTACAATATTGTCAAAAATAAGATATTTTTAAGTCAGCCGGACAACATATGTTACATTTGCATATATATGTCTATATGCATGTATATATACATACATGTACATATACGTACATCTGGATATATATGTGTGTATATGTGTACATGTACAATATGATTATATATGTAGGCATGTAATATATGTTCACATGCATGGCACAGATACATATATATGTGTGTATATATAACACGGGTGCTCGGCTAATTGAAAAGTACAGAAAATAATTTAAATATACACATGTTACTGATATACATAAACGAAGTTTTCGCCAAATTGACAGAAAAAAAGCACGAAACGCGATGCATATATGATATCTGGTGAAGAATGCCGTATCCTGTTCTATTTCTTTGGCGTTTTTTTTTTCACGTTAAGTTAATCAATGTGGTTGCGATCACCACATTTGGGGTTGCTTTATAGCTGCGTTCATAATTATATAAACATTTAACAATTACAATTGTCTTTCAGTCCGTCTGTTCATCCGCATATAATAATGCAAAACTACCCAACGGAATCATTTGATTTTTTAAAATATATAATTTTTGCATAATTTTGTCGAGTGTTTTCAATTTTTATGAAAATTGGATGCATAGTTCAATTACAAGGGCAGACACAAGTATTCCGGGTATTACTTGGTTATCCCGTCGGCCAATTTCGCCAGATTATACAAATCGCCAAACTAATAGCCAAGTTATACCTATTGACATAATTTTTAGCACTTTCCAACAAAGTTGATAAGTGCTTATGCATTCTGTTTATCTGGCCGGATGGCCGTCTGTCCGCGCTCTAACTCCCGTAAATATAATAGAATTGCTATGAAATTTTTATACGTTAATCAAGTTTATTCTAGCACGAACACCTATTGAAAATGAAGTATCTACCATGATTAGTTTATCTAGAGAGAGAATCAAAAGTTTCCCATTACATTACGGCCTATGGGAAAAATTCGTTAATATACTCGGATTGCCATGAAATTTTAGGAAGTTATTGACGTTTACCCTAGCACGAACGCTATTGAAAATGAAGTTTCTACCATGATTAGTTTATCTACAGGGCGAATCAAAGTTTACCATTACATTGTGGCCTATGGTGAAAAATCGTTAATATATTCGGATTGCCATGAAATTTTAGGACGTTATTGACGTTTACCCTAGCACGAACCTTATTGAAAATGAAGTTTTTACCATGATTAGTTTATCTACAGGGCGAATCAAAAGTTTCCCATTACATTACGGCCTACATGGAAAAATCGTTTCAAAGGAATTTTAAAGATGTTATACCCTGTCAAGCATATTAAAATATGCATTCTATAAAATATAAGGTGAAAATGTAGCTATTATTCATTTACATGGCTACACAAAAGAATTCCATTAGATAATGGTAAAAGGGGGAATTGTGTGTGACATATTTTAAATATATTAAGCTGTTTCATGTATAATAAAATTGATATATGTCACTGAAGCTTAATATAAATTATACGCTACTGTCTTGCATAATATGAAGTACATAGCATTTACAGGGCCACACAAAAGATTTAAAATAGTATATTCTTTCCGAAGTGCCGTACATGTGTCCGATGATGGCTGATGGAGGGATAAAATGCATTTCAATTATAATATGCGCGTTTATATTTCGCTAAATATATGCACATTATATGGTGTGTATAAATGTTATAGTTGATATACAGGGCTACCCAAAAGAGCTCACCAACGTTACTGAATATGAGCGTAAATTTTTTAAACGTGATTCTTAAATAAGCTATGCATTTTTACGCTGAGCTTCATTCAATTTACTGAGAAATGTTTGCAGAATATAGATAAAAGGATATACAGGGCCACGCAAAGAATTCGGTACATGGACGCCTATGAATGATAATTTATGAGAATGTGATTTCAGTTGTTTTAAAAGTGTTTTAGTTTACAATAAATTTTAGCCTAATGCTGACGTGTAATAAAGGTACAATGTAAACTACAGGGCTGAACAAAAGTATTCAAGTATGTTTCCATCTAATAGTATGAAATGCTGAAAAAGAAATTTCAAGCTACTGGCTATTTTGTTGCCAAACTAACTTTTCTCATTATATCAACTGACATATGAAATACAGAGCTGTTCAAAAGTACTGGAGTACATATTTGGGTATATTTGGCAATACACTATTATTTCCCTAAATAACAAAGTTTTGTTAAAGATTTCATTAAGTGTTGGAAAGTGCTTCATAATCTATGCTTAATGCATGATTTTTCTTACTTGTTATTTTAAACAACAAAAAAACAAATAATTAGTACAATAATACTATGAAATACAAGTAAAAAGTCGAAATAAAAACAACCAAGATAGGATAACCAAGTAGTACCTTTTTTACATAATATTATTTCATTTTTAAAATGTTAGAAAATTATTAAAGTATACGTAACTGGTAGTTGATAATTAATTTTTGCCAAATTGGCGTCAGAAAGAAATCGCGCCACTGTGGTGCGTATATGACATTTGTGCCTTTCCTTTTTAAAGTAATAATAATTTTTTTTTAAATATATATGTAACTGGTATTTATAAACGAGGTTTTCCATAAATTGGCGTCAGGAAAATCGCGCCAATATGGTGCGTAGATGACATCTGTGTCAGAAGTATTTATATAAATATCGTATATTTTTTTACGTATATATGTTTTACTGTATATTGTTTATTAAATATATATGTGTTTATAAACTATTGAAAAACCATGTTTTTTCCGCCATCTTCAGAAATCTGATATGTTGCTAAAATAGCTTTCTGTCACTATCTTCAATTCTTTCATCAATCGCGCCAACTGAAACAGGATATGAAAATCTTTCCGACATCTGTACCCAAGCTGCCATTGGCTGTTAGTTTTTTTTTGTTTTTTTTAACAATTGAAAAATGGTTGTTGTTTTGGTGGAGAATTGACAAAATGACGTGGTCACTTTTGAATTTAAATTAAATTCTTTACTTTTAGAAGAATTTTTATTTGAATAGGAAATTAAAATGTTTAAAATCATTGTAATAAAGGAGAAAACTAACAAATTTAAAAATGGGTAGACGGAAATTAACAGATACGGAAAAAGCCGAATCCAAAGAAATGAATGACCGTGAATGTCGCATTCAATGACATTAAACACAATACGCGTACTTAAACAATCATAAAGTGATTTTTATTTCGACTTTTTATTAATGCTTTACTAATTTATTTGTTCTTTTGTTATTTAAAATAAAAATTTAGTCAACATGTAAAAGTTGCTTATTAGTTTAATAATTCGTATCATTTGCGAAATTGGTCGACGGGATAACTAAGTAGTACTGTATTTGGTTTGGTGCAAAAACGTCTTTCAATGCAGAAAACGAGAAAATAAAAAGATTATCGAGCCGCTGAAAACTAATTACGTGTTGAAATGCGATCGCAAAAAAGGAAGCAATTTGATGCCGAACCGATTAATTGTAAAACATCATGTCTCGAGGGCGACCGATCCACTAGCCATAGCGTTTTACAATCGGTCGGCTCTAACCAGGAAAATTTGAGTGCCAATAGTGATTCTAACAAACCGTAAAATGTTATAGCTATTCTTTTGATTTTCCACCACCTAAAAAGAAAACTAAAAAGCAATCCGCTTGGGAAAAACTGGAAAAAACTTTTTTGAATCAATGTCTAATGGACCCATTCACAGATGCATGTGCTGCGATTGACTTTCGGTTTAAAACCTCCATCACCAGAATTCTGCTCTGTAAAATCAAACAGTATATGCCAAAGTCTTAAAAGTATAACAGTATATGCCAAAGCTGTATTTTAGTAATGATTACTTTCGCACCAACAATGTTACATAGTTTGAAATGTTTCTTTCGTCGCCAACTTTTATGCTTGGCGACAATGGAGTGATGTAACTTAAACGAACCGTACCTTCAAATTGCAGCATGTATAAAGTCATTTATGGATAATACGCAATAAAACAACTGGTATTTAGCTTAAAATGATAGATGAATGTTTCGAGTGAAATATTTTTCAAATGGATGGTGTAATTTCGTAAATTACCATTTTTTTTTACTTTATTTTTTTTCCTTATGAATATGTTCGCAGTGTGCTGTTAATAATAAAATGTTAAACTGTTTATTCTATAATCGTTAATTATTTTTTTTTAATTTATGAATATTTAATTTTTAAAATTAAAGAAAATAAGGTACTTTTCGGTTATCCGGGTGAGTTCGATATGTGCATATACATGATTATATACATGTTATATGTACATGTGTATATACCTATACATACCTGTGGATATATATTTATATAAACAATATACGTATACATATATATGAATGAATGTGTAACACTGGCACCCGGTTAACCCAAAAGTACCGAAACTAATATAAAAATATAAATATTACTGATATTCGAAAACGAGTGGCATTATAAAAAATAGCACCGAACCGGTACATATTTGACATCTGTTTCAACAGACATTGACTGTTACTTTTTCTAAGAAAATATATTTCCAGCGTCAATTTGTCTTGTAATTTGTTACTTTCCAAAACTTTGGCACAGATATGATATACACGCCACATTGCCGCGATTGAAACAGAATGACGATTTTATGCCTCACATAGTAGCTCAGTTATTGTTGTTTATATTCTTCTATCTTCTATAATAATAAAAAGAGAAATTTGTGAGTGTGTCAGCGGTGTTCTGAAGAGACAGTTGCAAGTAGAGTTACAAAATTTGGAAGGAAGGTACCTCTGTATATGAAGTTATGCACCACAAAGCCCAATTTTAAATTTTTTGATTAGATTTCTTTAATTTAACTTTTTAGTAGATTTTCAGCGTTCTTTTTATATTTCTTTGGGATTTTTCCGCATTAGTGAAAGGAATACGGTTTCATTCTTTTAACCCAACATAGTAAATTCAGTTCTCTTTTAAATAACGCTTATTTGGAATTCGTGCAATGATTTTTAAATTTTTAACGAATTTTTTAACTCGATGTTTAGTATGTTTTCGCAATTTGCGGCTATTTTTTAAGATTGATAAAAGGAAAATTGCTTCAAGCTTTCAGCCTAATTTATTAAATTTTGTCCACTACGATTTTTTAATTTCATTGATTTTAATGCGATTTTCAGTGCAATTTTTAAGTAATTTTTAACGATTTTTCAAGATTTTGTGCTTTTAGATTTAACTCGATGTTTAGTATGTTTTCGCAATTTGCGGCTATTTTTTAAGATTGATAAAAGGAAAATTGCTTCAAGCTTTCAGCCTAATTTATTAAATTTTGTCCACTACGATTTTTTAATTTCATTGACTTCAATGCGATTTTCAGTGCAATTTTTAACGATTTTTCAAGATTTTGTGCTTTTAGAATTGATTTTTTTCCATTTTTGTCAATATTATAGGTTTTTTTAAACATCATGGTTATCACGGACTCGGGCAACGCCGGGCGGATCAGCTAGTATATATATATATACATACATAAATTCCATTTGTATTCATGTTATTTATTTATTTAATTTTTCGCCATGTTCAATGTGGCAATTTTCTGTTAAATTCAAATGGTTCATATATTGTAATACAATTAATGATTATATATATATATGTAAGAAATGTGGGTGTTATCGCAAAAGTACGACAATCTGATGAAGTGAAAATGATGGTACGAATAACGTAGCTGCTCGATATGTCATTATTTATTACATCTGAACAAATATTACTTCCCATTTATTCATTGCTGAAGAAAGTTTACAGATAAATGTAGACAAGTGAATCTAGTGGTTTAGTGGTTTCTTCAAATAATTAAAAATACACAAGAACAGGAAACATCACATTTTATTATCGTTCACTTTCACTGCCACTCCACACATCCCTCAATCTCCATCACTCGATAATAAATACAGATATTGTTCTTGATTCAAAAATCAAACATTTCCATAAAAAAAGCACCACAACAGACAAGCCATCTTTTCTGAGTCAATATCACCATAAATGATAGAAGAATAAAAAGGGGTCTGTGCAAAGCCGTCTCTGGAAGAACATTGCAACTCCACAAAACGTTCTAAATTAATCGGATAAGCACCGTGAGTTCTTTAACAGTGGGAAGGTCAGTCGATTCTGATTCTTTTATAACCAAACTGACAGTTCCGACTTACCTCAGAGAGTCTTGCTCCGCCTCCCAGCTGACGCAAGCATGTAAAGCCCAATCAAGATAACCAGCAGGTAAGTGTAGAAAATTTCTAACACTTCCATTCATCTGAAGGAAGAGCTTGAGACCGATGCACTTTCCCCACTGGCGGTAATATACGAAATTACACAGAAGTGAACAGTCCAGGCATAAACTTTTTTGAAATTGCCGAAAGACATTTATTTTAATGAAAATAAATAAAACAAAATTAAAGCTTTTGACGAATGTTTTTTATTCTAGAAAAGGGAAATGGATAAATGGAATAATTATAATATTTCGAAATAAGATATTGACATTTAAGTAATACAGTTGAGCTCTTTTTAGGAAAATAAATAATATATTATGCTGAAAAGAAAAAAGGGAACTTTAGCCGATAATTAAATAGTAGTAGATTACGGAAAATAATAATGAAAGTATATTCTTATAAGAATTTAGAACGAAATCGAAACTGGTGAATTTTTTTTTTATTACACACACACACACACACACATATATATATAGGGTGATTCAAAAAAGATAGGGAAAATTTTAAGAGGTGATAGTACACATCAAGACAAATAATATTAAATGGGAAATTAAGGGTCCTAAACGTTTTACAAAGGAGATATCCGCCATTAAATTTTGAGGCCCAAAATTTCAAATAAACATAAAAAACAGAAAATTTGGTCTATTCGTTTGCTGTTTTCACGAAAACTATTCTTTATGTCAGTATTGTCTTGAAAATAAATTATAAAGATAAATTTCAAAAAATGCCGATAGAGGGCGTTTTAGACTTTGGAGCAACGAACAACTATTTTTTACCGTTATTTTTTTCATCTCATTAAATTTTTTTAGAAGTTTAGACATAAACTTAAATTTTGAGCTTAAAATCTGTGGTTAAGTAGCGCAAACTGAACTGTGTTCAATGGGAGTGTGTAGGTTCAAATTTCAAATGATTATAAAAATCAGAAAAAATGGTCAATTCATTTGCAGTTTTCACTAAAATTATTCTTTATGTTAGTATTGTATTAAAAATAATTTATTCAGATAAATTTCAAAAAATTCCGATAGAGGGCGCTTTAGACTTTGGAGTAACGTACAACTATTTTTTACCGTTATTTTTTGCATCTCATTAAGTATTTTTAGAAGCTTTGACATAAACTTAAATTTTGAGCTCAAAATCTGAATCGTTGAGAGTGGTTAAGTAGCGCAAACTGAACTGTGTTCAATGGGGGTGGGGAGGTTCAAAGTTCAAATTATTATAAAAAACGGAAAAATTGGTTGATTCGTTTGCGGTTTTCTCTAAAACCATTCTTTATGTCACTTTTTCCTTGAAAATAAATTTTAAAAATAATTTTCAAAAAATTCCATTAGAGGGCGCCTTAAACTTTAGAGTAACCAACAGCTATTTTTAACCGTTATTTTTTTTTATCTAAATAAATGTTTTAAAAGATTAGACTTAAATTCAGAATTTGAGCTCAAAATTTCAGTCTTAGCTTTTGCAAGCATTTAATTAGATACAAAAAAGTAATGGTTAAAATAGTTGTTGGTTACTCTAAAGTTTAAGGCGCCCTCTAACGGAATTTTTTGAAATTTATTTTTTAAAATATCTTTTCCAGAAAATAGTGACATAAAGAACGGTTTTAGAGAAAACCGCAAACGAATCGACCAATTTTTCCGTTTTTTATAATAATTTGAAATTTGAACCTCCCCACCCCCATTGAACACAATTCAATTTGCGCTACTTAACCACTCTCAACGATTCAGATTTTGAGCTCAAAATTTAAGTTTATGTCAAAGCTTCTAAAAGAACTTAATAAGATGCAAAAAATAACGGTAAAAAATAGTTGTACGTTACTCCAAAGTCTAAAGCGCCCTCTATCGGAATTTTTTGAAATTTATCTGTATAAATTATTTTCAAGACAATACTGACATAAAGAATAACTAGCTGCACCCGTCGAAACTCGACGGAAAAGAATACATATTAGGTATGATAAATATCAATCTTATATACACAGTAAAATACTGAGCGAAATAAACAATTGCCACCTCTTAAAATAGGGATAACATAGCTTTTCATGATGAAGATACACAAACTTTAGAAAATAACAAAAAATAAGGAAAATAACTCATAAATTATTATGTTGTACCTAACTTCAGCTACAAATCTTTTTTTAATGCGGTTTCTAAACCTTAAATATTATTTAAATGCCAAATTATTTAGGAAGTTAATATTATACCCTGGAAGACGAATTCAAAATTATCTGCATAGTTTATTTTTTCTCCGTTTAAATATCGCTTGATAACTGTAGAAAAATTATAATATCAATGAAACATTTTATAATAGAAACAGGGACTTACTAAACTGCCTAACCAACCCACTACATATTTACAGCACTTGCAATAAATTTAATTTATTTATTGGTTTGTATCCTCCATGAACTTGTAAAAATTAATTTTATTGTTATGGCAACGAAAAAAAAAAAAAGACGAAACCTCTGTTATTAATAAGAGTAAAATTGTTGTATTTGTTACTGAAATGCAGAATTTTTTTTATTTTATTTTAAACAATAACTTAATGCAATGAAATGATTTTAATTATTTTTTGATATTATGTAAGATAGAAATATAATAATACCGGCATATCACAGATTTTAGTCTTTTTTTTTTTTTTTTTTTATATGACATCATTTACACCTTCAGAAATACTAATTTTTTCTTAAATAAAAGCGTGATTTATGCAGTTATTTAAGAATTCTTTAGTTTCATAAAATATTCATTCTAATTAAATAGAAATGGCGCAGTTTACAGAAATATTTTCATGTGTGCATACCACGGACCTTTAAATTAATAGAAGTTTACTTTATTTAGATGCAGGAATAAAAGTCAGTGAATATGACATCATCACTGACACAGCCTTAACAATGCATATTATATTCATGGAATAAATTTATCTGGTTTCTGTATGACGACATTTTCTCCATCGACAAAATTTCACTTTAGATATTTTATTAAAGTTTATCTTCTGTTATTTTACTTACATAATACTTAATAATATTACTCAGTAAATAATCTGTGTATTGCAGGGATTGTGCAATCAATCATGACTATGTGCAATCATTTTATTCTGATTAAATTTTACGAAAACCTTTATTTATTTATTTATTCTTTTTTGAAATGCGATTATACATTCACCGATGAGATCAAGCTCCTGATTGGAGAAAAATAATGAAAGAAAATAAATTTTGAGAAAAGCTTAACCTGTTGCCACTGTTTTGAAGAAATGTCATGAAAAAGCTTTTAAAATTAAAAATAAAATATAAAAATTGAAATAAATTAAAAATTAGCCAGAATGGGCACATCTACACATAAACAGCTTTCATTTAAAAAAATAATTATCAAAATCGGGCCAGTAGAAAACTCAGGGCTGATGACCAAAAAAACAGCCAGGTGTTTTAAATATATAGATTTTAGTGAAAACTTCAAATCAATTGACCAATTTTTCTGATTTTTATAATCATTTGAAATTTGAACTTACCCACTCCCATTGAACACAGTGCAGTTTGCGCTACTTAACCACAGATTTTGAGCTCAAAATTTAAGTTTATGTCTAAACTTCTAAAAAAAATTAATGAGATGCAAAAAATAACGGTAAAAAATAGTTTTTCGCTGCTCCAAAGTCTAAAGCGCCCTCTATCGGCATTTTTTGAAATTTATCTTTATAATTTATTTTCAAGACAATACTGACATAAAGAATAGTTTTCGTGAAAACCGCAAACGAATCGACCAATTTTTCCGATTTTTATAATCATTTCAAATTTTGGACCCTAAACTTTGATGGCGTCTGTCACCTTCGGAAGACGTTTGGGACACTTAGTTTCCCATTTAATATTATTTGTCTTGATGTGTACTATCACCTCTTAAAATTTTCCCATCTTTTTTGAATCACCCTGTATATATATATATTACTAGGGGGTTCTGTCCCCTGCAAGCTAGGCCCGCCAATCCCGGTTCAGAGTTTCAAAATATAATAATTTGTCTTTTATGGAAATTACAAAATTACGGCAGATTGTCATGAACAACAGTAATTTTTCATAGTCGGGTTAACATTATCTTGAATGGGGCATTTTTCGAATACCATGTTTCAACCGCTGCTGTCATGACAGCTGACGACTGCTTTGGAAGTTGATAATTAAAATCAATTTGACATTAAAAAATCCACTTAAAAAGAATGGTTGTGTTTCTCATTTATCCAGGGGATCGGACAACATTCGTCCGACCCCCATGTAATTGCTGAAAATTAGTCTTTTATAACGACGCTATAAATAATAATCTTCCGTTTGATTTAAGGATTAAAAAACTCCATCTGTTTAGTAATGATATTGAAAATCATGAAAATTAACGTGTTTTAAAATTTTACGGTTATATGTTATGCTTTGATCGACTTTTAGATATTGTCAGTAATAGGCTTTAATTATTTTCTGTTTCTTAATGCACTATCATGCATATATTAATTTTATTTTTTAAATTTAAACTGTTCATTTTATTTATTGATCTATTTACGAATTTTTTGAGAAGTATCAACTAGTAATTTACAGAAAAATTCGAAAATGTTTGGCGCAGTTTGACATCATCTGTAAACATTAATCATTTTAGCCATTTTTTTAATGTTTGAAAAGCATTTCTTTCCCTGTTCTCAGATTAGTTTATTAAAAAAGCATTTACACACTTTTAAGGTTAAAGTTACTTGCTCCCCTTTTAGCATGTTAAAATTTTAATTTAAAAACATACTAATCTACTAGATAGCATTAACCTAATAAAATGACAGTAAAAGAGTTAGATATTTATAAATTTAAATGCACTGGTTAATCATTCATCCTCAGGTCCACTGCTAATTGCTTATATCGCATCAACTTCGAACAATAAGAGAGTTTTTAGCTTTTTAATAGTGACTAGATTAAATTAAAAAAATAATGTTAGTAACTTGGTTTAAATTAGGTGCAAAACTGTATCGCAGTCCATATTATTTAAGAATAACTAATCATTTATTTTTTCCAGCCACACTTTCTGGTAAATTTTTTTCAATTGTAATTATTTAAATGATTTATTTTTTATAGGTTTTGAAACACAGTTGTAAGAGCATTGAGGATAGAAATAAAAGAAACATGTATCATATCTATTAAGTAAATTAATAAAACAAAACCTTTTTATTGGTAAACATTAATAAAATTTCTCCAAATATTATATATGTAAATTTTAAAAAAATCTCAAATATATTGACAATATTTAAAAATAAAAGAAATAATTTAAATCCTTTATTTGGAAATTGTAGCATTCATAATTTACCACTTAAATATATGACCTAGATCAGTGGTGTATGAAAGAGAGGGCTCAATCCCCCCCCCCTATTGGAAATCAAGTCAGGGGGTTATTATGTTGTGAATTTTTTAAAAATTCCACTTTAAGGCATTCGGTTCAGAAATTTAAAAAAATCGGTAAACTAGTCCGAAAATTTAGGCACAAAAACTAACGTAAAATTGGACAAATAGTCACTGAAAAAACTCAAATTTTGGGAAATGATCGCGAAAAATGCTAATTTTTTCAAAAAATAGTAGAAAATGCATATTAAATAGAACAATCGTGTAAAAACACCAATTTCATCAAAAAATTGCGAAAACCCACAAATTTTGTTAGAGTCACAAAACGCAAATTTTGTCAAATGATGAAAAAACGAAAATTTCGACACATGATTGTAGAAAAAACGCAAATGCCATCACAAGATCGCGAAAAAAACGCGCATTTTGTCAAAAAATCGCAAAAAACGCCAATTTCGGTATTGAAAAAAATTGCAATTTCGTCAAAGAATCGCAGAAAAAACGGAAATATCGCCACACGATCATGAAAAAACGCGAATTTTGTCTAAGGGTTACGGTACAAAACGCAAAGTTAGTCAAAGTATTTAAAACAACAACCACAAATTTCGTGAAATGATTGAAAAATGTCAAATTTTGGCATAGGATTTGGAAAAAACGGACATGTCGTCACAAGATCACGAAAAAACAAGGATTTTGTTAGAGAAGTGAAAGAAAAAATCGTGATTGAAAAAATGCGATTTTGGTCAAAGTGTTGCAAAAAAAAAAATCGGAAATGTCATCACAAGATTGCGAAAATACGCGTATTTGTCATGAGGTTGCGGGAAAATCGTAAAATTTGTTAAAAGATAGCAAAAAACGGGCAAATTTCGTCAAATGATTGAAAAAAAGCAAAATACGGAGAAGGAACACAAAAAAAACCGAAATGTCCTCAAAATATCGCGAAAAAAACGCGGATTTTGACAAAAGATAGCAGAAAAAGCACAAAGTTGTCAAAGGATTGCCGGAAAAGTGCTAATTTCGTCAAATAATTGCGAAAAAACGCGAATTTCAACGCACGATTACAGAAAAAAAAATTTTAATTTGTCAAAGGACGTCGTGAAAAAAGCATAATTAGTACCAGACAAACATTGTAATATGGCTGATTAGCCCAGCATAAAAAAAATGTTGAAAGTCAAAGTTGTATCAGCACATCCAGTCTCAATAGCTACTCCAGAATACTCTACAGTGAGACAATCAAAAATGCATATAAGGAAAACTATGTACAATTTTGGGCTTTCTGGAATTGTATTAATGAACATCTATTGAGAAATGCAATTGGATGCTGAATCCATTTTGAATGCAATGTCAGAGAAGCGCACTTAGCTTGTGTTATGATGTCAAAGTTTGTAAGCACATTTTCTTCCTGTTTTTAAGTTCTATGAATGAAATATTTCTTTTGAACTCTGCTATCATATTTCTCTAAATTATAAAATTTCATCTATTCCTCAATGTTTACTTTGAAATATTGTGCACACACGTTTAATTAAGAATAAAATTAAATAATTAATAAAATTAATTAATCCACAATTATTTATTAAAGAGATATTTTATTATTAATTGGTTCATCAACTTCGGAATTATTTTGAGAAATCTAAGTTATGAATTATTTGAGCCCCTACCATAATTTTTAAATTGCTACGCTGTTGAACCAGATGCATCATTTTTTTTTCAAAAAATAGAACTTTGAAAATACCATGTTTTGAAAATACCATGGTTTGAATATACCATGAACTATTACAGAAAAACATAGAGCAAAATATATTTCTATATTTTCAGAAAGAATGAACCAAATACAGCAAAAATTATACAGCCAAATTCGGGTACCTCACCAACATATCCATTTAATTTCAAACTAATCCGTTTTTTTGGAGCGGTTATCACAGAACAGATAGACTAACATACAGAAATCTAAAATTTAATGTGGCTCCAAAGTAAGCCTTTACCGAAATTTCAGGAAAAAAATACTTTCTTCTGTACTTTTATAAAACAGTGAAGTTTCTTAAATTATCGCAGTGGGATTGTATTATATTTCATAGTCTATTCTTGATGAACGAACTTTCGTTCTTGTCCTTCTTTTAAATATTGAAACAGTTGAAAAGTGTTAATGACTTTGGTTTATATGTCCATGCACTTACTTTTACAAATGCACTCAAATTGCTTCAAAAGTTTCTGCAGTACAGTCACTACATAAAATGAAGTCGGTGGTAGATATAGTTCATTCACAGGGGCAGTCAAAACAGTTTTGTTACATTAAAGTCAATGGGGAAAAAAGTTGCAAGAACATTTTGACTATCACTCCAATTAACGGATGCTTATTTAAAGATTGCTTATCTCTAACAATTATTCACCAGAATGAATTAATTCATGTCTGTGTAAATCACTTTCACGATAAAACTTCTTGTTGCATGTTTCGCAATCAAAAGGTTTCTGATCAGTATGAATTAACAGATGTCTGCTTAAACTACTCTTTTGAGAGAATTTCTTGTTGCATATCTCACAAACAAAAGGTTTTTCCCCAGTATGACTTAAGAGATGATTTTTTAAATCACTTTTTCGTGAGCATTTCTTGTTACATATCTCACACACAAAAGATTTTTCACCAGTATGAATTGAAAGGTGTGTTCTTAAGTTACTCTTAGTAGAGAATTTCTTATTGCATGTGTCACACACAAAAGGTTTTTCACCAGTATGCAATAACAGATGTCTGCTTAAACTACACTTTTGAGAGAATTTCTTGTTGCATATCTCACAATCAAAAGGTTTCTGACCAGTATGATTTAACAGATGTTTGTTTAAATTACTCTTTTGAGAGAATTTTTTGTTGCATATCTCACAAACGAAAGGTTTTTCACCGGTATGAATTAACAGATGTTTTTTTAAATCACCCTTTTGTGAGCATTTCATGTTACATATCTCACACACAAAAGCTTTTTCACCAGAATGAATTAACACATGTCTGTGTAAATCACTTTCATGAGAGAACTTCTTGCTGCATGTTTCACAATCAAAAGGTTTCTGACAAGTATGAATTAACAGATGTCTGCTTAAATTAATCTTTTGAGAGAATTTCTTGTTGCATATCTCACAATCGAAAGGTTTCAGACCAGTATGATTTAACAGATGTTTGTTTAAATTACTCTTATGAGTGAATTTTTTGTTGCATATATCACAAACAAAAGGTTTTTCACCAGTATGACTTAGAAGATGATTTTTTAAATCACCTTTCCGTGAGCATTTCTTGTTACATATCTCACACACAAAAGGTTTTTCACCAGTATGAATTAAAAGGTGTGTGCTTAAGTTACTCTTATTAGAGAATTTCTTATTGCATGTGTCACACACAAAAGGTTTTTCACCAGTATGCAATAACAGATGCTTTCTCAGGCAACTCCTATAAGAAAATTTACTGTCACATGTCTCACATGCAAAAGGTTTCTCTCCAGATTCAATAGACAAATGTTTGTTTAAACTACTTTTATCAGAGGAGTGTTTGTTGCATGTCTGACAAGCAAAAGTATTCTCACCAGAATGAATTAACAGGTGCCTGCTTAAATCAATCTTTCGAGAAAATTTCTTGTTGCATGTTTCACACACAAAACGTTTTTCACCAATATGAATTAACAGATGACTGCGTAAATTACTCTTTTGAGTGAAATGCTTGTTGCATATCTCGCAGATAAAAGATTTCTCACCAGAATGAATTAACAGGTGTGTGTTTAAATGAATATTTTGTGAGAAATTCTTGTTGCATATTTCACCCGTAAAATATTTTCTCTTCTGTGAGCTGAAAGCTCTTTTTCCAAAGATGTTTTCTGAAAAAATATTTTGCTGCATATTTTAGATTTCAAAGATAGTTTTCATTTATTTGATGCATAGCTAACCTGCAATAAACATAAATACCTTAATCACTTTTATGATTCATTAAAAAGCAATTTAGAATAAAAAATAAACTTATCATGAACAATTAAAATGAATGTATTATACTGAATCGAAATAAAATTTGCATGATATTATAAAAAACTACAGTAAAAAACTAATTATCTGATGCTTGGAAAAGAAAAATTGCATCACGTGTATTTTATAATTATATATTGATGAAACTATCTATAAAATTATAACATGTAATCGCAATACCTACCATCATAAACCGAATTTATCATAATAAAATATGAAGCATTAAAGTTGAAAGTTGTTTTAATAAAATTATAAATTAAAAATAAAGCAAATTTAAGGATGAAATTCTATAATTTCTTATCATTGGTCGAAACAATGATAGATTTAAACAGTGAAGCAAAAATCGACTATTTTTGCAGGTATGTGAATAGCATGTACAAATATGTTTAGTTTGGAATTAGTGATGTGGAGATTAAAATTTCCCAAAATAAAAAAATTTCCACTGTATTTTTCCCGAAAAGAAAATTTTAAATGTGAAACAGGCAATTTTTTAGTAAATTTTTTATAGGACATATTTGAACATTCCAGATTTTCTCTTATTAGTCAATTTGTTTACCATATCTTTTCCATTCTTTAACAAACACGATGTTTGAAACATTTGAGGCAATATTCTTAAAAGCAGTGAATACAAAATCTCCTCGTCATACTGAAGAATACATTGCAGAAATTGTGGAAATAGAGATTGAAAGAGAGGTCCTTCTAAAATAATAGCCTTTATAACTAACAATGCAAAGAATACGAAATTAGTTTGGCAAATGTTGCAGGAAAAATATCCTCACTTAATTATATTTGGCTGCTTTGCTCATGGATTAAAACATTTGGCAAAGGATATAATGTTTGAATTCAATTCGAACATTATTGTCAAACTGCAATTGTGAAATTGTTTAAGAATCATCATGTGGCCAATCAAACAATGAAGGCAATACTGAAAGAAAAACAAGGGAAGAAAATTTCTCTTATTTTGCCAGTAAGAAAGTAGATGGGGTTCAGCATCAAAATGTTTTGACAGTTTACTGCACACAAAGAATTGCTTACGTTATGCTGCTATAGATGACACAATATCACTGCCTTCAAATGTACGAAAACAGTTACCGGATAATGATGCATTTTAGGGGCAAGCTCAGTCTGTACACAACATGCTTTTACCCATTTCTGCAGCAATATAGAAATTGGAAGGTGATGCACCAGTTATTTCAGAAGTTACAGTTATATTTCAAAAATTTACTGTGAAAATAACCGTGCAGAGGCCTTTGTCATCCCTGAACAAAGAAGAAGAAAAGTCTGTTAAATCATTTTTAAATAACAGATACAATTTTTGTTTTCACTAGGTGTACTCAAATCTTTTGGATCCACAATATTGTGGACACATTTGTCAGGAGATAATTTAATGACAGCTATTATAACCATATTCAAAATTGATAAAAACATTCCTGATATTAATGAAGTTGCAGTAATCTCGGATATAGCAGAATACTGGGCAAAAAGCTCTGGGGTAGAGACGTCATTTGGAAAGCTGTCAGTAAAATATCTTCAAGATCTTGGTGGAAAGGTTATTGCAATGCAAGAGAACTACAGAAGGAAGAAGTAGAAAAATAGAACAGGTTGCAATCAGAATTCTGAATATTCCTCCAACAGCTGCTTCATGTAAACACAATTAGAAAACATTTAGCAATGTAAAAAAAAGAAATAGACTGACAGATGAATGCATTGCGAAGATGGTATTGCTTTCAGAAAAACTCCATTTGATAAGCGATGACAATGTCGTGATTTAAAATTTTTTTCTGAGCATGATCTGTTAAAGTAACACACAGACAGAGAATCTTCATTTAGTAGCAGTAATTCTGATTTAGGACACCCTATGATTTCCAGTTCTGAGGGTGGATCAGAAAGCTAAGACATTAACACCAAGAAATTTTGATATTTCTATTTTTATAATTATTCAGCTTTTTCATGTGTCAGCATCATTAATAAAAAAAATCATTTTATTTTTTGTGGAAAAATATGCAGTTATTTTAAAACAAATTTTTGTTTTCATTAGAGATATTCATAGATAAATTTAGTAAATAAAATATTTTCCTAATATGGTATTTTTAATTCATTACTGAGGCATTACATATTCAAAGTAGTTATTAAAGAGTTATTATTTTAACTTTTTAGCTTTATACATGATTGAAAACAAATCTTTTTGTCTATGCTTTGTTATTTATTTAATTTAGCTTGTATTTTGTACGAATAAGGAAACCTCAAAAGGACATCACATCCAGAGTTGATGAAAGTACTCCAGTTTTGTTCGCTTTTAGCCTCAAATGATTAAAAGTTTAATTTTACAACTCTTTATTAATTTTAGTGTCTTAGAAAATTTCCCAGAAATTTTTTTATTTCAAAATATTCCAGAAAACATACAACTCTGTTCAGAATTCATCCAAAAAATAAATGAATTAAATAAAATGTAATTTAACAAATTACGACGAATATTTGGAAAAGGATATTTTCAAAGACTCAAATTTTAAAGACTTATAAATGAATTCTATATTTAAATTAATAATAATAATTAACATAATTTTTAGGATGATTATAACGAGAAATATATTACATGCATCCTGCAATAAACATTAATATCCCTAGACCAATGATAAAAAAATAGTAGATTAAAGATAGATAACTTTAACTGTTTAAAATGTGCATTTTTATTTGATAGAGTTAAACAGGCTGACTTCTGAATGCTTCATATTACATACGCCATGGATTAAACATTAATACTTCTAGACCCATCACAAACAAATTTTAAATAAAAATTTCAGCTTTACAATTTTTGGAATTGCAAATTTTTCAATTTCTTAACATCGCACATTTTTAATTTTTACACCGTTGTGCAGAGAAAAAAATACACATTTAATGAAATTTATTGGAAATATCTATCACAATTTGTTTTTAAATTATTATTATTTTTTAAAGTTTTCATTACTCTTTTTGTCATTGTGGCAACAGAATGTTCAGTCTTTGGACATTAAACTTGGACTAATCAGAAAATGGATAAAATAAAAAAACAGAAGTATTCCATTTTTGGATATTAAACTTGGACAATCAGGAACCGAATAAAATTAAATAAATTGTGGAATCCAACCAATTAAAAGATTCAGATTGCTCAATTCTCTACCGAGAACAACAATTATTTTTTCCAAATTGTCAATAAAGGGATTTTTGAAATTTACATCCTCAAGCATATGTTTATGTATATACAGGGTGTTTCGCTACCAGACCGACAAACTCTAAGGGGTAATAGTAGACATAAAGACAAACATTATTAAATAGGAAACTATGGGACGCAAACGTCTTCGGTAGGAGCGAAGGACCATTAAAGTTTAAGGTCCAAAACTTCAAACGATGACAAAAAACAGAAAAAACTGTCGATTTGTTTGCGGTTTTCGCTAAAATCATTCTTTATATCACGATTTGTTTGTAAAAAAATTTGAAGGTTACGTTCAAAAATTGTCGATAGAGGGCGCTTTAGACTTTAGAGCAACGAACAACTACTTTTTACCGTTATTTTCTGCTTGGGGTTGAAATTATTTTAAAGTTTAGACTTTAACTTGAATTTTAATCCCAAAATCGGAAACATTGGGATCGGGTAACTAGCGAAAATTGAACTGTGAACAGAGGGGGGATTTTAAACGCTCATAAACATTGGACAAACTAATCGATTTTATTGCGGTTTGCGTGTATATCATTCTCTTGGTAATTATTTTATTAAAAATGACGTGCAGGTTTAGTGTCCTCATTTTTTGATAGAGATCGCTTCCGTCACATCTCCGACATTTCTATGGCATTATTCCTGAGTGTTTTACTACCAGACCAACATACTTCCTGGATATGTTGGGAATGCAAAGACGACTCGGAATGATAGAGGAATGTAACGTTGGAAATGCCTTTTTTGCGAGTTACGTTTAAAGGAAGCAGAGAAAAAAGCAAGAGAAACAATAGAGAAAGAACAACACGCTAATATGAAAGAAAACAGTTTATTTAAATGTTTTCAAAGAAAAAGTGTTCGAAATTGCGACCAGAAGTAGTCCGGCATGCTTGATAGCGGCGAAGCATGGAATTCCACACTTTTTGAAAGATTACTGGCATCTCAGAAAGCTTTCTGGCAGCTACAGAAATATCAGCTGCGAGATCTTCAACTGATGGTACGGAAGTCTCATACACACAACTTTTTACTTGGCCCCAGCAGAAGAAGTCCATACATGATCGGTCCGGCGATCTGGCAGGCCAATGAACCGGGACACCACGACCTATCCACCGCTGCCCATATGTTACTTTGAAGTGTCAGCAAACGTCATTGGTAAGATGTCGATGAGTCCCATCGTGCTGTTCATCGTTCAAATACTTCCTCCTGCTACTTTTGGAACCGGTTCGCGAATGATAGCTTAAAAATGATCGCTCTTCACGCGCATTAACGTTTGCCGTTAGCGCCACCTACCATCACTGTCAAACTTGCCGGAGTATTTCTGGTCGTAATTTTGAACACCTTTTCTAGTAAAACCTTTAAATTTACTCTTTTCTTTCACATTAATGTGTTGCTCTTTCTCTACTATTTCTATTGCTTTTTTCTCTGCTACCTTTAACCGTAACTCTCGAAAAAGGCATTTCCAAAGTTACATTCTTATGTGATTCCGAGTCGTCTTTGCATCCCAAACACATCTTCGAAGTATGTTGTTCTAGTAATAAAACACCCAGAAGTAATGCCATTGAAATGTCGGAGATGTGTCGGAAGCGCCCTCAATCAAAAAATGAGGACACCAAAGCTGTACGTCATTTTGAATAAAATAATTACATTCTTATGTGATTCCGAGTCGTCTTTGCATCCCAAACACATCCTCGAAGTATGTTGTTCTAGTAGTAAAACACCCAGAAGTAATGCCATTGAAACGTCGGAGATGTGTCGGAAGCGCCCTCTATCAAAAAATGAGGACACCAAAGCTGTACGTCATTTTGAATAAAATAATTACCAAGGGAATGACTTACACGCAAACCGCAACAAAATCGATTAGTTTGTCCAATGTTTATGAGCGTTTAAAATTCTCCCCTCTGTTCACAGTTCAATTGCCACTAGTTACCCGATCCCAATTTTTCAGATTTTGGGCTTAAAATTTAAGTTAAAGACTAAACTTTAGTATAACTTGAACTCCATGCACAAAATAACGGTAAAAAGTAGTTGTTCGCGCCTAGTCTAAAGCGCCCTCTATCGACAATTTTTGATGTAACCTTTAAAATTTTTTTTAAAAAAATCGTGATATAAAGAATGATTTTAGTGAAAACCGCAAACGAATCGACCCTTTTCTCCGTTTTTTTATCATCGTTTGAAGTTTTGGACCTCAAACTTGAATGGCCCCTAGCTCCTACAGAAGACGTTTGCTCCCCATAGTTTCCCATTTAATAATGTTTCTCTTCATGTTTACTATCACCCCTCACAGTTTGTCGGTCTGGTAGCGAAACACCCTGTATATAGATTATCTTTGTATGCTTTAAGTGCATTCAGTACTCAGTTGTTAATTTCAACAAAAATTACAAAATTTGTCAAAATTTTAATAATAATCGAGAGAGTGCCCATCTTGTGGCACCTCCAAGCATAATCGAAGCATGATTATATAAAATTTCCATCATAATTTTTTTTAATAAGTTATTGAAAAGTACAGCACATTGAAATTAAAAAAATCATTTTACCCTCGAGTACATATTTTAAGTAATTAGACAATTTGCTGCATCACAGCCTAAGTAAACTGATTAAAACTTTTTTTATCTAGTTATGTAAAAGTTGATGTAGTTATCAACAAAAAAAGTACAAAGTATTTCTATGATGGAAAATCTTCTTGGCATAACTACTGTTTTTTAATCGTTTATTTATTATTTAATCTTTTGTTTATTAATCTTTAGTTACTTAACTAAATCGAGAGAGTGCAGTTGCAGTTTTTTAATATGCGTAGTGCACATTAAAAAGACATCAAAGTGGCCACCATGGAGAGATATTTAAACAAAAATTACGACATTTTATTTACAAAATGAATTTTTGTAGTGATGTTTTTATAAAATTAATGTGCATCTCATTTGGGAATGCTTTTTTAATAAAAATAATAATCACAAAATAAAAAAAAGTAGCTTTTTAACATGAAATTTTGTTTAACACAAAATAATACAGTAGACTTCTTCAAATCCACATTCCTAAAATCTACAACTCTCTAAAATCCGCATATAATTTACAGATGTAAACAATGAAACATTCAATTCAGATGTAGGTGCAAAAATTGACTTTTTTAGTTTTATATCAATTCCATACATTTTTTAATTTGTAATTTTTTTAATTAGATTTTTTAATTAAATTACTGAATTCATGTTTTTTCATGAAGGAAGAATAAATTTATTCCTAAAAAAAAAAAATTCAAGTTATTTCTGCTATCACTGGTTATCACAATAAAAATTTCATTTAATTTTATAAAATTATAAGAGCATTTTTAAAATTTCACAACCCTCTCAAATTAAAGAATGATATTTCCTGTTTATTACTATGCAATAAAGATGATAAATACAGTTAAACAATAAGAAAATTGACAGTTTTTAACATTGATCCATGTGTCCACACTAATTCCTTTTAGGGGTTAGTGTAGACAAAACAAAAATATGTTGGGGGCTAGTGTGGACAGGTAATTTTTTCACAAATATTCCTTAACAATTATTGTTATTATCTAAACTTCTAAGTTTAAATTACAGTCTAAAGGGTTTATGGAGAAAGAAGTATCACCAACAATCACAAGTTGTATGATTTTTTTCGATTGTTCCCCATTTTTAATTTTTGGAATTATTTTTCATATTAAGAAAAGTAAAATGATGTGCTGGATTTTTTTTTCTGCAAAAATACAACCTCATAGATACTAAAACCATTTACACTTTCAACTCTGCCTACAAAATACACAAAATTGCAACATCTAAGAGTTGGTGACGATGGAATTCGTTTATGATAATGTAACAGTTGATATTTCCAATGCTTTTAACCAACATAGAAAAAAATGTATAATTTATTTTATTGAATTAATTTAAAATTAAGGCTAAGTTAATCCTCTAAAAATGCAAAATTGGTGAATTTAAACAAAAAAATAGCAAAAGAAAAAATTTCAAATTTCCGCTTGAAATGATTTGTTGAAAATTTCAATACATATCCTTATTCATATTGAAAATAGTCCTATTTTGTAAGTTAACATACTTTCTGTAAATCTTTACATCATAATAAATTTAGTAAATAAAATACAAATTATGCAATATAATAAGCTGTCTACATTAACCCCTAGTAGTGTGTCTACACTAACCCCATGCTGACATTCTGAAGTTATTCTTCATTTAACGAATTTTAAACTCTTAATGAAAGTTATAGAAATAAAGAAGACAAGTCACACTTGTCTTATAGCAACCTCTTTATTGGATTTTAAATTTAAATATTTCGTGCTGCAAAAATGAAAAAGATATTATATTTTTACTTTTCATGCATAAAATAATAAAATTAAACTTCTTGCAACTATTCAAAAACTTTTTAACCTTTTGCAACAAAATTTTTGCTTAGTACGGAGTACATTGTTGTCAGTTTGTGTAAACTTTTTCTACATTATTTAAATTGTTATTTTGAATGTCTACACTAATCCCTTGTCCTCACTAACCCCCCCTCTCCACTATTAATCAAGCTTTTTGTGGTTATTCAGTCTGGCTAAACCTGAAATTAAACTTTCTTGATTTATAATTTTGATCTGAATGAGTATTATATGTTTATCATCCAAGTTTCATTGAGTAGTTTAAGAAAATTACATTTCACCTTAAAATGAATATTTGGTATAATTATGAAAGCTAGTAATTAATTTAATATGCAATCTCAAAAAATGCCTTTTAAATGGTATTTTATATCTTAAAAAAATTGTACTTACATATTAATGAAACCGCAACAGAAATTGTGCCAATTACCAAATAAAGAGCAATCTTATTGTATGAACGCCCATACAGTTATCTTTCGGATTCCTTGTTGCCTTGTTGTTTGCTGATTTTTGACTGCTTTTTTTAGTGCTTTAGTGATTTTTAGTGCTTTTTTTCTTAGTTTTGATGCCATTTTTGTGCGCTTGTGAACAACAAGATTGCTTTTTATTGGAGCAACTATTGAAGCTAATGCAACTTCTGCTGCAGTGGCGTTAATACGTAAGTACCGAATATTTAATCATTCATAACTGATTATTAATTTAACCTTTGTTTTAATTATTTTAATCATTTAAAAAATTATCTACATTTTTATTATTTTAGTTTATTACTTATTTTAATATTTTGTGTATTGTAAGCATTCATTATACTTTTGATTTTATTATTAATTATATTTTAAAAAATATAAACAAAGCAATGACCAGAAATCCACAAAATTCTAAAATCCTCACAACTTCTGGTCCCAAGCTGTGCGGATTTGAGGATGTCTACTCTACTGAGGTCCTGAATTCACTGTATTACTTTTTCTAGGATTCAACCATAAAGTCTTAAGGAGGGATCTCAAATTAAGATTTGTCTTCATTATGTAAAGCCTCTGGGCATTTGATGTATTTGTATATTTAAAATATCCCCTTAAAAAACTAATATATTTACTTCTATATTTTGTATACACTTCTTAAAAAATCTCACTGTTTTTCTTAATTTTCAAAATTTTTTCTAAAATATACATTTAATTTTCTAGGAAGCGTTAAAATTTCATTCACATATCATTAGCTTTTAACACATAAAATGTTAAATTAAGCATAGATTTTAGAAATAGTTTGAGAACTAAGAAAAACCAAACATCTTTTAACAAGAATACACAAAAAAGAGAAGTTAAAATTATTAATTTTCCCTAGAGATATTTTAAATATACGAATGCATCAAACACTGATAGACCATTGTAGAAGAGATGTCCAAAGTTGAGTTAGCTTCCAAGTTTCATAAGGGGACTATTCACTCACTTGAATACATCTGCTTCGTAATGTTAAACTAATGGACAGTTTATTTTGGAATTTCTCGTTTAACCTTGAATATTTTTAAACAATATTTATTATCATAAGATAGTTGATGTCAATCATTAATAAGGCTATTTTTTTTTTTTTACTTTTTTCGATTTTGGTTGCAATTTTATTTTAAAAGGGTACTTTCAATTTCGATACTGGTTCGAAATTTAAAATACCTTTTTAAAAAAAATCTGCAACCAAAATGGAAAAAGTAAAAAATTGTCATATTAAAGACCAATCTCAACTATCATATGCACAAAAAAAAAATTTTATTTAAATTTAATATTAAATTTAAAAATGATTTGAAATGTTTTGAGAACTAAAAAAAAAAAAAAAATAAGCATCCTTTAAAATGAGTACATGGAAAAAAGAAGTTAAAAATATTAATTTCCGCATGAGATATCTAAAATATAGTGGGATGCAAAATGATAGGAACAATGCAAAAACTAAAAAATCAATTTGCTTTTTCTCTGAAAATGATTAAATTGTTGTGCTAAAATTATATACATGGTATTACAATTAATACTAAATTGTTTACAACAATTATATATATATGTTTTAATCTTTTCATGTATGTATTTTGTTAAATTTATACAGCAATAAAATGATAAGAACCAGGGCTGTAACTAAAGGGGTGCTATGGGCACTCCCCTAAAATATTTTGAGCCTCTCCTGGAAAAGATTTCTAGGTCAATAAACAATTTAATGTTCCAAAACTTCAAATGAAATCCTGTTCAAAAATCTAATTTAGTTTTGAGGCCCTTTCACCGTTTTGTAGAAATACTAAATTGCAACTAAAATAACGACACCGATACTTGCTCATATTATTTCCAGATAGGAAGCTAATATGATATTTAATCTTAAACTAGTTTTGCACTCAAATTTTTCACCATCGCATGCTTTCTTAGTATAAAATGAACTCATTACATCAGTTTAATAAGAAACTTAGTATTTACAATTTGAATATGCACTTAATTATCTTTCTGCGTCAGAGAGAAAAAGAGAAAAAAAATTATGTGCCCCCCCCCTATAGTTCACTTCTAACTATAGCCTTGAACGCAGTCGATATTTCTAAAAGCATGGAACTTGATTAGTGGATATTTTCTCAGATCATTTAAAAACACAATTAGAAAAGATTTTGAGCACATTTCTTTAGTTCGCATGTGGATTACAAGGTGAATCAAAATGCATTGTAACTTGGAAAAAGGGTAATTTCTAGTTTATAACAACATTGAAAAGTAATTTCAACAAATTGTTGATGAAATTAAAATTTCAAAAAGTTTTAAAACGATCTGAATATTTGACTTTTTGCATGGTTCCAAGGGAAATAACAACAGCAAAAGGTTTTGGAAGCCAAATAAAGATGTCCACATTAATATCTACCATACAAAGAACAATGAAAATGTACTAAGTCCTTTCCCCATCAATGTTTGCGTTTAGCATTTGGCAGAAAAAAGGGGGATTTCTGTTTGCAGAAAAACTAATGAAGCAGCAAATGAAATGGTCTAAAATTATCTTCAGTGCTGAAAAAAGTTTAATTTCGATATTCCAGATAGTACTCATACATACTTTTTATGGTTTTGAAACTATAAAATACATATTTTACGCATGTCAATTAAGTAAAGGCTACTTAGTAGTTTGGGCTTCCATTTCCTCAGTAAGCAAACTTATACCTAATTGCTTTTCCAGATAAATAAACAAAATAGACATACTTTTATTCATATGTTAGTAAACCTTTTGTTGAACCTAAGTGAAAAATATTACCACCTTTTACAATATTTTAACAAGACAATGCCTAAATTCACTGAGAAAAAGACACAAAAAGTGGTTTGAAGATAAATAAAACTCACAAAGATGATTACCAACAAATGGTTCAAATCTAAATCTTACGAACAATGTTTGGGGTATTATAGAGCACAATACATAATGAAAGTTCGTCAAAATTTACAACGTAATTGGAAAGCAAAATTAAAAACTGAAATCTGGAACATATGACATATTTTATCACTTAAACAAATTTAAAACTATGTAAACTCTATGCTACAGTGTTGTACTGAAATTCTTAAACACAAAAGAAGCCCAATTGACATGTAATATTTCTATCATTTAGAAAAATCGTTTTACTCTTATCATTTTGCTTCCAGTGCAAACCGAGTAAGAATGCAATGCATTATATTATATTTATAATATTTGTTTTAGAATGTTTGCTTTATGTTTATATTGAGTACTTAGTATAATACACTAAATTTGTATAGTTTATATGAAGATTAATATAATCATATTTTTTATTTAGGCAATTACATGATCACTCCTGTCATTTTGCACCATTGTAGATATAAATAAATCAAATATCAGAAAACTTGACATTATGGAGGGGAATTCAAAAGCCGATGGCCAACATTTTTAATAGAAATATTCATTCACTTGAGTACACCTGCTTTGTAATGTTAAACCAATGAGCAGGCTATTTTTCTATTTTTGAATTTCTTGTTTAAATTTGAATATTATTAAGCTTTTTTTGAACAAGTTAGCTAAATTTGATCTTTATGGCAATTTTTTACTTTTTTTTTATCTCAATGTAAGATTTTTTATAAAAAGGTTCTTTCAGTTTCAGAACTGGTTTTGAAATTGAAAGTATCTTTTTAAGAAAAATCTGCAACTAAAATCGAAGCAGTAAAAAATTGATGCATGTTAAACAGAACTCAATATAATATGCGGAAAAAAAAAATCTTTCAAAAATTCTCAAATTTAAACGAAAAATTGGAAAATAACCTCCCATTGTAATAACACTATGGAGCGGGGGTTTTCAAGTAAGGAAAAAGTCCCCTACAGAGTATATATTCTTACATATATTTACTTTATATTTGTTTACTTTATATTTTATATACTTACTTTAAGAAACTCTATAAATGTAGACATGTAAATTATGATATAAAGGCATTTCATTATGCGATCAATTGTTTAAAAAACATTTAGTTTCAACTGAATAGAATACAATCAAATTTAGTTTATGAGCAACACAGTGTATTTAAAAAAAATAAGAAAAAATTAAAGAAAAAATCAAATCAATTTGCTGTATTTACATTGAAACTTGAAGATTATTCAATAAACTCTTTAGAAATAAATAATAATAGCCAAAATTATCTGCTATAAATAAAGCGTTTTAATAGCTTAAATGACTCAATGATAAATCAACACAAATGACAGTTGCGACCAATGGCGGATCTAAGGGGGGGGCGATGGGGCGATCGCCCCCCCCCTTGAGCCCAGTAAAGGGTCTGAAAAATGTGCCCGCACGGAAAAAGGATTGGACTTAAACTCGAGACCGGCGCGGCCCGGGTCGGGCCGCGCCATTTTTAAATCACATACCTGGGTCAGGTCTTTACACTTTCAGAACCGGGGCGGATCCAGTCTTACTTTTTCCTGTAGAGCGGGATCGAGCCACACTTTTCTTTTCAGGGCGGGCCTGGCGTGGATTTTGTTCTTCCTTGAAGTAAACGTTCAGTCTAAGATCGAACCAGACCATAAGGGAGGAGAAGCATTGGCGGATCTAAGGGGGGATGGGGCGAAAGGGCGATCGCCATTCTTAGATCCGCCATTGGCGGATTCACATTTGCGCCTTGGCATTTTTCAAGGCGAAAGGACGATTTTCCTCCCCCCCCCCCTTCGGTTAATAAAAGTTTCCTAAAAAGACATGCATCCTCGCAGGAAATAAAGTGAAGCCTAACTCGAGTCCGGGGCGGGCCGCGCCTTTTTAATTTCGAGAGGCTCGGGCTGGGTCAGGTCTTCTCGCTTTCAGGACCGGGCAGTATCGTGATCACTATTTTTCTGCAGATTTGGGTCGGGCCGAATGGCGGGTCTGAGGGGGCGATCGTCTTCACTTCTTGGGCAATAAACGTTTCCCAAAAATATATGCATCCTTGCAAGAAATGAGTTAGATCCTAACTAGAATTCAGCGCCCCCCCCCCGGGCCGCGCCTTTTTATGTTCGCGAGGCTCGGACTGTGTCTGGTCTTACCGCATTCAAAACTCGGCCGTCATTTATTTGATACTATCATGATCATTATTTTTCTGCTGATTTGGATTGGGTCTGACTTATTTTTCTTCCAGATCGAGTCAGGCCTGGAGTCATTCTTCTTAAGGTGCGTTTTCACGGGCCGCTCTAACTACCTAAAAAACCTTAGCTTACCCAAAACCTAACCTAAGAGCGTTTTCACTGGTTACAGATTAATCCTTATGCCAACCAATCAAAGGCAAGTCTTCACTGCGCAAGCGTCTACTTTAGGGCTTTAACAGTCTACAGACCGATCAGCTGATATAAAATTATAAACAAATAACTTTTGTTTACATTCATAATGATAATCGTAAATATTTCGTATAAAAACGAATAGAAAGTTTTGACTGTTTTTTCTTACTAAAACAGCTTTAAATAATGCCCCAAAAATCATTTTTTATCCAAGTTTCAAAATGAAAATACATAAAAGCACAGTTACTATGATTAATGTTTTAAAAACACATAAGTAAATTTTCACTTATGGAAAAGTGATAAGTTACACTTTGGTCAAGTTATTTCATGTGCGCAAATGACATACATCACATTACATACATCACATCACATACATACATTGTGACAAATGACATTTGTCAAAAATGTTGGGAAAATTGTTCAATTTGTACAAATGGCATAATAATGATAACACTAATTAATATATCTCTATCCATAACATGTCAATAAAACACACTGTGTTTGGTATTTCTTTTCAATTAGTTTAAAAATTAAACGTTATTACTAAATAAGTATAAAAGTTAAAAAAATATATTTTTTAAACATTCTTATATAAACTTAAAATACTTATAATATATCATGACCAATTACAAGACGGTAATTCATGATGGATCAAAAAACTTCTCTTCACTATTTGGCATGACTCTAATTATGGAAAATTCACCACAATGACTTGGTAGAAAGCATGAACTGCTGAATTTATTAAAGGAGTTATTTTTTCTTTCTTTTTTTCTGATATGACAACAGAAAAGGTAAATTAAAACTATTTCTTAAACTATGAATTGAGAATTTTTAAACTATTTTTTTAAGTTTAACTATAATTTACTTAATGCTAAATTATTAATTGATAAAAACAGATACAAAAATTATTTCCTTATTTTTGTAAATAAAAATTATCTCATTATTTTTATTTATGTTTCATTTCTTGCCTTCAAATTATTTAAAATATTTTGTTGTTACGGCATATTTTAATGGCACGATTTGATGCATAATTAACTCTGTTTGTTGTTATTGTAACCTTAAAAAATATTTGGTTCTTTATAACAAGTGATTAACAGAAAAATGTTTTAAAATTTACTTATTACTTTATATTAAATTCCTAAAAAAAAAAAAAAAAAAAAAAACATATTGCCGAGTGAAGCACACGGGTATAGATATTTTTAGACGTGTTCCTAGAACAGCCAAGACACTTGATTTTGGCGATTTTTTAACATGTACCAATAAAACGAGCGGCAACTGAGATTTCAGCATCTCTGAAATTCTCCCCAATCACAATGCACATATTTTGGCTGACAATTAGCGATTTGCACAGTTTCAGTGATGACTCCTTTAATAAAATAAACATTTTACAAACAATTTACAACTAGTTAACTTCTTTTACCACAAATTTTCACTATGCAAGCATTTTTCTCGATATTTTTCAATCTTTAAAATTTTGCAGCTTCCCATTTTCTGATTTTAAGAATTTTTTTTCATGTTAAATGTACAGAATTTTATATGCACCAGTTTCTAAAACAAAAAAATACAATAACCATCAAATAAAATTCACTTACCTTTGCTTCTCATTATCATTAAAGAATCTTACAAAAAGGATCCTGTATTTACTTACTTATTATTTTTATTTAAGAAAAAAAAAAAAAAATCACACATTCCAAACTAAAAATTTATTAAAAATTTTAAGATTTTCTCTAAACAAGCCAACATCAAAGCGTTGTTTTCATCTAATGACCAGTATTCTGGTGGAATTTGCAAATAGAGAAATAGTAAACGACATTGAACAATCAGAATTCAGCATTTTTACAAAGCTTTCTATTTTCTAAGTGAGAAAATTTTCTGATAGGTCAATCTTGTTTCGCCAACAACACAAATTCTATCTAGATAAATGCTATAAAAAATGTTTTTGTTCCTTAAAAAAATCAGCATAAAAATTACAAGAAATGAATTTTAAAAGCACACTGTGTACATTCATGGGAATTTGTTTAAATTGAGAAATTTTTTATTTATGTAATTTACAGATATTGTTTATTTCAGTAAACAGTCACAAACTTATTGTCAGCATTGTGCTAAAAGGGGGGGGGGATACAGTCTCATGGGGTGCCAAATTTGTACTACGAATGTCGTTTTGGGGGCTTTAGTGTCAAATTAGAAGAAAGGGGGGGGGGGATTGAAACTTTACCCCGGGTGAAGTTTTCTCTTAATCTTCTTCGCCTCTGCTAGCAACAAGCAAATAGATATAGTTTTAACACATTTTGCAAAGTAAACAATCAATGATTGATATTAACAATTAATAATTTTTAAAGTTTTGATTTGATATCATAATGTTATTTAAACTGCCTTCCAACATCAGAAATAAATTTCAATACCTCTTAAGGAAAATTCTACTAATAAAAATTACAGAAAAGGAATTTCTAAATTTTACCGCATACATTTGCACAAAGTTATATAGTTTTACAACTTCTGTTTATGAATTTAACAAATATATTTTATTTCTAAAATTTATTTATGATATTTATCAAACATATGAATTTCTATAATTTTAAACTAAAGCACTTATGAGCGCTATGTGACCATTAAAACAAAGGGAAAAAAAATCGCTGGATGTACGAATTTTGCTGTCTATCAGGCTCTAAAATCCACGAAATTCATCAAACATGCATTGACTAACAACACTAAAATTGAAAAATTCATCTCTGGATGCACAAAAGTCGCATCGAAGAAGTTTCTAAAATGAGCAAAACCGCAGTTATTAACCACAACAGGTATCAAATTATTAAAATGTCTATAAATTTCTACAAAAATATGCAATAAAATTTTGAAATATTTTTTTCTAATATTTATGGTACAAAATTAGGTACTTCAAGGTTATCCTGTCGACCACTTTCGCCAAACTATACAAACTGCCAAACTATACATGTTGACATAATTTTTATTTTAAATAACAAAAAAAACAAATAATTAGTAGAATATTAATGAAAATATTAATAAAAAGTCGAAACAAAAATCACTTAATGATATTTTAAACACGTGAAACTTATTTAATGTTATCGAATGTGATATTTAAAATCATCTATTATTGGCATTTAATCTTATAGTTTGGCGATATTTTTTTGGTCGATGGGATAAACTAGAAGTACCCAAAATTATTATGCAAATTTTTAAGTAAGGTAAAAAGTATTTCTGATATAGGAATTTGCTTTCAATAACATCAACATGTCATTCAATCTTTTAATGTTATTGACAAATGAATTTAAACCATTGAATATTTATTCCAAAAAAAGCATACACTCAATATATTTGTCTGCTGTACCGAACATATATTTCCAAATTTATATTACTATTTATTGAATAAGCAATATCTTTAAAATGCATGAATAAAAAACCGGAAAATATAGTCATGCACATATAATGCAATCTTGTTTTTAAATATAAATAATACAAGACTGACATAATAATAGCATCTCATGAAAGCCAATCAAACAAAAGACAAGAAACCAGCCAATCCAATTAAATTAATCCGAATTCCTGTCAAATAACTGTAGGCATGGAAAGAATTCAGGAAATGGACCAGTAACAAGAAAAAGCCATTTATCGTCTCGCCAAATTCAAAGATGCTAAGTGTCTCGGCTGTTTTAGGATTCAGCCATTTTTTTAAGCTATAAAGTATTTAGTAGTAAACCAATTATAAAATCACAGCTTTACATACTTAAAGCAAGTTAAATAAAAGAAAGTAAAAAGAAAAAACAAATTCACAGGATTAATAAAAATACAACCCACACTGTTTTTTTTTAAATAACAAAATGAAAATGATATTGGGGAGGGGGGAGAGGCCCAGTATCATACAATCAATATCAATGAAAATGTGAAAAAACGTACGATAACAATAAACACATACTTTTCCTAAGCTAGATTACTTGCTGATTAACACAGCGTTTCTCATTTTACAGAAAAAAAGTATTGTTTGTATATAGAGATGCACCGAATATTTGGTATCTGACTATACTGCCAAATATCAGACTATTCGGCATGTCAAATATTTGGCTTGGCCAAATTTAATGCAATTCAGTATACCAAATATGGTGTATCTGCCAGATCAAATACTTAAAAAAATATTTTAACAAAACTTAAAGTAACTTTTTATTATTTTATAAGACCTTAAAACAACTCCTATTTTTAACTGTTTATTAATAAAACTAGGTAGAAATAGAATTATATTTATATAAAAGAGAATGCTTTATTTGTTATTTGAAAAGTAACCTCAAAGACAATTTACCAAAAAGGATAATTTTATTTTTTTCCTGACAAACAAACAATATATGACAGTAAAACTCTAAAATTTCACTTTGATATCAAAATATTTGTTTCAGACTAAAAGAAAATTTTATTCATTTGTTTTAATTCAGAGAGGAAACTATCCTCTTCTTAAGTAACAATTCAAAGGATAGATTTTTTTTTTTTTTTTTTTTTTTTGTAAAAAGATCTTGTTTATCAATATGGAAGATTTTATGTTAAATATGTACCTAAAATTATTTTAACTTTTTATTTTTTCAAATTCTGAAATTTAAGAGTATTCCGATAAGCCAAACATTTGGTGTTTGGTTTACCTGTTGGCTGAAATTTCTGCATTTGGTTAAAATCACAATACGGTGCATCTTTTCTTGCATATATATGATTCAAATCGTAACGGGCAAAACTTGGAAATTTCATTACTGGCCAGTTAAATCAGTTTTATAAACGAGCACTTCTTTATTTAAAAATAGGTAGCTTTTTACTTTTTTGTAATGAAAGCTACTTAATACCAAACAATAAATTTTTGTTAAAACTTCTATTAATTTAAAAATTGAATAGAACAAATTCATATGCTAATATAAACATATTGCAACCAGAAAATAATATAACATGATGGAATACGAGAAAATTTAAAAAATTTTACTTTCTCCTTGTAGCTACTGACAGCCAATTTTTTTATAGCCACTTCTTTTCATTCACTTTTCTTGTGTGTGTTTTCTTGTTAGCAAGAATCCAAATGCGATCTAGCCTGCAAGAATGCCATCCCAAAAGGCCAAAGATTATTTCTAACCTATAGCCTTTCAAGCGACATTCCAACGGACCAACGCAAAAGTATCAAATAAGCTCAAACAGTAGCACTTTAAATTGGCTGGATTTGCGAGAACGCATCACATCTATTTGCAGCATCTTTGTTGCATTTCCATCATCAATGTAGCATATGAAGCATCTAGCAAATTAAAATAAAGAAATGAATCAAATATGTGCATACATATATATAAATAAGTTCTTGAAAAGCAAATATTTACTAATGAATAACTAACAATTAATCAGCTAAGAAATTTAAGTATGTTTGTTTGAAACCATTAGACAAAACAGAAATAATAATTAAGCTTCTATTTCACCTAAATATTTATAACAGAACATTAGTTATGAAAAAACACTTTTAGAATGCTATAAATTTAAAATAAATTTATTGCATGGTATATCATAAAGGATATGATAGCTGCAAAACCATTCTTTTGTTTTTAGTACATTTTCATCCAGTTTTAGGCTAAGGTTGTAATATAAATTCAGAAAAAGCAACTCTTAACACTTTAGAAATTTTAAATCAAAGTATCTTATGCATAATTATATTTAAAAAATTTAAAGCAACAAAAATACACAATTGATTAAAATTGTAAATATGAATTTTTTTATTTGAGTACTACTTAAAATCAAATACAGGAAAAAATAGCTGATTACATATATTTTTTAAAATAGTAGCAATGTAACAAAAACTTCAGTAAAGAATTTTATTTTTCCTAAGCAAAAATTTATAAAACTACTCATTTCTACTTTGATTAGGCCTAAGTTCATTTAACTTTCACGAGATTTTAATAAAACTACATTTAAATACAGAAATAGTTATATTAATCCTTTAAAAGTTAGGGATGTTTGTCCAACTGGTATATATTTAAAGTTATTCTGGTGAACTTTAATTTTTTCAGAAAAAGATTGTTTATAATATACATGAAAGACTCACTTCTAGTTATAAAAAATGCTTCTATCATCATAATGAATTATTACCTTACCATTAATTTTCTTAAACATTATTTGCAACACTCCAGTTTGTTTACTTACACATACAATGTGACAGTTTGTTTATTTAGATCTTTTTTTCTTTTGCAAGTTACATGCTTTATAATTTATAAATCACTGTTTAAGCTAATTTTCAAAAAGATAAAAGTCTTCACATATTTTTTCCCCTTTTTTCTGCATTAACAATTATTAACAAAATAATAAAGACTAAAAAGAAATCGAAAAATCAAAATTTGAAAATTCTTGTTTATAATTTTAAAATCGATACTTTCTCATCGAAGAAATAAAGTGTAGTATGTTATAAATTCAATGGATTTAGATTCATTAGTAGGATATATTAAGAGAATACTAAACAATTTTAAAACAAAGTTACAGGATTAATAGATAAACGCTAGTGAATTAAAACTTAAGTGCCTATCTTACCGGAATAGCACATGAAAACATTGTTCAATTAGTAACAAACCATGCATGAAAATACATACAAATTCTTAGAAATAATCAGATAAAAAGAAGCTATACATATTTAAAATGAAAATTCCATGAGGATTTACAACTTTGTAGGTTATAAATCTTCATAGAATTTTCAGCATGAATCCAAGAACAAAAAGAATCTGGGGGTGAGATGCAATAGGAAAAAAAGAAAAGAAAAAATTCTAGAATAGCAGTTTTTTTGGATGACTATGTTCAAAAGTAAATCTCTGTAAAGTGATATATTTTGCAATTAAATATTTCTTTCTTATAATAGAAATATAATTTGCAATTAAATATTTCTTTCTTATAATAGAATAAGAAAATATCTAGTACAGTGGCTTATTTATTTTACAGAAAATTCTTTCACATGCTTGCAATAATATGCATAATCAAGTATATTAACAAAACTGGATTGCAGCTTGCTTTTAACTAATTTCTCCTTTTAAAACCAACGAGCTAAGCTAACAAAATTTTTTTTAACATTTGCAATTATTTTAAATGAACAAAAATATTTTATTCAAAATTAATCGGAAATACTCTACTAAACAACCGAATATAATCAATGAAGCAAGTAATTAATTTTAAGAAACAAATATTTATAAACAAGTACTTTCATTCTTTGTACTGTTAACTTTCAATAAAATAGTTTTGAGAACAGTACATTACATCATTATAGCAGCACATTAATCTTTATTATTCGAAACGAAATCCATGAAATACGAACTGCATAAGTATTGTTTTAATATTAATAAAATACATTCCAACGATTACCAAAGACAGATATGTACAAGATTTTTAGAAAATGAAAAGACATTAATAAAACCTACCATTTCCTTTCAATCCTAAAAAATAGATTCTGCTTGAATCAACAGAGAGCAATTCGAAATAAAAATAACTCTGTAAAATGAAATTTCATTTATGTTACATTTCTTCACCGCCATTATTTGGCAAAATACTCTTTTCTGATTGGCTGCGCTTAGGTAATTTCTGCTTAGGTTTGAACAGGAATGGAACCTAAAAAATCGCGTTCTAACTACCTAAAATCTTGTGCTTAGGTAAAGAGTTGGGAAAGTTAGCGCTTGGGTAGGCCCGTGAAAACGCACCTTTAGATGTCTGCATTAGAGATGACACAGGTTCAGACTTAGCCCGTGTCCGATACGAGATCGTGCTCTGTTTTTATGCTGGTCTACTGATTCGGACTCATTTTTCCTGAAATCTGAAAATTTTATTTATCAATGAATAGAAAAATGTAAATAACTTTTTTTCCTCTTAAAAATTAGTACTTATTCCTTTTAAAATCAATGTCTTGCTATTTTGATAAAAATGAAAAAGAGGCACATTTTTTTTTTATTTTAGTATTTGAATGCTATTAAAAAAACAAAAAAAACTATTAGTCATATCTATATCTGTAGATTTATGTTTGAGCATTGCCGACGACCGCCGATCTGGCACCTGCGAAAAAAGGCGGGAATAATGAATTTGTGTTTAGTTCGATTTTTGTTTGTGGCAGAGATTATTTTGCAATTGGATCTTTTACTATTACTAGGGGGGCTCCGCCCCCCTACTCGTTACGCTCGCCAACCCCCCGGGTAATCGCTTCGCGATTGCAAGTTGTAGACTACCCCCATCTTGCTGCGTTCGCCATGGTATGAATAAGCGGTTGTAGACCTTTCAAATGATGTGTCCCACAACTGGTGTTGTAAAGAAATTAAAAATGTGCCCCTTGGGGGGCAGAGTGGGGGGGGGTTGACACACAAGACATCCATAATATGAATAAGCAGTTGCAGACCTTTCAAATGATGTGTCACACAACTGGTGTTGTAAAGAAATTAAAAATGTGCCCCCCCCCCTCTGGGGGGAGCACAGTGTGGGGGTGACACAAAAGACATCCATAATATGAATAAGCAGTTGCAGACCATTCAAATGATGTGCACAGGACTGGTGTTGTAAAGAAACTAAAAATGTGCCCCTCCCTGGGGGGAGCAGAGTGTGGGGGTGACACAGAAGACATCCATAATATGAATAAGCAGTTGCAGATCTTTCAAATCATGTGTCACACAACTGGTGTTGTAAAGAAATTAAAAATTTGGCGAAATATTACAGTTATCGCCAAGTTGGCGTCACTTTTGGCGACGAATTTTGGTCGCCAAGTATGGTGATATATCGCCAAGTTGGCGACAAACTTGGCGATTGTTGGCGATGGTGACCTTTCCCTCTTTATGGTAACCCATACGGTAATGCATAGACGGAGCCCTTTCTTGATTGGTCTATTCGACTCATGAAAGGAGTGGTCCGCCCGGATTCGTTATTTCCGGAAATCTTACACATCAGCATCATTCTAGAAATCATTCCTTTTAAGGCTAGTTTTTTTTTTTACTATAGAAGGATTATTATTTAGACATGTAACGCTAAAATAATATTTTCTTTTGATTTTATTTTGCCGTTACCGAATAATTTAAATTTCTAGTGTATGCAACGTATACAAGTCGTAATCGCTTTTCATGTGGAAATAACTGTAGTAATTATCATTTCTTTTGAGATCTCTGCTGATGCCGTAGCGGTAAGTAAATGTATTCTTGCGATCGAGTAGTGTTTCCTCTGTTCCTAAAAAATTGTTGAACTTTAAAATTTTTAATTTAAGGTTATTTTTTTGGGTCATGCTATAACGAAGGCTTGTTATGAAGAATGAAATGGTTATAGTTAAAAATGTGCATTTTTTACAGAAAATTTAAAAATGTTGTTCAATTTGACAGATAATAGACAGTATTTTCTACAGGTTCCATGCATTTATTCATGAAACACACTTCATTAACATGTCCATTGTCCATAATATTTTTTTACTAAAACATAGACAACATATGAGAATCCTTTTATGCGTAAAGTATATTTTTATTTTACATCAAACTGTTCTTTTGATAATATTAAATTTAATTTTTCGTTTAACAGCCTTTTTTTAATAAAAAATAGCTTTAAAATTATAATTACTTTTGGAATATTTTTTATAAGTATTATGCAATTTTTTCTACTGTATAATTTCATTATCGGGTTTTGCTCTTGATGCCGCAAAATGTTTCTGCCTCAGGCGGGGCTGGGCTGTGGAATAATAGCCCAAATTTATCTCTTGTCCGCATTGACCAAAATTTCCCTGTTCGGGGTTCGGCTCGGAATGAAAGTTAAATTTCGTTCCGTGTCCGACCCAGGCTAGACGTATGCATGTGCCCGGGCCTGTCCGAGTCGGCGAATTTGTTCCGAATTTTCTAACGGGCCAGCAAAGTTAGAATAATTTTTCCAATAGCCGGGCCAGTAAAGAAAATAAACGGGACGAGCCGGCAAAAAAATTGAAGGGCCCATTAAAAAAAAAAAAAAAAAAAATTGCGGGCTCACTGGCCCTTTGTAAAGATTTAAGCAGGAACGTTAAAATATGAGCTATTTTCAATTATATGGGTTTAATGAGAATAAGTATAAATGTGCGTCATCAGTCGAAACTAGTTTGGCAACATCAATACAGAAATCTAACTTTTACAGTGTAGAGATCAGCTTCGGACAATTATATTGTCTGTAACCCGGGTTTAATTTTTTTTTTCTTTTTAGCAGGTTTGTACCGGCCCGAGATCAGGCTTGCATTGTTTTTCTACATATGTTTTCTACAATGTTTTTCTACAAGCCGGGCTGGAACTAGACTTAATTGTTCTCAAGATGTGTAGGACAGACAACATGCAGTGCAGTGCGAAAGGGGAGGGGCGAAGGATGCGGTCGGCCCGGGCGTGGAAATTTAGGGGGCGCCAAATTTATGCTACCAGCGTAATTTTTGGCCTCTTACAAGAAAAAGTTGGGTCGGAGGGGGGGGGGGGGCGCCACATTTTGCTTTGCCCCGAACAAAGTTTTCTCTTCGCACGTCAAATGATTGCGGATTTTTTACCTTCTCATGCTGTCGCTTCCAGAAATTCTATTCAAAACGATAATTTTCACAGTATTTTCTTAAACTGCTTATCAAGAAATAGATTACGCCATAGGTTCGGAATAAAAACACCTGCTAATTCTGCTAATGTGATCCACAACATAAACATTAGTTAACCCGACCAGCAGCAAAAGAAAAGAAGTCAACCGGACCCAAACCCGACCCACAGCAAAAACTAGAAGTCAACCGGACCCAGACCTGACCCGCAACAAAAAATAAAAGCAACATGACCCGCAGTGAAAAAATTAGCCCCGACCCACGCATTAAAGTCGAGTCTCCAAATTTCTAAAATCGCCCCCCCCTTGAGGACTCTCCAGATCCGCCCTTGGTTGCGACATGTGAAATATCATGCGGTAAGTATCAAATTGCAAGTTGTAGAGTTTTTAGTTGAAGAGTAATGAAAGAAACTACTCTACCTTAGCATTAACTTATTTCAGGAAATTTGTTAAGTACAATGAAGTTATGTTTGAGAAGTTCCCTGATGTTACAAACAATGGAAGATAAAGACGCCACGCCAATAAAAGAAAGAATCATGATTTACAGTATGATTCATTGGAAGTGATTAACTGAAATGAAAATATGGCTACTATTTTTTTTAAATCTTTGGATGTAATACTGGTTACTTATCAACCATTAAACAAGCTGTCCTAAGAATCTAAGTAAAATTTTTCTGAATTTCCAAAATCAAATTGCATCCAATTTTTGACCTGAAAGCCTATTTAAGAGCAATATTAACGAATTTTGAAAATGCTTTCTATTTCTTTTTTATGAATAAATATTTATTATTATTTTTTTTAAATTAAAACTTAGATGATTTATTGGTTGATTCATTATTAATGAATGACTCTTCATTCGTGATTCATCATTGTGTTGGCGTCTGTATGTATTAAAATGGATTTTACTCAGGACAAAAGGGTCATACTCAGATTTTAAATGTAGATATATATTTTTAATCAGTTTGCTGACCCATATTCTTTACTAAAAGGAATTAATGGTAAGATCAATTTCGTTTGTTATTCTTCTACTAAAAGTTCCAGAACTTGTGATTTAATCGTATGATGACACAACATTTTATGTTCACAACTTTCATTTTTGCTTACATTTATAGTCATTTTAAATATTCTGCACACAGTTAAACCGAATAGTTTGATAGCTGAATAGTAACTATCAGGAAGAATGCTTTATAAGTTTAGAATTTAAAGGTGTTAAAAGATTAGAATTTGTACCATATTTAAAATAGATATTTTCCTTTACATAAACAAGATTTTTTTTTAGAAGTAAAGTACCATATAAGTAACAAATATACACTGTAAGTTTAGCAATAATTATTTTTTGGCAACGTATTCACTGTTTCATTTGCACAAGCAGTTTTTATTTAACATTTGTATAATTTATTTAATATGAAAAGGCTATTTGTTTATTATTATACAAATATAAGTCTAATATAAAAAAAAAAAAAAAAACCTGATCATAATGCATACACATTTAGGTATATAGATAGATAAAACCATTCATAAGCATTCATTAGGTTTATTTTGATAGCTGTTTATATCATTTGTCACTACGTCTCTCTTTTTAAATCACAAATTGTGCCGTGTTGCAAATAGCTGTGTCAAAATGTTAAGGCCTCTTTTCAGGGGTTGCAATTAGAATCAGCTAATTAGATGCCACTGGCACCTAACTTTTTCACTTATTTGCCATTTTGTTTTCGTTGGCTGCAATTTTTTAAATACAGAGAATTTGTAAAATTTAACAATCATACTAATTACATTAATTTTTTTTTTCCACAAAATGTTTTGGTTACAATTTTTTTGCTGTTGGATTACTCTGAGAATTAACTAGAATAACTTTAAAGAAAAATGCTGATTTCAGAGAAAATATTAAAAACTTCTATCCCTAACATAAACATACAATGACTTTTCTATATCCAAATAATAATAAAAAGTACAGAAACAAATTACAAACTAGAAATTTTATTGAAAACAATTTTTTTTCAAAACCAAACAAAGTCTGGATATCTGGTGCATACACATGCAATATTCTTCCATAATAAATTTGTGGCAGGGTGTGTGTGAATCATATTCACTTACACGTGTTCCATAAAACGTTATCATCAACTCTGATGGTAACAGACTTTTGAGATTTAAAATTTTTATTATGTGAAACTGGCTGAATCCTCTTTCACATGCAGCTGTGCAAAGCAGTACAATCATAGTAAAATTTATTATTTTCCTTAGATTAAAAAATGTAAACTATTATAAAGATTCTGCCATCAAATGCAGCAAAGTGTATTCACATGGTAGTTTATATTTATCCTTTGCCACAGTTTACAATATTCAAACTCTTCAATATCTGCATCTTTTTCGATAGATATGTTTTGGGACAATCCTTTAATCAAATTTTTGAGATCTTTGTCAATTTTCTTACTTTAATTTCATATAAGTTTGCAACATTACATGGATCAAGAGTGTATAAATTACTTAATTCTTTATCATTTTGAAAATTTGAATGCTTCAAATCTAAAGCTTCAGTTATTTTGGTTGAAATTAATTTTCGCTGTTCTTTAGTACAGGATAATTCTTCAACTTTCCTTTTAAATTTTAACCCTTTATAATCAGCTTCAGATTCAGAGTCTTCAATATTTAAGTCTTCTTCAAACTGCTGCAAAGTTTCTGTATTTGCACTTTCATTTTATTAAGTTTATTTTTTTGTCCTACCTAAAGAGTTGATTACATCTTTTGCAAAATGCAATCATACCTGAATTTTTTCTGATATATGACTATGTAAACAAAACTCATATTATCTAGCATCAGACAAAGAAATCTGACTGAACACTCACATTTCAAATATTTTAAATATAGTTTTAACTTAGCTGATACTGCTTTATCTGGTTTCAGATTATATAATTTTTTCCGTATAAATAATGACTGCCACCAAGTTGTGGAGTAGCACCTTCACAGCTTTGTAAATACACTGAAGCCCTCAAATTGCATAAAGATTCAGAGTTTCCCCCAGAGGGTTTCATGGGGGTTCTCCACCCCTCCTGCCCTTTAGTTTAAAAAATAGCGCCCCTATTGCCCCTCATCGAAAAACTAGCGCACCTCTTGTCATTCATTCAAAAAAATAGCGCCCTTCTTGCCCACACTTGAAAAAACGCAGCCCTCCAGCGATGATCCAAACGCGCTATAGCATGTAAATTATGCAAGAAATCGGCGACGGAACGCAAAAAATAGCCTCATATGCATCCCGTGGGACGGGTAATTTCGTCAAAAAATCGCTAGAAAAAAGGTAAGTTTCGTTAAAAATCGTGAAATAACGACTAATTTTCATGCAAGAATCGCAAAAAATGGCTAATTTCATCACAAAATTTCACAAAACAGCAGATTTCCTCAAAAGATCGTGGAAAAACGACAAATTTCTTCCAAAAAGCGCAATAAAATGGAAAATTCTGTGAAAAGTTTCGTTTTTTCGCGATATTTTCACGAGATGTGTCGTTTTTTCTGCGATTTTTTAGCAAAATATGCTGTTTTTGCGATCTTTTTGCAAAAACTGCTGTTTATGTGATCTTTTAATTTCCCTTTTTTTGCAATTTTTTTACGAAATTTGACGTTTTTTCGCGATTTTTTTAAACAAAATTTACCTTTTTGTTTTTCTTCAATTTTTTGTTGAAATTTCTGTTTTTACCCGACTTTTTGAACTGCTAGATTCTAGATTCAACACTATAAAAGTGCCCTTTTCAGAACAGTAGCGCCCTGCCCTTTTTTAAACCTGGGGGAAACTCTGAAGACTTATATGGGAAAAAGAATCCAAAATATCACCAAAAGCAGAGAAAGATAATACAATGAACACACAAACTCTGTTCACAGAAAATTTTCAAAGTTTGCAGACACACTGTATGCTTTTTTTTTTCCCTTCAAATTTTTTAAGAATTATATCTATATATGTATCAAGACCCAGGTCAGAGAAACAGTATGACACATGTTGCAGATTCTTGAAAATGTCTTCAGACTATTTTTCAACTAAAGAGAAAAAAAAAGTTTGTTAGAAATTATTTACAATCTACTATGGTGCAGTACAATCAAAGTTCTATAATCCGCACAAGTTGGGGCCAAAGGTTGTGTGGATTATGGAATACTGCAGATTATAGAGCATTATGGAGTATGCATCATTTTATTATTCATAGACGGTGTTTTAATTCTATAATCAATATAGTATTATGATAAAATAAATATGAAATCTAAAACTTAATTTAATAGGCTATCTGAAAAAATGCCTTTTTTAAGTTATTTTATTAAAAAATTTATGTGCATTTAAATAAAAATAACTACATGGGTTCTGCAATACAGTTTATTTTTTACTGTTAATAAAATAAAAAAATTATATTTTTTTAAAAATAAATGTTTCATTAGGATATTTTTCATTTTTTATTATTTTTATTAAAAAAATCGTTTTTGGATCACTAATTTGTAAATTTTCTTAACTGTTTATTTCATTGCTTACATTCAAAATGTAATGCAAATTATAGAAAATTGCAGATCATAGAAACTTGACTGTAATTTTTAATTGTTACATTTCCAAATACTTGCTTTTTCACAAATAATGTTATTGTTATTTTCAAAATGTTTGATTTCTCATGAATTTTATTTTGCACACTTGGTGATAATGGTGATGCTTTAATGGAAAAATATCTTATGGTGTATTAAAGTTATGTTTATTGACAAAAAATAAATATATAAAAAAAAATGTTAATGAGTCGAAGAATAAATATGAAGAATGTGGGAAAAAATATTTTTTTACCGAATCAAAATTGATCTTAAAATATTTTATCGTTAAACATTTATATTGTATTGAAAATTTAATTTAAAAATTACGAAAAATTTCATCTTATCAGTATCATTTTCAGTTAGCCAATACTGCTTTATCTTGTTCAGATGAAGTAATTTTTTCTATATAAATAATGATTGTCACCAAGTTGTGAAGTAGTATTTTCACAGCTTTGTAAGTACACTAAAGCTCTCAAATTGCATAAATATTTATGTGGGAAAGAGTTTTCTCATTTAAAATATCATCAATATTTTTCAATTACTTTATACATTTTGGGCATCCATGATAATAAGAATAAGCATCTTTTTAAGTACTAATGAAATTCTTCTCATATTTTGCATTTTTCGTAGCCTCTGCTATTGCTAATTTTTATTAAGTGTGAGGGGGAAGACATAGCATAATCATTTTAAACATAAACAGAAGAGGTTAAAACAGCTTTCAGTTTTCCCCTAATTGATTCTGAGTTCAACTCTCTGAGCATGAGGCTAAAACTTTGAAGTTGATTAGCGATTTGACTATTAAACAAAAGTATTAAGCGTTTATATTAATTTTATTCTGTATTATAAGCTTTACAATATTTGTTGATAGTGTATTTGATAGAGTTAGTGGTTTTCATATATTGTTATAGTATTTAAAAAATAACCTGCTTTCCAACTATAAATCTGCACACACATGTTTCCAATGCTCACCTACTACAAGGGGAGAACTTAGTATATTTATTCTAGACCTAAACTAAATGGATTAAAAGTATTTCCTGCTTTTCTCTGATTAATTGCAGATTTGAAAATTTTCCCCATGCTTATCACTGGACTAAAAACAGAAATAATAATGACAATTGGAAAAGGCTATATGGGTGATTCTCAAAATAGGAGACTTTTTCAAAAGTGAAATCTTAAAAAAATTACTGTTAGCAAAATTTCTGAAAAAAATATGGTGTTGTTAATATAGTATTAGGTATATTTTACATGTAGTCAGCAGAGCTAATTAAAAATTAACTTTAAAAAATAATTAGTATTTTATGAGCCATGCTAATGACAAAACAAATTGCATGGAATAAATATATTAAGAAATTTTTATTTTCTTCCTGTTTAAATATTTTTTTCTACGTATATTTATTAGCCTTCTTTTTCAGCAAATAGTTTCCATTTTCAACTGTTTTTATTCTCCTTAAAGATGAAACCCTGTTTTTACAAATAATTGTACGCCCTTAAGTTTCTAAGTTTTTCGCTGTGATCTGTGTTCTCTTGGAGTCCTCCCTGACTATTTTTGTTTGTACCAATTATTTTGCTTTTATATATCTCATGTTTAAGCTTGTGATGTTTATCAGTATTTTCTTTTAATTTTCTCCCTTCTTTTTTCACACTCTTTTACATTTTTTTCTCTCTCTGTACCTATTGTTATACTTTCCCCCATTTTCAGATTAGTTTTTTTTAAAAAGAGCAAGGACCAAATTAAAATTCCATATAAAAAGAAATGTGTTCTTTTAAATTAATAAATAGATATTTATAGAATATTTTTAAGAAATTCAACATTGTGAATTAAAGAGCAAACATGAGTTTTACATGAGCAACATTCTGACACTAACAATGTAAGAAGCTGTCTTAGTGATTTTCTGACAGATTCTAATGCATATTTTAGGGATAATAAATGTAATACCTAAATTTATATGTAAAATTAAACTTTATAAAGGATACAATATAAGCACTGGTTATATTTATAAACATGAAGAGTCTTTAGCATGGACAGAAAAAAACCATGCTAATGACACTGATATTTGTCCATGCTAATGATAAACTTTAATTTAAATAAGATTATGAGCCATAATATAATCACAATCCAATAGTCTTTTCTGGGGCTTTTTAAAACACAAAAGTTCTATGCAAATAAGTAAAATAAAAATTTTAACTATAAAATAAGCATGATAATTGTATCCATTCTAATGACATACAATTGATGTACTCGCCTAATATTTAACTTCTATTCTTAAAATACCATACATGCTTCTATTTTCTGGCTGGGATAAAATGGCTACTTGTTCCCATGGAGAAACTTTATATTTTCAAAATATTGTCATATGTGAAAATGAAATTTTGATTAATAAGCAGCTGTTATAGTATGACTTTGTTTTGAAAATAGAATATGAAGGACAAACGTTAATTCTTTTTTTTATATACAATAATTTTATTTTTAAAAAGAAACTTATTGGATAAATCTTCTCCTTGATTAGTTTAAACAAAGAATGACAATTGTTTTATTTTATATACATGATATTAATTCTTCAAAAATGTTAGCATATACAAGGCACAGCTGCTGTAGATATCCATGCTAATGACATTTTGAACATTCATTCTGTTATTTTAAGGTGTTTTTAATTAAAGAGTGAGTAATTATTGAGTGCAAATGGTGAATAATATTAAGGCAAACATATCTAAATATAAAAACATGTCAGATATACTCTCAATTTTTTTGTACTCTGAAGGACTGAAATTCTCCCCTATTTTGAGAATCAACCATCCTATATGAAACGTCACTGGTTTGCGTAGAAGGCGGGGAAACATATTTATCAAGTTCATTAAAAACGTGCCATTCCTTTTCGTAATAGACATACAGTAGACTCCTTCAAATCTGCACAGCTTGGGACCAGAGATTTTAGAATTTTGCAGATTTCTGGTCATTGCTTTGTTTACATTTTTTAACCACTAACTTCAATGCAATTAACAATGAAATTGAAACTATTATAAAGGCTTGTAATATAATAAAACATTAAAATAAGTAATAAACTAAAATAATAAAAATTTAGATAATTTTTAACATGATTAAAATATTAAAAGTAAAGGTCAATAATGTATGATTAAATATTTATTATGAAGATAAGATGTATTTTTCATATGAAATTTGCTTTATAAAGATGCGTTATTAATTTGCATAAAAATCATAAAATAAGGAAATTTTATTTCAGGATTAGCCAGACTTAATAACCAAAAAAGTTTGATTGATACATAAATATATTTTGTAAAAAAATTGTTATTACCACTGATATCAGAAATATCTTAACTTTTTCCAAAATAAATTTATTCTTCCTTCATAAAAACACATGAATTCAGTAATATTAATGAAAATTAAAAAGTATATAGAATTGATAAAAAAAATTAAAAATGTCAAATTTTGCACCTACATCTGAACTGAATGTTTCATTTTTTACACCTGTAAATTATCTGTGGATTTGAGGGAGTCTATTGTAGAACAGATTAGCGGTTAATTTTAAGAAGTTTTAAAGTGGGAGAATACTAATCATTTCTGTGATAATCTCAGAGAGATATTCACTGTGATCGTTAAGCAGATGTTTCAAAACCAAAACTTCTAAAACAAAGTTACAAATTAAGAAGAAACAAAAATATGCAGAAAAGTTAGGCATCAAAAGGAAGATTAGATGTGTAAGCACGTTTGTCAAAATGAAATTTTTAGTTGTAAAATACGACTAATTACCACTAATTTTAACTAGTGAGCACAGTATTATAATTAATATATTACACTATAAAAATGTTTGCATGTTAGCAATTTACATTCATCTAAAAAAAGGAATTGAATATGTCTCATTTCTCTCCAATTCTTTCGTGTTTAACTTCTTGTATAAACATAAATGTTGTTTTTAGGCTTAGTTTAATTTATTCATGGTATACATTATAATGTTCCATAAATAGAGAAACTATTACATCTAAGTATAAATAAATCATTAATATGGCAAAAGCATAAAAAGTATATGAAGGAAATTTATTTTTGATTCTCAAAATAATCTTTTCCTTTATACAATAGCAAGATAATACAGAACAATATTATTTTCAACTAAGGATTGGGATATTGTTGATTCATTTTGAGATCAATGAAATGTTTAAAATGATACATAATGAAAAAAACCTACAGTCTCATTCCTCCAAGTCTCCCCTACAGTTTTTTTATGTTGTTGCTTTTTAGCGTGAAATAACGAAAAAATTTTTGATTTTTATTTGAATTTTTCTTTGATTTATAGTTAAATATTGCAATTAACAAGCGAAAAATATATAACTTTCTATGTTATTGCATAATTTAAATTACAAGTGTGAACAATGTAATACAATTTAATTTAAAAACATTGAGTATAATATGTAGTGATTAAGATCTCCATTGCTCATGCTTACTACTTCGTTTAAAAATAGCTGGAAAGATTTTTTTAATATGAAACCTAAAATATAGTGAGTTTTAATTTTAAGCAAAATACATATTTAATGAATTTTTTATGAACATTAAAACAATATTATTTAATTAGGATGTTATAGTTGATATGCTTTAAATTGCGCCAGGGTATATATATATTTATTACATATGCGTGCATTCAAAAATAATGTCTAAAATAAATTTAAACATATGTAAATAATAAGTAGTGTATTTATGGCTTTATTAAGTTAAAAAAAACCTTAATTTCTGAGAAATATTATTGATCAGGAATTACCACGGCGATTAAGAATTATCTTGGCAAACTGAGATTTAATCAATATACTACCTCTGAAAATAAAGTTCGGTGAACAGTCCTGTAACATTAATTTAGATAATATATTAACGAAAATTACCGTTTCATCCTTCGAAATAGTCATCTCCTATAACTATGCACTGCTGAGATCTGCTATACATGTCCTGGGAAATTCGCAGAAGTCTTCTTTTGGGATGAAGTTCAAAAGCTTCGTCACGTTCCGTTGGATGTCAGCAATATGGTCAAATCTCTTTCAAAGAGAGTTTGAGTCGAGAAAATTGGAAAAAGTCTTTAGGATTGAGATCTGTCGAGTATGGTGGATGTTCAATTTGCAAAACCACTCATAAATTCCTTTCGGCGTCTTGCAAAGCTTAAAATCAAACTTTAAACTGATCTTTTGTTCGTTCATTTTCCTGTTCTCGGTTAAGAACCAACAACTAAACAAGAACTTAGTAAAATACGTCTTACACAAAACATAAACGACGCTCAACTGAACAACGGCGTGGGAAGATGGTCAACACTTGCCTCTACGCAGGTTCAGCGTTTTGTTTTCCAAGTGTTTCCAGATCAGTCGTTCTGAATTCATTCACCGAAATTTATTGTCAGAGGTAATAGATTTATAACCAATATGTGAAGGTACAGAAGTATATTATTAATATAATTTAAAAGCTTGTACTATATATAGTTTTATAATGATCTAAAAAAAACAAATGTTGTATCACTAAGGATAATAGTAAAATGTGCAATTTTCAAAACAATCTTTCTTGAAGATGCTTTTGTAGCAGTTTACAATATATATTTTTAAAATTATTTTCAGCAGAGATGGAGACTTTTTTATTTTGTAAATTAAATAACATTGCGCATGGATTATTTTTCAATATTTTTAAATTTTTGATTAAGCATATTATCATGATATAAGTTAAGTGATTATTGCTAAAACCTTGTGTGGAAAATTACAATAATTAAAATCAACGTTTAACACACAATAAATAAAAACATGCAACAGACGTATACGTCTCACAAGCACCAGGACTCGCTTCCTCAGTGTACAAAAGGTAAAAATGTTTAAAAACAGAAAACCGCCAACTGACAGCAAGTCAGAAACCCAAATGACCGCAAACATAGTACCAAAATACCAACAGGCCTCAGCAACCAATAAGATTAAATCGGAAATGAGGTGTTATGACATAATAAATCAAACCAGAAAGTTTAGATATACGGTACACTTGATAGATCATTAACCAAGGAGTTTTTACTTAATGTATATGGAGTGCTTCAAAAAAGTCTAAGTCAAGCGGAGTAGTGCATTTTTGGATAATAGTGGCTGAGGTAAAATTAAAATTATGGCCCTCCTCCCAACAATGAGAAGCAATAGAGGAATTATTTAACTCTTTTCTTTTAAGATACCCTATATGATCGGCGACTCTTTTTCTGAGTTTACGTTTTATTTGTCCAATATAGGAAAAATCACACTGACATTGTATATTGTAAATACCCCAATAATCCAAAGGAGAAATTTGATCTTTTAATTGAGAAAAGATTAATTTATTGACTGGTTTAAATACTACTTTGAAATCATAATGTTTCAAAATATTTGCAACTTTAAAGCTAATGCTTTGATGAAATGGTAAAATAAATAGACTAGAATAAGAAACTAGTGTAGCAGAAGAATCAGGTTCATCGAGATGTTTATTAAAATTATGAGAAATTAATTTATTGATATATGATAAACTGAAGCCACGATCTATAACAACTGATCTAATGTAATTTAACTCATCACTAAGAGAACTGTTATCTGAACAAATTAAATGAGCTCTATTAATTAAATAAAGAAAAGCAGAAGCTTTTTGAGAAGGGGGGGGGTGACATGAATTAAAATTGGGGGTGACAACAAAGGGTTTACGGTAAACACGGATGTCAAAAGAGGTTAATTGACGATTGACTAAAACGTCAAGAAATGACAATTTATTATCGTTTTCGACTTCATAAGTGAATTGAATGACTGGATCTATTTGATTTAAAATAATCAAAATATTATCAACAGAAGAAACAGATGGGTCAATGAGTACAAAAGAATCATCAACGTATCTGCAATAAAATGGGAAACTGATGAGGTTAAACATTAATACCTCAAAGTAATGCATATATAGATCAGCTAGGAAAGGCTTAAGGGGGTTACCTATAGCTAAACCATCACACATGGAGTAGAATTGGTTAGAAAATTTAAAAGTATTTTGTTTTAAACAAATGTTGAATAAATCAATCATAAGTTAGGTGACCAATAAATTGCTTGGAAACAAGTTGCTCGGGTATTACTCCGGTCCACCCTACTTGCTTTCAATTTAAAAAATTTTAAATTAATGCTAGTTTTTGCTTGTAATTTTTCAGTTATCATAAAAATGCAATATAATATAATTTTTTGCATATTTTGTACTAAAAATTTTTTTTTATTTTATTTTGTATGAACTATGTTTAGAATATTTCAGTTAATTTTTTAGTTTGCATAAAAATGCATTGTAATCTACACTGCTCAAAACAATTAAAGGATATTGCAGTTTTAGGTGGATTTTGTATCTGGAAAACTTTTTAGATGATGATACATGGTCAACAGACATAGTAGGTTATATGAGAATAAATTACACATATTTGGCAGAAAAAAAATGCATTTTATTGCTCAAAACAATTAAAGGATATTGCAGTTTTAGGTGGATTTTGTATCTGGGAAACTTTTTAGATGATGATACATGGTCAACAGACATAGTAGGTTATATGAGAATAAATTACACATCTTTGGCAGAAAAAAATGCATTTTATTGCGCATTTGTGTACAAAAGGAAAAAAACACAATTTGTGCATATGAGTAAAAAAAGAATAAGAAAAGGTGTTTTCTTCAAAGAAAATCATTCTCAGTAAGGGGTATGATTTCCACGGACGGCCAGCAACGTTGAACACCTTTGAGGCATGGGCTCAATGAGGCTATTAATGACGAATTGGGGTATTCAGCCCAGTCTTCCAGAAGAGCTCTTTCCAGTTCTTGGAGAGTTTGTGGGGGTTTTTGGCGGCCAGAAACTCGTCTTACTAGAGCGTCCCAAACGTGCTCGATTGGATTCATGTCTGGAGAACACGCTGGCCTCGAACGATTCCTTCCTCGAAAAGGAAATCCTCCACCAGGTTTGCACGATGTGGCCTGCAGTTATCGTCCATTAAAATGAAGTTATCTCCGATTGCTGCAGCGTAAGGGACTACAATAGATCTGAGGATCTCATCCCTATATCGGCGACCAGTCAGAGCTCCATCTCGAATGATGTAGAGGTCAGTGCGCCCATCAATGGAGATACCATCATACACCAACACTCCTCCACCGCCAAATCTGACACTTTCGTGAACGAACGCAGGATTATTCCTACTGCCACGGTCCCTCCAGATGAAAATACGCCTATTATCCGGATGCACAGAAAAACAGGACTCGTCAGAAAACAGAATATTGCACCATTAATTTCTCCTCCAGTTGACATACTCGGTTGCCCACTCTCTGCGGTCGCGACGATGCCTTGATGTTAATCTAACACATACTATCGGTCGGCGAGCATACCGACCTACAGCATCGAGCATGTTTCGGACAGTCTGAGTTTAAATCGTGGTGCTTGTAGCCGAGCGAAGGTGTTGTTGGAGAAGAGTAGCGTTCATGTTTCGGTGTCTCCGAGCTGTTAACGCTAAATACCGATCTTCATTGGGCGTTGTTGCCCGTCTACGACCTTGCCCTGGTCTTCGGCCTGCACATCCACTCTCCAAAAAACGGTTCCAGATCCTGGAAATGACACTTTGTGACACTCCAATGGCTTGCGCTACTTCGGCTTGAGTTTGGCCCACTTCTAACCTACCAACAATTCTCCAAGCTTCTGAATCTGTCAAATGACTTCGCTGAGACATCGTACTCATCGAAACAAAGCAATCACTGAATGCCGATCATCCTTGTCTTCATTCTCTTTTATCCAGTTGAAAGTTAAATTTCATTCGCTGCCGCTGAAGCGATGTTTCTGATGTCGAACTCAAAATTTGCATACTCCACAGTTTGAAAACCAGAAAAATTTGCATTTGTGATTCTTTTCTTCTATTTTCGGCAAAAAAATTTCGTTTATATCTTTATTTTATATAAAACTTCAAATATCCTTTAATTGTTTTGAGTTGTGTATATATGTTGCGGCCAATACCCGGAGCCTGGCCAATTCTAGAACTGGCTGGCCAATACCCGAACTGGCCAAGCTTCCCGGCCAAAACCCGAAATACATGAAATGAATAGCTTATTTCGGGTTTTGGCCGGCCAACATCCGAACTATGATGCATAGGTACCATTTTTTTTGTAATTAAGATAATGTAACATTAAAATGAACAGTAAAAAAGATTCCCATTGGTTATATTGAAACGAAATATTTTTGTGTACCTAACTAAATTAACCAAAAATACTACACAATTCCCTTTCAATATCGAAATTAATTGATAAACCAAACACGATGACAATTACAAATTAACCGAAAACTTTACTCGTGTTAAATCACGGACAGGCTGACGGCTAGACTATTGAATTCATAGACACTTTCAACTACGTTAGAAAGGATTAAGCCGAGTGCTTATATCTATTTCGCGATTTGGCCAAATGCATCCGGCCAGTTCGCGAATTGGCTGGCCAATTCTAGAATTGGCCAATTTCGGGTATTGGCTGCAACATATATATATTGCTGATAATATATAAGTCTACGATTTTAAAGTAGCAATTTTGTCAATATATTTTATATTCAGTATAATGTTGAATATCAAAATTCATGTATACTATTTTTTACTTTCTTTCTGCCTTTAATAGAAGAAAGTACTGTAATCGAAATTTTTTTCAACTGCTGATTTTCAACGGATTTACATGTTTTACGGATCATGACAAAATATGTTAACCCTTTGCGGCGCAGGGCAAATTCATTACTTCAGTATTGAAATAAATGACTGATACCGGAATTTGAAAACAAGTTTATTTGTAAATAAGAAAACGCTATATTTCACGCATTCAATAAACCGTAATTATTTTTAACAAAATTACGTTGCGAATGTGGCGTTTGGGAATTAAGTGGTATATCTATGAAATCACGACGCCGCAAAGGGTTAAGCCGAAAAACATGTTTTTACAAAATGTCTCTGTGTCCGTGTGTGTGTCTGTATGTCGCCATTCTACCGTTAAAACGTGCATGAAGATATGCATATAATTGAACCAAAGTGTTTTATGAATGTTTCTGCTATGGCAAGCAGGTCCTCCATCAATTTTGAAATACTTCTCCGGGAATGGACGCTGCTATTGTGCCATTTTCAAAATTGTACGACCTAAAAGTGTATGAAGTTATGCATAGAATTGGAAAAAACATTTTTGTGTTAATGTTTGGCTATGGTTAGTTGGTCCTCCCTCAATTTGAAAAAAATCCGACAGAACGGAGTGCTAAATATCGATTTTTATGCCATTTTCAATATTTTACCACCGAAAAGTGTATGAAGTTATGCATACAATTAAACCAAGTTTTTAGTGTAAGTGTTTGGCTATGGCTAGTAGGTCCGCACTGAACTAAAAAAATCCACCGGAATGGGGGTGCTGTAATAGCGATTTTTGTGCCATTTTCAATATTGTACTTAAAAGGGTATGAAGTTATGCATAGTATTTAACCAATTTTTTTTTACTATGGTCAGCAGCCCCTCCCAGAATTTGAAAAAAAATCTGCCGGAAGGGGGCGCTATAATCGCTATGTACGTGCCATTTACATTATTTTGTCATCAAAAAATTTATGAAGTTATGCATAGAACTGAACTAATTTTCTTGTATATGCTTATTTTGGGGCATGGTAAACAGATTTTCTTTGAAAAGAAAATCTACCGGAAGGGGGTTCTGTAAAAGCGATTTCTCTGCTATTTTCATTATTTTACCATCGAAAAAAGTATAAAATTATTTCAAGAATTGAACCAAATTTTTGTGTGTTCTTTGGCTATGGCCAGCAGATCTTCCTTGAATTCGGAAATATTCCGTGGGAAAGAAGCATTGTGATAGCGTAGCAATTTTTGTATCATTTTCTCGATTCTTCGTCATTGTATTGCCCGTCGGCTCGTACAGAGACGTGAACTTGCGTCCCTCTAAACCGACTTGGAAACAGCCGATGACAACTGAATTAGGGAAAACAATTGATTTTAATAAATATCTTGATCCACATTAATTCGTTTTTACTCTGAATTATTGACTGAAGTAGAATGAAAATCAAAGTTTGTATAGTACTGAATCGATAAAATTAAAGTATTAACATGTGTAACTACTTTTCGAAATATGTATACATATACGTATGGGAGAGAAGAAAGTTTTGGGATTGACACACCCAACTAGTTTCATTATTTGGTAAAAAATGACGTACTATTTTCTGTTTACAAACTTCTTACATTATTTATGCATATTTACATTAAAAATAACTCTTTATAAAGAATTTAGCAAATTCTCATAAAAAGTACATAATCTAATAATTCATATTTGCATAGTAAATTCAACATCATTATCGCCTTTCATATCTATGTATTTTCTAAAGTGTCTCAGAGTTTTAGTCTTAAAGAAAAGTTTTAGCTGCTTTCACCGGAGGCTTCCTTACTTTAGAGCGATGGTATTTTCTCTCAAATGGAGGTCGGCATGAGATTGCGTACTTTTGAAAATAAAGTTTAATAATAAAACATGTAACTCATAAATTCTCTTAAAATTATCTCTTTAAGCTTATCCAGATTACATATCTTCATACCATGTATATTTCCCTCTTTCCCACTTGTACTTCTGGTATGTCTTTGCTTCTAAATAGGACAGTAAACATTACACAAAAAGCTTAATCTAAACCAACATTAATTTTCAGAATCTTTACAAAATGAAATAAAGAATCTTATTTACTATACCACATTTTTAATTTTTGTGTGTAAAAAAGGGAAAAACTGTTAAACATAAAAATTGAACGTAGTTGAAGTAGTTTATTCTTAGTAGTTTATTTTGAAGTAGTTTATTCTTAGTCCCCTTCTAATATTTATCAAAAGATATTTTCGTATGAAACATTTAAATTCAATTATGTTAAAGTTAGCAATTGAAATAAAATATACTAAATATCTATCGCTTATTTATTATTTTTAATTTGATGTTTTATTTATATTGCAGATTCATTTGTTTGAGAAATTCAAGCTTGCTTACGTCTTCATACTATGAAGACACTTCTAAACACAAATTGCGTTTGAAGATTATGGATTCCTTTTCCCCATTTTTTATATATTGGCATAATAAACTGGTTCTGTGATATTTTTCTAAAACTTCTGGATTATTTGAAACAGTGGAACTGTGTTCATTTTCTTCTGCAGGTTTTCAGATTGGATTAGATTAGGATTATCATACAATTTTTAGAAAGCTAGCAAGTGCTTGGAATTAATATATTTTTAAGAAAATGTCAATTTTATTATGATGGTAAAACTTTAATACGATGTTTAGAATTTTTTGCATTCTTCAAAGATTATATTTTCAATACATCCATGAAAGAATCAAAAATTTTCTAATAATATACAATAATTTCAATTTTTTATTTATTTCCAATATTCTATATAAAAAAGCCTTTTAAATGTCATCTGAATACCCTTTTGCAAGAAGCTCTCTATTGAGAATGAGTCAATTTTCATGAAATTGACTGTATTTCTGGAGGAAAGAAAAGCAGTTTAAGTATAAATAGACATAACTAACTCATTCTTGTTCATCTCTGGGTTTATCCACAGAAAAACTCCATTATCTTGATATTTTTTAATTCAGTGTCAGAAAAAAGACACTTATTTATAATGGTCAAAAAAACTCTTTTACTTGTGTGATGTAAATAAAATGTTCTTGAGAAACCTAATTTAACGTTGCAGCTTAATCTTTCTTTAATGAACTTCATTAGCAATTTTTCTTGTAAAACATTTGAAAAGAAATTTAGTTTAAAATTAAACCATCATATTGGAAGTAAGGAAAAACTATTCTATTGGTGAGATATGCAATAAAGAACGTTGTAACAAATCAAATTTAAATAAATATATTCATTTTCATTGACAGAAAAAGTATTTTGCTTGTGAAATGCATAAAAATACTATTTTTTGGATGTCTAATTTAGAGAAATGTCACGTTCTCACAAGAGAGAAGTTATTCATGTGTGAAATATGCAACAAACTATTTTTTCTTGAATATAATTTGAATGCCCACATGCGAATCCATATCAAAGAGAAACCTTTCTCTTGTGTGATTTGCAAAAGAAACTTTTCTCTAAAAGCACATTTAAATGTGCATCTTCGAATCCATGCCAAAGAGAAACCCTTTTCTTGTGAAGTATGCAAAAAAACGTTTTCTCAAAAAGCTAATTTAAATACTCACATGCGAATACATACCAAAGAGAAACCTTTCTCTTGTGTGGTATGCAAGAAAGCGTTTGCTCGGAAATCCGATTTAAATGTGCATCTGCGAATCCATACTAAAGAGAAACCTTTCACTTGTGAAGTATGCAAGAACATGTTTTCTCAAAAATCTAATTTAAACAAGCACTTGCTAATACATACTAAACAGAAATCTTTCTTTTGTGAAATATGCAAGAAACCGTTTTCTCGAAAAGATTATTTAAATAAGCACTTGCGGGCACATACTAAAGAGAAATATTTCTGCTGTGAGATATGCAACAAATGCTTTTCTCAAAAAGCTCATTTGAACACACACCTGCTGTGTCATACTAAAGAGAAACCTTTTATTTGAGTGAGGTGTACAATGAAGGATTTACAGATAAATACCATTTGATTGTCCATGTGTGAGTTCATAGAATAAACAAACTTTTATCTTGTGAGTTGTGCAAGGAAACGTTTTCTATGAAATTTGTGTTGAAACTAAAGGGCACTAAAGGAAACATTTCTCCTGAAAAGTATGTAACAAAAAGTGTTCTTCGAAATCTCGGTTAGCGGATTTATACTAAAGAGATATCTTATCTTTGTGAGGTGTACAAGAAAGGCTTTTCTCAAAAATTTTGATTGAATATCGATCTGTAAGTTCATACCAAATAAAAATTTTTTTCATCTGATATGCGCAATTGTTTACTCAATAATCCCATTTAAATACCCACTTGCAAATACATTATTAAAGAAATTTTTTTCTCTTCTGAGATGAGACGCAATTGATATTCACACAAATCCCATTTGGATATTCACTTGCGGTTTTGCAAGAAATAGAAACATTGTTGTCTAGAAATGTTCAAGAACAGGTTTTCTTAAAATTGAAATTGGATGACTACCTGCAAATTCAAATTGGAAAAATAATCTGTGAGATGTTTAACAGTTCAAATTTTCTTTCTTTATTACAATTGTAAATATTTTGTTCATGCTTATAGCCACTGGTGTTTAATAAAGTATTTTGCTGTTGTTTACTTTAAAATTTTGTCGTTATTTACTTTAAATTCAGCAAATCGAAACATTTTGTTTATAAAATATTGTAATATGGAAATTGTTTAACGCGTTCTTTTTTTAAGACTTTAATTTTGACCAAAAAATAAGCGAACCGATGATCTAAAACAAACTGAGTTTGTCGGGAAAATATTTTTGTGATTTTTCACAGATAATTGTTACAAAAATAAACCATAACAAGCGATGAAAACTAACTGCAAAATAAATGTTGATATCCCATTGCACATCAAGATGTCATCAGGAACCCAAAACTACCCTCATCTAAAATGTTTATATATGTGTGTGTATGTGTATCTACTGAATTCTGCCTGCACGATAAAAATCGTAATTATGCACGAATTGTCTTTAAATTCGACGAAAACATTGAGATTCTTAAGGTTTCGGCGGAGGTTACAAATGGGAAAAATCGGCCCAAGAAGGTGGAAAAATCGAGAGGCTTCAAAAATTTGAATACCGCCTTAACATGGCTTTCACGAAACCAGCTCTTACAAACGACAGGAAAAATTAAACATATTTCATTATAGCAATTGCCAAAGATAATAAATAAAACAATAAAATTCTTATTACAACAATTACGTTACTATTTGCAAAATTTTGCACGTGAAAAATGCAAAAAAAAGTTTGACGAATTTTAAGAAAAATTGAAAGTTACGTCATAATTTTTTATAGCAAGATCTCTTCATCAAAATAAAAAATGAAATAAATAGTTTGACGCATTTTAAAGAAAAACAAATGTTACGTCACATTAGAAATACAATAGACCAAAAAAAGGTGAATATATAACGTCATGTGAATATGTAAATACGTATGGAAACATAATAGAAACCAGACAATGGTATTGTCATATTTTAGTGTTTTTAATTTCTATGATTTAGTTTTCGCTATTTTTTTTAATCAATTCCATACATGTATGTGATGAAACATCGCGGTCAAGGTCTGCGTTTTCCCTGCAACTCATTTCCATTATTTTGATGCCATGTCAGGGGGTGAATATGGGCGGCTCAGCCCCCACCTAAAATATTTTGAGCCCTCCCTGGAAAAAATTCCAAGGTCACTAAAAGAATTTTTGCTCCAAAAATGTAAATGAAATTCTGTTCAAAAATCTAATTTGGTTTGGAGATCCCTTCACAGTTTTGTAGAATTACTCAATTGTATCTAAAATAAATGTTTCAACACTCCCTCATCCTGTTTGTGCATACGAAGCTAACATGATGTTTAATTTTGTACACGTTATACACTCAAAATTTTAATTATCATATATTTTTCTTAGCATAAAATGAAGTTATTACAACAGTTTAATAAGAAACATAGTGCCTGCAATGTGAATATGCACTCATTTATCTTTCTGTGTGAGAAACAGCGAGAAAAAAATTATGTGCCCTTCTACATTCTCTTGAAACCTCCCCCCCTAGTGTTCACTTCCAGCTACGGCCCTGTGTGGCGACCAGAACTGTAATCGTCCATCTAACGGGATTCGATATCCGCTGTTGGCTGTCAGAGCGCGCGGTTCAGTAGTCGTTCGCTGTTTCCCTGTATCACTTTTGGTTACGCCAATGCTGGGCACAGGGTGGACATCGTTCATAGAACAGAATTCGGCAGATCGAATTTCGTATCCCGCAATCACACAATTCATGTAGATGTTGGCAGGCAAATAGACAGTCTATTAATGGGACCTGGTTAATTAATTCGGTACTACTAGTTTATCCCGTCGACCAAAAAATTATCGTCAAACTATAAGATTAAATGCCAATAATGGATTATCGTGAATGTCACATCAATGGCATTAAATACGATTAACGTGTTTAAAATGTCATTAAGTGATTTTTATTTCGGCTTTTTATTTGTATTTTTGTTAATATTATTTGTTTATTCGTTATTTAAAATAAAAATTATGCCAATATGTATAATTTGGCTAGTAGTTTGGCGATTTGTATAAATTAGCGAAATTGGTCGACGGGATAACCTAGAAGTACCATTAATTCTTTTCATGCATCTCTAGTGGTGTAGTCATAAAAACAACAGAGAATATTCTCTGTAAGCAGAGGGTATACGCTCAAAGGCAGGTGGTATACCCTAGAGTATATATACTATAGATTGATAAGAATACAGAGGATATACTGTGTTCCTTAAAAAAAATCCAGAGGGCATGCGGCATATACCCTCCACTACATCCTTGTACATGTGTTTTTGAAAAACCAGGCCCGCCGTGACTTGACTTAGGGATTCTAAATAAGTCAGTGCTTGGACCGTATGATTGTTGTTAAGGCCGGGGGTCCAAACAGGGCCGTAGCTAGAAGTGAATAATAGGGAGAGCTCAAGTGAATGTAGGGGTGGCTCATAATTTCTCTATCTCTCTCTATGACGCAGAAAGATAAATTAGTGCATATTCACATTGTAGGTACTATTTTTCTTATTAATCTGTTGTAATAACTCCATTTTATGCTAAGAAAAGTATATGATGATGAAAATTTTGAATGTATAACTGATGAAAAATCAACCATGATTTTGGCTTTATATATACAAATAAGATGAAAGAGTATTGAAACACTTATTTTAGATACAATTTACTAATTCTGCGAAACTGTGAAAAGGTCTCAAAACTAAATTAGATTTTTGAACAGAATTTCATTTGAATTTTCGGAACAGAAATTCATTTAGTGACCTTAAAATCTTTTCCAGGGTTTTCAAAATATTTTAAGGTGGAGGGGGCTGAGCTGCCCATAGCGTCCCCTTAGCTATGGCCCTGGGTCCAAAAGATATAGTTTCGCCGCTCCGGACTATGGAGGATATTCCAAATATGCGTTCGAGGTTGCAAAAGGTCACGTGATACCGGTAATTTACCCAAAGAACTTCTAACTGATAAGCAGGGAGACTGCTACTGCTTTCCCTATGAACTGTTTCATTGGCTGGTGGGGAATTACATTGCGTCTAACAAAGCTTTTCATCCTTTACGCTAGAAGTTTTTGCCTTGACCACGTGATCATAACGTAAATGAAATATCCTCCATTTAAATGACGTATCTCACATTATTTCCTCCAGATCGTGACACTAGAAAAATGGGAGGTGATTGCATTTAATTGGCTAAAAATGATCTGGACATTGTGATGGTCTCAAGAAACGGCCACCCAGGCTTGTTAGTTATAACCACAAGACATGGCGATTGCGTTTAGGTCAGCATTTATACCTTAAAGAGCGATCAAAAGTGATATCTGGAAGCAATAATGTGCATTTCTGCAAAATAAAGTTATCAGGGACAACTTGCATTTAAGCATTAGAAGTAGGATTAAAAGAAAATTCGATGGGACTCCAAATAAAAAAAAAATGAAATTAAAGTTTTTTAAAGGAATTTAAGTTTGTTCTTCCATATCTTCCCTCCTCCAGTAAAATAAGAGCCATATATCTCACCTGCAAGGTCTGTGGGTCTCAGCTCCCCTAAATATTTTAACCCAAAATTAACATTTTTTTTTCTCTGTTTTAAAACGTCAAGCTAGCTGGACCGAGTTTTTACATTATTTACATTGAAGGTTACATGAAAATATTATTCTTCGCATAAAAAATACTATATTACTGCGAAATATATGTAATTTTCTTGGGGTTTAGTAAGAACAAATCTTAATATTAATGTAAACGCTAATGCCCTTGGGGACGAGTGACACGTATGCGTGCCGCAAAAAGGCATAAGAATGCTCGTTTATCCCCATCAGTAAAATTATACAATAAGATTTGCCTTACACAATTGGAGCATTTTTCCGATTTAATGCAGAACAAATTTCTGTTTTTAAAAACCGGTGAAAAAACATTAAAAATTTCGCAAAATGCTCCCGTCGCGAAGGGGTTAAATAAAACATTCTTACCTGAAACAATCCATTACACCTTGAGTACGAATCATAGAGAAGGAAATGGAGAAAAGAAAAAAATAAATAAAAACACACACACACTGGCTTCAAATCGAAACTGCTAGTGAAAGACGACCTTGAAAACCGCCCTTATCACGTAACTCTGTTAAACTAGACCCAGAAAACAGTTGTTTCAACTTAGTTTCGTTTCTGCTGTGAGTAGAGTAAAAATATTCTTATTTTTATCGCTTGAAAATGTCTGTTCTTGCTTCGTTTGTGCATGCATTAACTGGTAGGATTGAAATTGTCCATCCAGGGGCCTCGCTAAGGAGGGAGCCTCCCCCCAGACATATGCACATGGTATTACAGTTGCCAAATTTACAAACTGAAAGGGCAAATTAGTTCAAAACTATAATACACTTTCTATTATTTGACGAAAGTTACCAATATAATTAAAAATATTTTAAGCATTTTACAAATAAAAACTAAATTGCGTTTTCTAACTGTGATAACTTGGTAAAATTATACAACTAGTTGGCAAACGCCGAGAATTATTTATGTTCGCTTTTCATTGAGTTGGCAATCACTGAATTTTGACTTGGCAATTTAAGGCTCTCTCCCCCACCAATAAGACGTCTTCGCGAGATCTCTGTGTCCATCACGACTTTTGGCCTCGAGAAATCTGCGTTTCTCTTTCTGTTGAGTAGGGTAAAAATGTCCAAATGAATATTCGCAGAGTTTGTGGAAAGGCACAGGGATTTAACTCTTTGCGGCGCAGCAGAAATTCATTGCTTAAGTATTGAAATTAATGACTGACACCGGAATTAGAAAACAACTTAATTTATAAATAAGAAAAATCTATATTTCACGTATTTAATAAACTGCATATTTTTTAAACAAAATTCCGATGCTACTGTGGCGTTTGTGAATTAATATTTAGTGGTTCCATAGATATACCACCGCGCCTCAACTTCACGGCAGCTGACTAATACTTGTCGACTTTTTGTAAGATATCGAGGTCGTTGCTTGTGAGAGCGCATTCCGTCAAGTCGTTGGTTTATCAACATCATATTTCGATTACTCAGATGCAGCGCACAGAGCGGAAATTGTCCATGGAAAGGGATTCGGCACTCCGCTGTCAGTTGTCCTCCGTTAGCTCTCGGTGTTCACATAAGTTGTGACAATCATGCAGATATTGGTAGGCAACACAGAGAGGCTTCATGCCCATCCCAAAGCCCTGTCAGGCCCAAATGACTCTCGCGACCAGGACTTCGACTCCGGTCCCGGATCACAAACCGCTAGGCGGTTCCGCACCGATCTCCTCCCGCTTTCCGATGTCTACGGTGATGGTCGACTCCCGTGAGGAGTCAACCATCGTTTCCAAATGAAGGATGAACGGCCGACAGCGACAGCTCACCTGCCTATTGGAGGAACTGGATGGTCCCTACGCTTGGAATCTCCGCCCAAGTACCCATGACGAGCCCCCTGACGACAACGCCCATAGGGACACTGAAGCCGATGACCTATGTGCCACGGATACACGGAAGGAATTTGCTTTCGACTAACCCCCAAGATCAAGTCCTATCATAGGAAAGACAAAATAGTCTATTTTATAAGACCTGGTTTATTAATCCTTTTCATACATGTCCGTTGAAAACCAGGCCCGCATTGGTTTGACCTAGAACTCCTAAAAGGCCAGTGCTTGGACAGCACGTTTGGTGGCGAGTCCTGGGGTACAAAGACACGGAGTTTCGCTGCTCCGGACTATTTAAATGACGTTACAAAAAAAATTTTCCGCCAGATTGCGACACTAGAAGAATGCGAGGAGATACAATTAAATTGGTTAACCACTTAACCGGCGAAGGGTATGGGGAAACAGTGCTTTTACCCCCGATTTATCTCGGGGCAGACGGTTAATTGGTTAAAAAAGATCAGAGCACTGAGACGTTAGAAAAGAGTGGCTTTCTAAGTTCGTTAATGGACGTTATTCGCTAGTCTGAGTTCGAGGGTGTAAAAGTCACGTGATGGGGGAAAATAAACCGCCATGTTACTATAGGAAAATAATTGTATGAAATTTTTATAACGCCGAAAGTTAATAAATTTTGCAAAATGGTCAAATATTGTGCTATATTTGGCTGTAACAATAGTTCAGCTAATAAAATTGGTAAAACGATATCTTTCCACACTTTTCCATTAAAGGACGAGAAACTTTTGAAGACTTGGTTAGCAAAGATTAAGCGCGACAAATTTACACCTAATGAAAATACACGTATTTGTTCCCTTCATTTTGAAGAAGACTGCTTTGAATATCAAAACTTTACCAATACACGATTTCTTAGAAAAGGTTGTATTCCAACATTATTTCCAACTAAAAGTGCCTCAAAGAGGAAAAGAACATCGTATACATTTGATCATGAGTAAGTACATTTGATTTTATTTATTTTATTGGACATATACTTGTTAAATTTAATAGTTAATACTTTAGACAACCATTTACGAAAATCTAGTGTGAGTTTTGTAAAAATTATTATATGTTATGATGGCTATGCACCGTATTTGTAAGTATTTTTATGCAAAATATTTGTAAGTGTTCTCTCATTATGTTTCATGCGATTTTTAAAATATTCTCTCACAAAAAATAAGATTTGTTATACAATTACAAGAAAGTATTAACACTTAAAAAAAATAATAGTGAAGGTATGGTATATTTGTTTCACAAAATCTTCAGAAATTTGTCTTAAGTAATTACAGAGAAATATTTAAAAAAATATATTTTTGTTCTTTGTTTTCATCTTTATTTTCTTTAACCAATCTTTTATTTCATTCTAAAATATATTGACTTTCTCTTTTGTATCTTTTTATTTGAATATAATTTTCAAAGTCCATTTTTTAAATAATTATTTATGTATGTAGGGTAGATGTGTCAGTAATGGACACTCTTAAGAAATTTTTTCAAAATTTATTATTTAATTAATAGTTATAATTATTAAATTCAAGTTTTTTCATATATTATATTAATCTATCAGCAATATTTAACAATTCTCATAGTGTCATTTCCCTAAACGGTGCGAATGTACTTTACTCTCCTTCTTGGCGCGATTTTTAAAAATCGCCAAATTGGCGCGTTTTTGCGTCTTGTCTCCCGGAGCGTCTTTCTCCAAGGCCCGCCACACACTACAGAGACATACGTCAAAAATTGTGCAATATGACGCAATCAAACCTGTTTTTTCTCTCTTATCACTGTGAAATTGTCCATGTCGTACGTTTTTTCGTTCAATGTTTGGCCTGCCACAGACCTGTCATACATTGAGCGAAAAAACATGACACACTGTTAAAAATTTGAAACTTTTGCTGCATCGTCACCGATTAAAAAATAATTTCACAATAAATATATAAAACCATTGACTTTCTAATATACTAATAATAAATAATATACTAATAAATCTAATTTCTAATAATAAAACTTTATATGCACCAGTTTCTAAAACAAACAAAATACAATAGCCATAAAAAAAATTCACTTACCTTTACTTATTTACATTACGGAATCCTACAAAGAGGATACTTTATTTTATTTATAATTTATCCAAGAAAATACATCACGCGTTCCAAATTAAAAAATCTATCCAACAAACTAAAAGAATTATTTCTGCTTCCAGATATCGTTTCATGCGGCAGACGATTCAGTAATTACAAAATTTGATGCAATGTTTTCATCTAATGTCCGGCACATTCAGGCACAATTCAGGCACATTATGCGAATAAGGAAAGGGCATGTTTACAAACAAACACTTCTGTCAACCAATCTACCGGCACATTTTTTGTCATAGCGAACGTTGAAGGAATCATCTTGAGGACGTAGTCCAATCAAATCATACTTACTTATACATTGCCAAACTTAGACCAATCAAATTCCCGGAGCTCATCGGTACACTATCAGTCTTTAAAGAACAGACAGGTTTTTCTCGCTGATCCACAGTAATTCGTCCACAGTGACGTCAGCTGCCCTTTCCTTATACAGAGATAACAAAACGAGATTGAACAATCAGAAAACGGCATTCAAAGTTTTTGCTTTTTTAAATGAGCGAATTTTCTGATTGGTCAATTTCGTTTCGCTAACAGCACAAAATCTATCCAGATTTCTGCTATGAAAAATACTTTTGTTCCTTAAAAAACTCTGCTTAAAAAACTATTTAAGCACTGTAAAAATTAAAAGAAATGAATTTTAAAAAGACACTGCGTACATTCAAGCGAATTATTTTAAATTGGGGAATTTCTTATTTGTGTATTTTACAGATATTTTTTATATCAATAAACAGTCACAAAAATTATTGTGTACTTATCAGCGCCGTGCGAAAAGGGGGGGGGGCGAAGATGGCAGTTTTACGGGCGCAGAAATTTATACTACCAACGTCATTTTTAGCTTTCACAAGAAAAAGTTCGGGGAGGGGGCGCCAAATTAAGACTTTGACCCAGTCGCAGTTTCCTCTTCGTACGCTTCGTTCCATACTTAAAAATTCGGGAAAAACAACTACTTACTAGAGATAAAAATTACAAAAAAGGAATTTTAAAATTTTGCTGCGTAAATTTGCACAAAGTTATATAAATTTTACAACTTACGTTCGTGAATTTTACAAATATTTTATTTCTAAAATTTAGTAAGGATATTTATCAAATAATATAATTTCTATATCATATAATTTCTATAATTTTAAACTGAAACATTATGACTGCATTAAAACAAAAACAACAAAAAATCAGTGGATCCACAAAACTCGCTGTGCAGGAATCAGTAAAATGCATGAAACTCGTCGACGCCGCAATAACTAACGTGTGTATGAGCGCTTCGCGCCCATTAAAACTAAAAAAACATCAGTGCATCCACGAAACTCGCTGTGCAGGAATCACTAAAATGCACGAAACTCGTCAACTCCGCAGTCACAGACGTGTGTATGAGCGCTTCGAGCCCATTAAAAATAAAAAAACATCAGTGCATCCACGAAACTCGCTGTGCAGGAATCACTAAAATGCACGAAACTCGTCAACTCCGCAGTCACAGACGTGTGTATGAGCGCTTCGCGCCCATTAAAACTAAAAAAACATCAGTGGATCCACGAAACTCGCTGTGTAGGAATCACTAAAATGCACGAAACTCGTCAACTCCGCAGTCACAGACGTGTGTATGAGCGCTTCGCGCCCATTAAAACTAAAAAAAACATCAGTGGATCCACGAAACTCGCTGTGTAGGAATCACTAAAATGCACGAAACTCGTCAACTCCGCAGTCACAGACGTGTGTATGAGCGCTTCGCGCCCATTAAAACTAAAAAAAAAATCAGTGGATCCACGAAACTCGCTGTGTAGGAATCACTAAAATGCACGAAACTCGTCAACTCCGCAGTCACATACGTGTGTATGAGCGCTTCGCGCCCATTAAAACTAAAAAAACATCAGTGGATCCACGAAACTCGCTGTGTAGGAATCACTAAAATGCACGAAACTCGTCAACACCGCAGTCACAGACGTGTGTATGAGCGCTTCGCGCCCATTAAAACTAAAGAAACATTAGTGGATCCACGAAACTCGCTGTGTAGGAATCACTAAAATGCACGAAACTCGTCAACACCGCAGTCACAGACGTGTGTATGAGCGCTTCGCGCCCATTAAAACTAAAAAAAACATCAGTGGATCCACGAAACTCGCTGTGCAGGAATCACTAAAATGCACGAAACTCGTCAACGCCGCAGTCACAGACGTGTGTATAAGAGCTTCTCGCCCATTAAATCTAAAAAAAATCAGTGAATCCACGAAACTCGCTGTGCGGGAATCACTAAAATGCACGAAACTCGTCAACGCCGCAATTAGTAACGCATGCATGAATGCTGTGCGTCCATTAAAAGAAAACAAAAAAATCGCTGGTTTCACGAAACTCGATAAGTTAGAATTCCTAAAATGCACAAAACTTGTCAAAACTGCGCTAACTAACGACACTATATAACCGAAAAATTATTCTCTGGATGCTCAAAAGTCGCATTGAAGAAATTTCTAAAATGAGCAAATTTGCGGTTATTAATGCAGATATCCAACTATTAAAATCTTTGTAAATTTGTACGAAAATACGGGATAAAATTTTGAAATATATATATTTTTTTTATGTATTTATGGTACATATATATTGTGCGAATTTTTAAATAAAAAAGAAAGTTTTTCTGAAATAGGAATTCACTTTCAGTAAAATTAACACATCATCTCAATTTTTTAAATGAAATTGATAAATCATAACTTAAATCATTGAATATTTTTTTCGAGAAATTTATTTCGTACCGCATACTTGTCTCCAAATGTATGTTATTATTTATTAAAATAAGAAATATCTTTAAAATAAAACGAAAAAAAGGCCGGGAAAATATAGTCATACATGTATAATGCAATCTCTTTTTTTAATTCAAACAATAATAGACTGATGTAACAATGAGATTTCATAAAAGCCAATCAAACAAAAGATAAGAAACCGTGCAATCCGGTTAAACCGATCAAAGTTCCTGAACTAACAACTGTAGGCGTGGAAAGAATTCAGAAAACGATCCGGTAACAAGAAAAAGCCATCAGAAGTGTCCAATCAGAAACGGCTTAGAAATCAGTACATTACGTAAACCGAAGCACTCCTTAGGGTTGCCATATTGAAGATCCGAATGGAGAAAATGAAAATGCACGGTTGCCATGTCGAAACATTTATCGCTAAAAAAAAAAGTCGCCTTGGCGAAGGAGAGTAAAGTACATTTCATCCCCCAAAACAAATTGAATTGTAAATAACAAATATATATCAAACACACCTAAAATGCCAATAATTAGACATCCTTTGTTCTAGTAATAGACAATGAAACAAAATGGTTCTTTTATTATGCTCTTATGGATGGATTGTTTTTGCGGTTACTTCACTAATGTGAAAATATCTGCCTGCTAATGTTAATCCTACAGTTTTTTATCTTGTTCAAGATTTTAAGCTTTTAAGGAATCTTTTCAAAGTAGAAATGAAACCTTTTGTTCAATATTGTCAATTCTATAGTAAAATTTCATTTAATATTTTTATACATTTTATTTAAAAAATTTCGCTGCTAATGTTGATCTCTACAAAGATAATTTTTTTCATTTTGTTTTTTAAAATAATTATTAGAATATATATACCGGGTGATCCAAAAGTTTCGGGAGTTTTGAAATGTTAATAATTTGGAAACTATGTACAATACAAAGGTTCGGTTTTCAGATATATGCTCAGAAACACGTGGGATTTTGTTTAGTATGATTTTTTTTTTACATGTATATAGTTACAATTTTTAGCAACAGGTGGCGCTGCTGTACAACACTGGATGTAACTATAAAATGTGCTTTATAGACACATGAGTATAAGTTCATTGCGAAACATCTTTTGTAAACTATTAATGAGATTTCGTTTTAAGGGTGGTTTATGTTCAATCACTTTTTTTAAAGTGGTTGAAATTGCATTGAAAGGGAATTTTGATACAAAATTTGATGAGTAACTGCCATGTTTAGACATGCTTTCTTTGCATGTCGAGCTGTGTTCTTATCGTACAATACGGAAGTAAAAATAGAAAAAGATTCGATGGCCATTAGAAATGTGAAATGGCATGGTAAGAAAGGTTTGAGAAAAAGGCTAATTGAAAGATCGTAATAGAAGCAGGAGATCCCAAATGTCTGTTGCAATTGTAAATGAGGTAGAATTCGATGCCAATACTCGGTGGAAATCACCAGCTCATAATGAATCAGTACATTTGTAATATCACGATAAATTTGAAATTTCATCTGGAGTTTTTTCTTCTTTGAGGATACTGTGCAGTGCACGTTGTTTTGCGTCGGCTCACGCGGTACTTATAAGCTATGGGCGTCATAATGAAAATTTGTAACTCTTGGACACTAATTCTTTCTTTTTAGCGAGCTATATCATACCATAAAAAAATACTGTCAATTTTAGCGCCACCTGTTGGCAAAAAGTGTAACTAACATAATTTGTTTGTTTCATCAAAAATACAAATCCCATAAGTTTCTAAGCATTTCTGTGAAAACCGCATACTTCTATTGTTTATAGTTTGTTAATTATTAGCATTTGAAAACTCCCGAAACTTCTGGATCACCCGGTATATACCGGGTGTCCAGTAAATAACTGATCCATTTTGAACTTAAATAACAAATAAATGGTTTGAGATAATAACGTGCGGTTTGCGGTATTGTTATTAGAAAATCAATAAATTTTTAAACATGTACTTTGTTAATGTAGTTCAAATCTCGGAAAAAAAAAATATCGCGCTGGCGATAACAGGCTGTTTGAATAGAGACATGACTCTAATTTTCATAAATATGAGATTTTCGGCTGAATCTGATTCTATATGTTGTCGAATCTGAAACTATATGTTGAATCGACTCTCGAATCAGCTTCAGAAATAGGGTATGTTGGTTGGAAAGTGATTTAAAATAATATTTATGATTGAACCATCTGTATTATATTTCCCCTCCTCAGTCTTGAGACTGAGATATTATTTTAAATATTATTATATTACATTAACAAAGTGCATATTTTAAAATTTATTTATATTTTAATAACAATACAGCAAGCCGCGCATTTTTATCTCAAACAGTTTTTTTGTTATTTACATTCAAAATGGGTAAGTCATTTACTGGACACCCGGTATATTGGAATGTGTTTCAAATTGTGTTAAATTTTTTTCCTTACTTGTATGGGCCCCACCAGTGACCGCGAGGTTCTGACCTCTAAACTGGTTGGTAAGTGCTAGGTTCGAACCTAATCGCGACCATCGGCCTAACCGTTCGGAGTTTTCGTGGGTTTCTTCGAACCTTGCGTAAGTACGGGTTAGAAAGACCTCCACTGAGGGCATCCCACCCCATAGGGCCTATATCCCATAGTGTATATAATTGGCCGACATAAATACACCACCACACCTTACTTGTATGGTGACGTTCCTAATTTCAGAAACTAGGGGCTGACATAGCCCTATTCTATAAATAAGTTAGTTTCATTGGTAAGAAGCGATATCCACATGGGGTATCCATGGGACTGCTTTAACTTTTGCAATCTTTTCAACATGATATAGTTTGAATACATCTTATGGTGAATTACAATTAATTGCACTCATTACTTTTTTGGGAATCTGACAAATTCAATTAAACCTATTAAAAATTTGAGATTGGGTGCTTAAAATATCCCTCAATGTTTTTAGCATGCTTCAAATGATAAATCTGATTTTATTAACACTTTTAACATCAGCTTTTTTTATTCAAAATTACAGAAACCCATAACAATTTGATAAATAGAATCTTTATATCAGAATGTGTTAGATGAATTGAAGAATTTTTAATTTTGCATAGGTTACTTTTTATGCATCAATTTTTATTTATTTATTTTTTAAAATAAGGACCCATCCATAAATGATCTCCCGCTTGAAGGAAGAAGGGGGGGGAGAGGGGTTCATGAAATTGTGACAGTTTGTGACTAGGGGTGGGAGCGGATAAGAAGAAATGTGACATACATTTTGGTTAAAATAAAGGCATTAAAATTCAGTTGATTGAAGTATGAAGTTATTTTAAAATTAAAATATTTTGTGTTTATAAAGATAAGATTTAAAGCCAAATATGTTAAAATACATATCAAATTCTAAAATACTACAGTTTTCAATTGCTCTTTCAGATTATTTTATTACTATTCTATATGAATTATTACTGTAAATCTTATTTCATGCAAAATACGAATGATTTTTATTGTTCAGCTCAGAAATATCCTTAAAATTATATTAAGGATAATATAATAATTAATTAAGGATAATATAATAATTTTATTAATTATTTTTTAAATTTTAAAAATAGTTTTTTAAATGTGATCTAAGACGGAGCGCTTTGTTTCTGAACTGCAAGTATGTTTTCATGATAGTGTGACATGTGACAGGGAGGGGTGGGGGGTAAAGTGAAGTGTGACACTTTGTGACAAAGGGTGGTGGGGGGGGAAGTCAGAAATATGGAAAAAATGCATGACATTTATGGTTAGCCCCTAATGTTACGGTTTTAAATATTTTGAACTATTAGATATTTGTGTTTAAAATCTGCATTTGGTTAAATTTGAAAAATGTTTTAAAGTTAATTAAAAAATGTATGATTATATGCAGCAGACATTTTTTATTACAGTTTTATAGCATATTTATTAAAATTTTGCTTTATTAAGAAATCTTAATTTTCTTATGGTATACTAGCTGCAAAGCCTGGTTTACCCAGAAGTATTGTAATTGCTATTGATGTGTTTATTAGAACATAAACTAACATAACTCTACTCATCTAAATGCTTCCATACTGTCAGTTTTTTTTATCAATTTTTTCAGATTTATGTGAAAACTACAATTTTTACTCACCGTCCTAAGATGAGCATCTACAGTAGTTTATTTTTAAACTTTAATTCATAATAAATAAAAGTATGATGAAAAATTCTATTTTTAGAAACTCAAAACAACCAGTTAAGATAAAATGTTCCATTATGAGCTAAAGGTGTGTTTTATAGTAGTGATGCACAGTCTCTGGCCTGCAGTCCAAAAGTGACCCGAAATAAGTTAATGTGTGGCCTGTGAATTTCATCAATTCATATCTGGAAGAAATTGTAATTTTTCGTGGGAAAAGTTTCTGAAAAAAGTACATTTCATCAGCTTACTGTAAAAAATATAAAATTTCGTCAGTCACTCAAGAATTTCAAATTTCATTGATCAGGCACAGAAAACTCATAAATTTCATTGATCAAGTGCAGGAAAATAGTGAATTTTGTCGATGATGCTCACAAAATATCATATCTCTTTCATAAGTATGGAAAAAATTTAGAATTTTGCCCATGGTACTTGGGGGGGGGGGAGGATTGCCGCTCAGGTACAAGAAAAACTGCAAAGTTTGTCTGTCAGAAGCAAAAAATCGCTCATTTCGTTCGGAGAAGAAAAAATCATCAGTTTTGTTGATGCGAAAAAAATTGCATAGTAAATTCATCAGCTATAGAAAAATCGCATGTTCAAAATGCATCGCAAAAAATCACAAATTTCGTCTTGCCGCATAAAAGGATATAGATTTTGATAGTAAGTTAAAAATTGCAGTTTTCGTTGTTTGTTGCCCAAAAAACCTACCTGGGTTTTTTGGGCTGGTCAAAATCATAACAACCCTGAAATTTCATCAAACGGCTATGTAAAAATCGCAAATTTTGTTGATCATACTTTTTATCTGATTATAGAACACAGATCAATTCACCAAAATCTAATTATCTCTGTGTTATTGATGTGGCCCTCTACCAACCAGACATATTTGTAAATGGCTCTTCGCTTGAAAAGGTTGTGCATCCTTATTTTAGAGGCTATAAGTAATCAATCCATGCTGTAATTGATTTGCCTAAAAGAGCTCTAAAAAATTTAAAAAATATAAAATATAAGGGTAGTCTGCAGTGTATTTAGATCCACTGTACCTCACTTTTCCCTATATAATGCACACACAGACACTTTTAAGCTCACTTTATGCACACATTGATAGTTTTTTCTTATACATAATTATTCAACTTTGATTCTTTATAATATCTTGTTTATAAACGAATAAATGTATATATTTTTTTCTTCTCCTAGTGATCATCCTGAACAGAATCCTGATAGTACTGAACAGAATCCTGATGATACTGAACAGATTTCTGTGGTTTCAATTGCGCCTGATCCAGCATTTAAAAGTATAGCAACGCAAACTGAAAGTGTTGAAGATGTTTTGGTTCCGCTGATACCAGACTTGTATGCCAAGATCAATAATCTGAAATCAACAGTTGAACTGTTGAAACATTCTGTGGAAATTGTCAAAGATGATAAAACTATGCAGATGTTAACTGGCTTTACAAAGCAGAAATTTGATACGATTTTTGATTTTTTTAATTTAGACGATGAAATTGATAATGCCAAACATCTGTTTTTCATGTTTATGGTCAGATTAAGAAATGGCGTAAGTGAACATTTCTTAGGATATATGTTTGGCATGTCACAAAGTTGGATATCAGTACAGATGAATTCAATTATGGATTTAATTTATCACAAAATAAAAGAAGTAAAAATATAGCCTTCAAAAGAAAAAGTAAAGAAACATATGCCTCCCCTATTCAAGAAATATTTTCCGTCATGTAGGGTAATTATTGATTCCACAGAGTTTAAGATTCAAAAGCCTTCAGACCCTGAGGAACAACAAATAACATTTAGTTATTATAAGAATTCCAATACTCTAAAACGTATGATTGGGATTTCTCCTTCTGGAGCCGTATCATTTATTTCACCAATGTATGGCGGCGCCATTTCTGACAAAGTATTGTTTTTGAGAAGCAACTTGCTTCAACTCCTTGAATCTGGCGATTCAGTATTGGCGGACAGAGGATTTACTGTTGCTAAAGAATTGAGTAATGTTGGATGTAAACTCCATACACCACTTTTTTTGAAAGATAAAATTCAGTTCAATTTAGTAGAAAGAAGGGAAAATAAGAAGATTGCAAGGCACAGAGTTCATGTTGAGCGAGCAATTGGATCCATAAAAAACTTCAAATTGTTTAAAGGTGCCATACCAATCACAATGCTTCATTCAGTATCAAAATTACTTTACATTGTTGTGTTTTTAACTAATTTTGGAAATCCTCTTTTAAAATATTAATCTTTTATATTAACATAGGCACAGATGTCATATACGCATCACATTTGCACATGTCCCCCAACCTCCCCCCCACCAATTTGGCATAGCACATCTGATCTGTGCCAAGGAGAAGATCCGTTAAATAAGTTTATAACAAATGTTAGGGAAATAAAATGTGAAAAATTAAAGATTTCAATGAAATGTGCTGATTAAATGAAACAACTGCATGCATTTAATATGGCTATAAGTATTAATGTTTACGATTTATTGTGAAAATTATGTTTACTATTTTGTTACTTACTAAGTTTATTATTTATAACTGTTCATTTAAGTTAGTTTTTATTTTAATTCTTTAAATTACTATAACTATAATTATTTAAATAAAACTATCATTTATATATTTTTATTACCTTTTTAATAATACTAGAATCTTTTATTGTTTTTTTCATGGATTTTTATTTTTATATTGCAATAAAAAATTAACTGTTATTGCATGCAATTTATAACTTATATTGAAAAACAAAATTTTTGCCAAATTCGTGGGGGGAAAAAACATGTGCAAGTGTGGTGTGTATATGACATCTGTGCCTTAACATATTTCATAGTTGCAACTCGTCCAGTCTAAATCAAAAGTCAATATTGCTTACATGCTGGTCTTTTAAAAAGCTTATAGACCAGAAGGCGGCAGCACAGACTATCACCTCATCAATTTCATGGTAGAATTAAATTCCAGAATTAGTTAAATATGGATTCACATATTAAAACAGAATTGATCTATCAAGCCATATTTTGATGGAAAATACCTGAAAATTCAATTTTAGTAGTTCACTCGTAAGTTTACCATTGTGTTTTCCTGCTTCCAGTTGTCCATGTTTTTATATCTTTGGGTGCAGGAAAACACAATGGCAAACCTACAAATCAGCTTCTAAAATTGGTTTTTACATCAAAATAGGACTTGATAGACTGTTTGTGTTTAAATATGCAAATTAGAGTTTTAACTAATTCTGGAGTTTTATCTGTAAACTTAATGAGGTGTTTGTCTGTGCTCTCGTCTCCTGGTCTAGCAATAAATACAGTCACTGTAGACTCCCTAAAATCTGCATATAATTTACAAATCTAAACAATGAAGCATTCAGTTTAGATGTAGGAAAAAAATTTGACTTTTTAAATTTTGTATCAATTCCATATATAATTTATTTTGTAATTTTCGTTAATATTACTTAACATTCATTATATGTCTAATAATGAAGGGAGAATAAATTTATTTAAGAAAAAATTTAAGATATTACTGATATCCCTCCTAATTACTATTTTTTCCAAATATATTAATGCATTAATATATACAAGGGTGGGGAATTTTCGAAAAATTTAACCAGCCAGCAAAATACAATATGCAGTTGAAAATAATTAAGACAAAATTTAAACAACTGAAAAAACAGTTAATTACTATTACTACAATGCATTTTCAGATTTTTGTTCGATAAAAATACGAAATATACACAAGAGAAAAAATATTAATACTATAGCGTAGAATTTAGTATAATATTTATATTACAAAAGTTGCAAAATATAGGGAAGTAATAAAAATAAATAAATAAAGATTATGGCATTTTACAGTTTGAAGTTTGAAAAAATAACTTAAAACTTCACTCACCCTGAAGGAAAACTTACTCGCCAGTGGCGACTACAATGATGTAATTTCCCAGCCCTGAATATATATATATATTTAAGTCTGCTAAACCTGAAATAAAACTTCCTTATATTATGACTTTGATGCGAATTAGTAATATATCTTTATGAGGCAAGTTTTATAGGAAAAATACATCTCATCTTTATAAGAATTATTTAATTATTGATTCATATGGGATTTATTGACTTGACCTTTGCTTTTAATATTTTAATCATTTTAAAAATTATCTAAATTTGTATTATTTTAGTTTATTACTTATTTTAGTATATGTTATTGTTTAGTTTAGTATATGGGTTTGAGGGAATCTACTGTATTTATTGCTGTTATCCAACACAGTAGTTTAAAAAGGCCATTTTCCCAATTATTCAAAAATTTCTGATAGATATAATTGTCAGAACATCATGTATTTCTACAAAATTGTTATTACTGTTAGCATTAAAAAATTGTGTATATATTTAGTTTTATTTTTTGGAGCATTGTGTATTTCTAGAATTTTTTTTTCTTGCTAATACTGTTTACGTTTAAAAATTATGGGTAAATTAATTTTATATAATTGTCAGAACATCACATTTTTCTACAATATTTTTTTTTTTTTTTTTTTTTTTTTTGTATTACTGTTCGCATTCGAAAATTGTTTACATATTTGCTTTTATATAATTTTCTGAGCATCATATATTTTTGCATTACTTTTTTCTTTTTACTATTATTATTCACATTAAAAAATTATGTATACATTTAATTTTATATAAATGTCAGAACATGATATATTTCTACAAGAATGTTTTTCTTGTTCTGTTCGCATTCAAAAATTTTGTATGTTTAGTTTTAAATAATGTCAGAGAGCATCATGAGTAATCCTATTTTACTATAAATAAAAATTGTTTCTGTTTCATGTGTGTCTGAATTTCTTCTTTAGTAAAACATTTTTCATATTCAAATACCATAACAGAAACTTCTCGAAATTTCTGTTCAAAAAAACATGTTGCATTTCTTTTTTTTTTAATTATATTTTTAAGTATATTTTTATGTATGATATGCGTTATTAAATTTTACTTAGTCATTTTATTTAGTGCTAATTCCAGACGCTCAGACTCTAGTGACCATTACTGTCCTTTTAGTTATTTCTTGCTTCGGCACAGGAAAAAAATCGCTTAATATGTAAATCGGTCATAGAAAAAATATTACTCATTTTGTCCACCATGGCAAAAGTAAATTTTTAAAAATTGTTGACCTGTCTGAAAAAATTTGAACTTAGAGGGAACTTGAAAAGTGGAAAATATAGCGGAATTCGTCAATCAATCACAGTAAAATATCGTGAAATTTGTTAATCTGTCACAAGGAAATATCATGAAATTCGTCAGCTAATAACAAAAACAAAACACAAATTTTTCAGCTGAACACAGGAAAATAATTAATTTCATCAGAATGTCACAAAAACAAAAAGGTAAATTTGCCAATCAGTCACAGAGTAAATAGCTAAATTTGTCAATCTGTTTAGAGAAATAAATTGTGAAGTTTGCCAGTTAGTCTCCAGAAAAAAAAAAAAAAATTGCAAAATTTTGTGTGACGAGCAAACAAGAAAAATTTGTGAGAAAAATTACAGTCAGACGCAGAAAAACAATTTTGTATGATTGTCGTAAGAGCAAACTGTGAGATTTGTCAATCGATAGTGGAAAATATCACGAAAATAATCAGTCAGTCCTGAGACTTGATCGGCACTTCACAAAGAAAAAAAATTCGAAAAGTAATTTTTTTTTTTTTTTTAGAAACAGGAATGTCTTGCCCACAAGATTTTTTAGGGCATGAATCCTGCCATTCCGTCCTGAAATTCAAACATTTAAATACCGTATTTTCGGGTGTATAGCCCGCACTCCTAAATCGAGCAGTGCAGTAAAAAAAGTTCGTGTATAAGCCGCGGAGATGCATCGGTGTATAGTCCGCGGGCTATACACCATTTACGAATGTATATTTCGATCAGGGTTCGAAGTTAGAAGCCATTAAAGTATATATGTGCGTATAAGTCGAGAAATTTTAGACAAAAAAGAATTTCAAAGTGGGGGGGGGGTCGACTTATGCGCGAAACCTTAAAAAAATCTATGAATAAAATATCGAAAAATAGTTTGCTAGCGAATCGGTGCTGCAGCACACCTTTGTGTTTGTAGAGTACAAAATCTGAAATCTGGAACATTTCCTACCTTGACAATTCTGAGTTTAAGATCATTTTCAGTTTATTTCTCAAAAAAAGTAATCTACCCTGCCCTGTTGCAAAGAACAAAAAAAAGTATGTGATCTATGTCATTTCGGAACAATTCAGAAGAGTCGTTCTTTTTCGGAACGATTCCGAGAAATCCTTCCTTTTCAGAGTTGTTTCATTACGGAACGAGTCAGAGGAATTGCTCCTTTCGGAACGAGTCCGAGGAATCGAACCTTTTCGGAGTTGTTTCATATCGGAACGAGTCCGAGGAGTCGAACCTTTTCGGAGTTGTTTCATTTTGGAACGAGATCGAGGATTTTGCCCTTTTCGAAATTTTGGACCGATTCCGAGGATTCGAACCTTTAGGGAACATTTCCAAAAAAGGATCAATTCTGCGATTTCGTTCCTTTTCGGAATCGTTCCAAAAAAGACGGATTCTTTTTTACAGACTGGAATCGTTCCTTTTGAATCGTTTCTCAACAAATGACACATCTCTACTAAAAAACTGATTGCAGTTAACGTTAAAACGACTCTATTCAGCAAAAAGTAAGTTTAAAATAAGCAACATGTTATACTGTTGTTTTTACCCTCTCAAATCAAGAGAAACTGCGTTCAAGCGTCATTATTTCTCACTGCCGGTTAGTGCAATACTTGGCGATAGTTTCGACAGTTCTTCCAAACCCAGAAATAACTGTATTTAAGCAATAAAAGCCTTTACAAACATGAGAGAAAACACTATATTTCGCGGCATAGCGAAAAAGATTTACAAATTTAGATGTTTTCAAATTTTTTGAGGTTTAAAAATTGTAGAAAAAATATCACGATTTCCAATTAAAAAAAAATCTTTGTATAGCCCGCACCGTGTATAAGCCGCAGCTGCTTTTTCGAAGGTTTTTTCCATATATAAGCCGCGGACTATACACCCGAAAATACGGTATTCTGCCTATTTGTCAATGAACTGATGATAATTGCTAATAATTTCTACAATGAAATGCTGATAATTTTTAGACCAAATTTTACATGTTTATTAATATGTCTATAATTGTAAAGTATTTTCATAAAGAAATACATAGCACCTTTTTATAATGCAAACGTAAAATGTCTTATTAATATACCAATGGTTGAAGAGTTATCTCCAAACATAGGTTTAATTTTTTTCATGTTTTAATTATTTAATGCTGATTACCTTAAGTTACATTTAATTTTAAATATTTATAATGAAGTCACGAAAAAAACCCTATTGGGTATTTTTTAAGTTATTTAAATGAGTCGCTAAACATGTTTTTTCTCTCTGTGAAAATTATCTCAAAATATCATTTCTGATTAAGATGTATGTACTGTAGATATCATTTCACTTTTAAAAAAAATGAGGGATGATGTGCCTTTTATATTATTTGTTTTATCTGAAATTTCTTTAAATCAAAATTGGCAGTTTTATATTTAAATGTCAGAAATTAAATACAAATTCAAGGCTGGCTTGAAAAATTAGACCGGAACGTGAATAACATCCCCGGTGTATGCTACCGAAGACAGCGGGAAATCATTTTGAGCTTCAATTAGATGGATGGAAATGCAAGATGGATGCAAGGAAAGGCTGTCCCCTCAATTTTCACAAAACTAAGAATATTTGGACATTTATGGCCATTATTTCTTTATTAACTCTCCCCCCTTTTTTGCACCATCGTGGGTAGTCCAGAGTACCAGATAATATAGATAATAGATATTTATTTTGCTCAGAGGTCTATGTGTGGAAGGAAAAAAAATATATTTTTGTCAATAACATACACTGTCAGAAAAATTCATCAATATACACTAAATTATCCTTATTTTTTCACAAATAATTTCCGTACTCCCAGAAAACGTATTTGATCTGTGAATTCATTCCGAACGTCGAAAAATGAGGAAGAGGTTCCGTTTATTTCTAGCATGCATGCGTATTAGGTCTGTTAGTAAAAAATTTTTAACTGAAAATTAAAATATTCTATAGATTAAAATGTCTAACTTAATTTTAAAAAACAAAAATGTTTTCAAATTTAAAAATAAATAATAAATACTTTCTTCATTCATTCAAAAATTCTCACAATTTGTTATTCATATTCAAAGTTGGATAGGTTGAATAATGTTGAATTTACTGAGTTATTTATATAATAAATATTCCCAGTTAAAATACACTTTAAATGAACACATTTAAAAAATATTTTAATTTAAAAAAAAATTATTATTAAAAAAAAATCTTATCGAATAAAAATAGAACATCCATATTTTTCTTCTAGCAATCTACGTAAATATATTTAAAATTCACATTTTTATACTATATTAATATAAACGTATAAAAACACCAGCCACAGGACTGGTTTTTGAATTTCAGATAATGAAGTAGTCTGAGATGAAAATGAAAATAGATATTTGTGAACTTATCAAACAGACAGTATCATCTAGATACAGAGGCATACAACGCAATTAATAAGCATTTATTTGCCCACAATTCTGACTCAACATCAGTGTGTTTATCCCCATTGAAAGTAATGCTGAAAATTGTGAGAATGATTCTAAAATGGAGAATAAAAGAAAATTGTGAAATAAGGAACTATACAGATATTTTTAGTTGTTCTTAAACCCAAAAAAGGCGACTTTTAAGACATAATTTTTAATTTATTTTAATTCGGAAATAACTGAAACTAGCAGGTGTTGTTCAGAAAATATGTAATCAAGCTTTTTTTTCTGCAATGCAATAGATTTTTCAGAATATTATTGAATGGCCGTTTTGCACCGAATTTTCACACGAAAGAAGAATAACTATTCAAGAAAGGCTAAAAAAGTGTTTGTCACATGATCAAAATTGCTTATAACCAGGGCTATCAAGTTTCTACCGGGATGGTTAAAACCAGTGGTTATAACCGGTAAAAACCGGCATGGCAGAAACTGGTTTCTGCGGCAAAAACTGGCAGAAACTAAGAAATAATACTAATAAATGCAATTATTCATAATTAAAAGATGTATTTAATATGTAAAGAATTTAGTTAAGAAATTAAAATAAATATTATGAATGTTATTCAAAGTAGCTAAAAGTTTTAAAGCATCATATAAACATACTTTGTTAATATAATTTTTTGTCACTTAAAAAACAGAAATTTTTATAATGGTAATCTGATGCTGTATGAGTTTAACTATTGATATTACTGTTTACGGTTATTTAAAAAAAAATTACGAAAATTTCTATAATCTTTTAACATTATAACTTAAAAATTATCTACAACTACATACAAATAGAAATGTTTTTTGTAAAAGCATATAAGTAAATAATTGTAGCAAAAAAGTAATAGAAAAAAATGGATTAATTTTTTTATACTGTTATTTTAAAATATTAAAAGAACAAATTTGTTTTTGTGGAAAAATTATTAATATATTAAGAACATTCCATACTATAGTATTAAATTTGCTAATCTTTCTTAACGTAACAGCTTTTTAATTTGTTCTGAATGTGAAAAAAGTTAGAAAATATTCTTTCAAGACCAGCATTACTTGCTGGTAATGTCATTATTGATGATGTAAATTTTAAAAGATTCTCATTTTCACCGTTATTTTTTTCTAAAAGCGGCCACCCATAGAAAGCAAGACATTTTCTAGAACTTCCTTGGTGAAATTTGTTTCTGAAAAAAGATTATTTTCTTGCTCTTTCTTTATGTTTAAATATCAATTTTGATCCCAAATAAGCTCGCATAAAAGTTAACGCTGCAATAAATGAGAAACTATCAAATTTTTTAATTTAAACTATTTACAATATTTTATTTGCAATTTATCCTGAATAAAATGTATATAAGCAATTTAATACTACTAAAAAAAGTCTCAGATTATGTTATGAAATTAGTTTATGCCAGTTTTTGACAGTTTCTGCCGGTTTAAACCACTTTCTGCCACTAGCAGGGCAGAAACTATTTTCTGCCGGCAAAAACCCAGCCCTGCTTATAACTCAATAATCACTTTATTTAAAAAAAAAAAAAAAAACGCAGTTAAATTCAAAGTCACTTCTATAGCCAAGCGTTCCAAATTCATACCTTTCCGTTAAAAAATGAATCTGTTTTTCTGCCTTGAAAAGATTTTCTGCTTGCTGAGCAGAGCATGTTAGAGATTTGCTGCCTTAAAATACGCAAAACAGTTCAATACTTTTTTTTCTTTTTGTAAACACTGCTGGCAATGAAAAACTAAAATATATAAGTATGGTACATGAACACTTGAAAGGTTTGTAGTGAAAAATTGAAATTTGCAAGACAATCCCTTTCGACTGATTACTTCAAATAAAATTCTTTTAAATATTTTTATACATATATTTTTTTGTATGCATTTAAAAAAAAAATACAAATCTACAAATTTAATCAATTAGTAATCAAATGAAAATTTTAATTAATTCTTTTTTCTTCCTTTTGAGTCTAATTAATGTAATTTATACACTTTGGATACATTTAAATTTCATCTTTAATGCTTTTTTATTTTTATATTCTTCTGGAACGATTAATTAAAAATAATATGAAAAACTCCAAATAAGGGACACCTCTATTTAAAGGATAAAAGTTCCGGTCCCATAGGTGCCCCTGATTTGGAGGTTTCACTGTAATATCGTTATCAATGTAAATAAATTCTTTGGATTTTCGATCTTTTTCTTTACAGAGATACGTAAATATGGTTATACATTTATTATTAGCTTGCTTCATTGATCCAAATGAAGAGAAGTCATTAAAATATCACTATTATATATGAAATAATTTTATATCAAGTATGTAGAATTTATATTTTATAAATTAAAAGTCATATAAAACAATGTTACATTAAAAAAAATCAGATTTAAATAAAAAAAATCCAATTACTTTATTTAAAAAAAATCACAAACCCTGTCAAATAATAATTTTAAAAAAAATCAAAACCCTGTCAATCTTCATCCAAACTCAAGATATTGAGGTAGAACTGCATATGTATATATATATACACATACATATGGTACTACTAGGCCATCCCGTCGACCAAAAAATTATCGCCAAACTATAAAATTTAATTGCCGATAATGGATGATCGTGAATGTCACATTATATGACATTAAATAAGATTCACATGTTCAAAATATCATTAAGTAATTTTTATTTAGACTTTTTATTAATATACTACTAATTATTTGTTTTTTCGTTATTCAAAATAAAAATTATGTCAATATGTGCAATTTGACTATTAGTATGGCGATTTGTATAATTTGGCGAAATTGGTCGACAGGATAACAGAGTAGTACCATATATATATCTAAAGAATATATTTAATAGAAAAGTACATATTTTCAAATATTTAAAATTTTTTAATATTTAAAGAAAAACATTTTTATTAATCATCAAAATGTTTTATTATATTTTTTAGGTGATAATTGAAAAAAAAATCTTTTAACTTGGGAAAGTTAATTTCCCAATACAGATCACTTCTCATAATTTTATCAAAAATAAGTTCTTTATCAAGTGCATAATGTAATACAAACAAACAACAGTTAACATTTGTTACGGCTAGCTGTCCTTGGATTTGATGGCAATATATATGGTTTTTACGGAGTTTTAAAATACCATCACTATCTTCTTTTAAGCAAAAATTGCTCCTTTGGAGTAAGTCACTCAGTTCTACTTTTTTTTCAGTATACACAGTTTTAATTTCAATGAGAAAAAAGTCATTCTCATTAAAAAGTAATCCGTCAGGAGAAGCTCCTAAAAAGGGGAAATTATGGTTTATAACCAAACCCACATCACGAAATTTATATTCTGGAAATTTTGACGTTAGTTTTCTCTTGACATATCCTTCTAGTTCTTTTCCTTGTTTGATAGCAGGCAAATGGCTTATTTCTGGTGGGTCTAGTAAAGATATGCTAAGTTCATTAAAATTGTCGCGCCTTGATATTACCCGATGGAAATTTGATGCTGTCAATCTTATTTTTCTCTGACTTTTCCATAAGTCATTGTTTTGGCTCATAGTTTTTTTTTCAATTTCATGGCAACCATCGATGTTCATCAAAATTCTTTGTTTAAAGAAAATGAACTCTTTTTCCGATAAGTTTTCGGGGATACAACAAGCCACTACATTTTCATCAACTAACGGTAATTTGATGGATGATGAAGCATACATAGCTTCATCATAATCAAAATGTGGGTCTTCTAGCACAGAAAACAGTGGGCAACCATATGGCAATTTTGTAAGTGCCTTAAAATTAAGACTTTTCTTGGGTTTTTTCTGCAAATTAATCGGCGCAGCAAATTCCTCAACTTTTTTAGGCGAACATCGCACTTTTTTTTATGGTTGATGCCACTGCTGAAGAACCTCAGTCGGTGCACTGTGAAGCTCTTTAGTGCAGTATTCCACAATAAAATGTAGAACTGCAAACACATGCTTGCAATCTGATGGTGATGCTCCACCAGCACATTCACAGCCCGCATCAAGAACCTGTAAAGTAATAAACAAAACTCATAAGCCATTTTGTTTCAGTTATGAAATCAATCAATTTTTGAAAGCATGTAAGAAAGTAAAAGGACACACACATGTGTGTGTGTAATAAAAGTGCCTAGATGATAATATTTGAAAACAATCTTTCTAAAGTATCTGCAAACTAAATTTACATCTAAAAAAATTTGGATAAATATGGATTTTAAACTAGTTATTGACATTTCAGTTCATATATCAGGGTTTCAAAATGTCCTCAACAAAATGAAAAAAAAAGTGATAGACATGCTCAAAAGTGTCTTCTTTAGAATTTATCATTTAATTCAGTACAATTACTACTTATTCAGCTTAAAAAACAAAAGTTTTGAAACTGCTTAAAAAGTTTGGTTCTTTTTGGTTAGTCAAGTGCCAGTAGTAAATATACACACATGTATTTTTACATATATAAACTATAAAGCCAAAGATGACTGTACACTTGCAAATTCAGACATTTTGTTAAATATCTAGAAAAATACATGAGGAATTATTCTGAAGCTCTGTGTGTAAACCAGGGTTGGCACGGTTTAAACCAATTGATTTTAACCATGGTTTAAATCAACTGGTCTTTTTTTGAAAAAAATCAATTTGTTTTTAGAAGAAATCTAATGACATTTTTTTCTTATTTCTTCATAATTTACATGTTTCAGGTTATTGGATATAAATAATTTCTACTTTTAACACTTTATTTCAGCAATAAGTATTAGTACGGGTATGGGAAATACTTCATTTTGCTCGCCAATGGCGAGTAGATTTTCTTGCAAGGCGAGAGATAGTTTTAGTAGTTTTTGAAAATCTGTAAGTAATAGAGACATTACCAGAAACACTTTTTTAATCTACATATTTTCACTTTCCAAAATATTACAGAGTAAATATGGTACTAAGTATTATCTTATATTAAGCTTACTTTTGTTGCATATATTTTTTAATAATATAGAACAAAAGAATCAGGAAAAAGGAATGTAGTAATTTCGTCTGTAATTGCATGCGATTTTGTCATAACTATTTTCAACTGTGTGAAATGAAAGGTGAAATTCCGTTTAACAAAAAGTCTTCTTACAAGCGTTTTTTTCACTAAAAATGAATATATTTTAATTCTTTTCATTTAAAATTGTAAATACAGGCAAAATGGAGATAAAGATGTAAAACCATGCAAATTAGAAATTCATTTAAGATTATGATCATGGGCTCATGCAAATCACAACACATATTTGATAAGAAAATAAAGAAATAATTTAGTAAAACCAACTTGCTCGTCTATAAAAATTTTAAGGAAAAGCACTGGAAAAGTAGAACTTTTTTCTTTTTCCCAGTCACTCTAAAAGGCTGTCTGAAAATTTCGGGTTTATACAATATTCAGAACAAAGTTATAAAACAATAAAAATATATTTTTAACTGGTTATCTTGTTACAAATTAAAAGGTTTTAAAGCTATCTGTTACCACCACATGTCATGTCAAATGACAGAGCATATTTACATGTGCAATCACATTTCATAGTCTAAATTATGAATGAATTTAACATCTCATAAAAAACTGACATTCAGTATGACTTCTTAAGTAAAGAAATTTATTAGCACTATAACGAAGAACAAGAAATACTAAAACAATTTGTGCTGATTTATTTTATTACTACTATTTTAAAATAATGTAAATAACAAATGTTTAAAAAAGAAATAATCAATTTTCTAAAGAAAAAAAAAAATTGGTGGGGGAATAGGAGAGAAAGAAAAAAAAAGGCACATACAAGAAAAAAAAAAATAAAATAAAAATAAAATAATTTTCATAATTAATAGACTTAAAAAATGTTCTTACCTCATTATTTGAAGATATTGTTATATTAACATCGTAAGACGTTTTCTTCATTTCTGCTCTCACTTTAGCAGCAACACAAACGTTAGATGCATCCAGAAAAAATTTAAAATCATTGATAAATTTACATTAAAAAAATTTTTGACCTTTTATCTTTTCTTCAAGACATTTTCGTTCGCCATGAAATTCGTTGGTTTTATTTATCATCAAGATGTATTCATCAATATTACTTCCATTAAAATCCCGGATAAGAAGTGGTTCATCAAAAATTGAATTCATTCTTCTATGCCTATGGCACTGAGAAAAATGAAAAATATAAAATAACGTAAGAGGAAGCAAGAAAAATTGAAAGCAAGTCGTAAAATCTCGTAGTAAATAAACAAATAACATGTGCACGGAGCACAGTTATTATTACAGTTACATCTGCTAGCTTCCCCTACAAGTCACGTGATAGGGTAGTGTGACGTCAGACGAATAACGTCCATTAAAACCACAAAAAGAAGAATTGTGCTTAGGTCAGTTTCTCGATCTTGAGGAGCGTCCAAAAGTGATCTCTGAAAGTAATAAGGTGTATTGCTGTAAAATAAAGTTATCAGAGGGAAACTGCTTATGAGCTTTAGAATTAAGGTTAAAAGAAAACTCAATGGAATTTTAAGTTTTAAACACTTTAATTTTAATTTTAATGTTGTTTAAAAGGGGTTAGTTTTATCCTTTCATATATACATATGTATATTGATGTTCTGTAAATAAAATTTAAAGAATTTTTTTCTAATCATAATTATTTGATCTGAGCGATAAAAAAAGTGAGCATATTAAGTTATGTAGAAATTTTTACACTCATTTCTTCAATTTAATGGTCCGTTTAAAAATATTATGTGTTCTCTGAGCAGCGGCCCATCAATAACTTGACTGTTGGACATTGTTCAAGAACGATAAAAACTGTTACGAATTTTGTAAATAGTTAGTGTTTGTACTGTAAAATAATGTAAATAATCTTATTAAGCTCCATTCCTTTACTAATATTAGTTTTTGTTACATTGTCTCTGTTATCAAGCAAACTTGTCCATTATTTTCAGTGTATGTCTACGGCAGATTGGCGAAATAACAGAGATATCGCCAAGTTGGCGTCCCTTTTGGCGACTAATTTTTGTCGCCAAATTTGGCGATATATCGCCAAGTTGGCGACAAACTTGGCGATTGTTTGCGATGGTAACCCTTCCCTACTCTATGGTAACCCCCCTTTAGATATACTGATACATTGTTATTCCGTGGATTTTTCGAGTAGGTTCTAGAAATTTCTAGCACATGCTACGAGCCTATATAAGAAGAGAAGCGATGCGAGCTGTTGTTATTATTTACCAGTCAGTCATAGAGTGAACTTCTAGGTTTAAGCAAGTTTGCTTGAGCTTTATTTACGTTATTTTGAATGTGATTTTAGTGTTGAGACGTTGTACAAAGAGTCTCTGGGACCTATATTGCACTTGTACGATAGATTTGGACAATTATTTTTGAATATCTAGAAATATTTGTGAGTTTCGAAGACTCTGTTGTTCTGAAGTTCTGTAAATAAATTATTTTCTACTTTTCTATAAGCAAGAGTTTGAAGTTGTCTAACCATAAGATCAAAAGAACCCTATATACGCTGCAACATTTGGTGTCAGAATTTGGGATCTTATGGCGAAAACGAGAGCATCGGAAGAGCAACTGAATGAGTTGTTGAAAGCTATTAATGGATTATCAAATAAAATGGATAAAGGCCAAGAAGAGTTGGCGGAAAAAATGAATAAAAACGAAGAAAGAATGGAACAGTTGACAAACAAAATTGACAAATGCCAAGAAGATGTGACTGAAAAGATTAATAAAGGCCAAGAAAAGTTGGCGGAAAAAATGAATAAAAACGAAGAAAGAATGGAACAGTTGACAAATAAAATTGACAAATGCCAAGAAGATGTGACTGAAAAGATTAATAAAGGCCAAGAAGAAATGAAGAAAACTCTAGAAGAAAAGTTCTCGTCGGTAGAGAGAAGAATAGGCTCGGTAGAAGAGAAAATAGAGGAAGTAGAAGAGAAAATTCAGAATGAAGTTAGTAATATTGAGCAGAAAATGGAAAGGAAAATGGCGGAAGTAGAAGAGAAAATACTAGGTGAAGTAGATGAAAAGCTAAATAAAAAAGTACAAGATCTTGAGAAGAAACTTTCAGCGTCCAGTGGTAATTATGAAGAATTTAGGAATCCGACTGCTTCTCCCGTGCACATCAAGTTGTCGACATACGACGGAAAGAGTTTCTGGCAAGTTTACAAGACCCAATTCACCATTGTAGCCGAAGCGAACAAATGGAGTGACGAGGTGAAAGCTTGTCAACTGGCAGCGTCTTAAGAGGAGAACCCGCCGACGTGCTTCAAACATTGCCCGATATGACGCAACTCAACTTTGACACTCTAAGTTGTGCACTTGAAATGAGATTCGGAGAAAAATTCTTCAAGGACTATACGAGAATACAAATGAAGAGCCGCCATCAAAAATCGAGTGAAACCCTTCAAGAGTTTGCCTCGGAAATTGAACGGCTTGCAAATTTAGCATTCATAGACTGTCCAACAAATGTACGGGAAATGCTCTCACTGCAATAGTTTGTAGACGGAATAAGAGATCCAGAAGTGCAGAGAGCAGTACGAATGGCAGATGTACAGGATTTAAAGGCTGCACTACTATATGCCTTAAAGTTGGAAGCAGCTACACAAGCCAGCCGAAGTAATCGTCATTCAGTCCGAGGGGCAACGGTGAACAAAAGCTCAGACACTGAGAACGACGTCTTGAAAGAAATTAGGAAAATAAATCAAGAACTTGAAGCTTTAAAATACGGAAGAACAAGTTCAAGAAGACAGAATCTCACGTGCTGGGGATGCGGTAATACAGGACATCTCCGAATAAATTGCCCCAAAGTCCACGAACGTGATATGAAGTCAAGACCAGAGAATAAAAAGCCCCACCTGAAGATCCTTCAAATATCCAAAATGAATGGCGGCAATAATGAATTATATGTGATAGGATTTATTAACGAGATTCAATGCCGTATGATTGTGGATACAGGAGCCAATGTAACAATAATAAGAGAAGATTTGGCTCGTAAATCGAAATGCAAACTCATCTGGACTCCACTCTGCGTTACCCTGCAAACTGTGACGGGCGACAAGAATGGCATATATGGAAAGGCCAATTTAACCATACACTTTGGAGGAACGAAATATTACCATACGGCATATGTGGCTGACATAACAGATCCTTGCTTAATCGGGCTAGATTTTCTGAAGAAGTTTGGCTTCAAGCTTGATTTCAAAAATAACAAAATGCTCTCAAAATTCGAAGAAATAAGTCTTTTTGGATTAAATAATGAAATTGGATGTAAACAAACAGTAATAGCCAAAGAAGACATCAATCTAGATCCAAGAACAGAATTTTTAGTTCCAGCTGAAATTAAAAATGAAACTAATTACCGATTTGGCCATATAGATTATCCAGAAGACAATAGTACACAAGCAGGAGTATTGGTGGCTTCTTCTGTAGTAGACCTCTCGAAAAAGACCATTCCAGTCAGAATTGCTAACATCAGTGATAAGACGAAGACTACCAAGAAAGGAGAGGTGATAGCATCGTGTGCTCCTGTGACGTGCATAAGCCAAAATTCCAGTCACTCTGAGAAATCTTCAGATAATTTAGTCAAGGATTTGTTACAAAATACAGACTTAGATCCAAAACAGATGGAAGCTGCGGAAAATTTAATTAGAGAATTCCAAAGTTTATTTTCCCAAACATCTGAAGACTTTGGACGAACTAAAATGGCACAACACCGAATTGACACGGGAGATCACTCTCCTATTAAACAGCACCCTAGACGATTACCTTTTGCCAAGCAAGAAGAGGTGCAGAATTTAATTAAGGATATGGAAGAAAATGACGTCATCGAACCATCGACAAGTCCATGGGCGTCTCCCATTGTATTAGTAAGAAAGAAGGATGGTTCTACAAGATTTTGTGTAGACTACCGCCGACTGAATGACGTCACTAAAAAGGATAGTTACCCTCTGCCAAGGATCGACGACACTCTCGACACACTTGCGGGCAACACTTGGTTCTCGACTCTGGATCTGAAGAGTGGTTACTGGCAGGTAGAGATCCATCCGGACGACCGCGAGAAGACTGCCTTTACAACGGGACAAGGATTATGGCAGTTCAAGGTAATGCCTTTTTGTCTATGTAACGCACCTGCAACTTTCGAACGGCTTATGGAAGCGGTTCTCCGGGGGCTGTCATATGAGGCATGTCTTGTTTATTTAGATGATATCATAATCATAGGAAAATCTTTTGATGAACACCTGAACAACCTTAGGCGGGTGCTACAAAAATTAAAGGAAGCTAATTTGAAGTTAAGCCCTTCGAAGTGCAGATTGTTTCGAAATAAAGTCGCCTACCTTGGACACATCATTTCGGCGGAAGGAGTTAGGACCGATCCAGAGAAGATATCGGCTGTGAAAAATTGGAATCGTCCAGCAGATGTTCATTAGCTTCGGAGCTTTCTAGGATTATGCACTTATTACAGAAAATTTGTCAAAGGCTTCTCGATGATTGCAAGACCACTTCATAAATTAACAGAAGCCAATCAAAAATTTATGTGGACACAGGAATGTGACGCTGCTTTCGAAAAGCTTAAGGAGGCCTTAACATCCACTCCAATTCTGTCATATCCTCAAATCGATAAACAGTTTATACTTGATACGGATGCAAGTAACGAAAGCATTGGCGCTGTGCTGTCCCAGGAAATCGACGGCCAAGAGCGTGTTATCGCCTATTTCAGCAAGTGCTTATCAAAGGCAGAGCGAAACTACTGCGTAACAAGAAAAGAGCTTCTTGCTGTAGTGAAAGCCGTAGACCATTTTCATCACTATCTTTACGGTCGAAAATTCCTGATCCGAACTGATCATGCTTCTCTAACTTGGCTATTGAATTTTAAGAATCCTGAAGGCCAGATAGCCAGGTGGATACAAAAGCTTCAAAATTAAGATATGGAGATACGCCATCGAAAAGGCTCATCACATGGAAATGCAGATGCTCTCTCAAGAAGACCCTGCTCAGATAATTGTAGATACTGCGACCGGGTTGAGAAGAAATTTAATGTCCAAGGTCCGGTAGTAAGACAAGTTACAACTGGGTCTACATCATCGCAAGATCCGTCGAGTGACGAGAGCCTGCGTAAAGATTAACTTGCTGATCCTGAAATTAAGCCAATTCTAGAGCTGAAAGAGGAATCCAACAGGCAGCCCAGCTGGCAAGACATGGCCCATTACCATCCTACGACTAAACGTTATTGGGCTCTCTGGGATTCCTTACATTTGAAGAACGGCATCTTGTACCGAAAATGGGAGTCTGACGATGGAAAGACATGTAGATGGCAACTACTACTCCCTAAGTCAAGAATTTCTATGGTCCTTCAAGAATTGTATGGTAGTCCCACAGGAGGTCATTTTGGTGTAATGAAGACCCTGCAAAAGGTTCGAGAGCGTTTCTACTGGAATAATGTTCGCAGTGACGTGGAGAAGTGGTGTCAAACTTGTGACACCTGTGTAGCACGTAAAGGTCCAAAGAGGCGCACCCGTGGACGATTGCAACGTTATAATGTAGGAGCTCCTTTCGAACGAATTGCTTTAGACATCCTGGGTCCACTTCCTAGAACATCTGATGGCAATAAGTACATCCTCGTTGTCATGGACAACTTCACTAAGTGGCCTGAAGCCTACGCCATTCCTAATCAAGAGGCGGTAACCGTAGCAGACATACTGATTCAACACTGGGTTTCCAGATACGGAGTTCCTCTTCAAATCCATTCCGATCAAGGAAGAAATTTTGATTCGGCTGTGTTCAAGGAAATGTGTGAACTACTCGGCATGGACAAAACCCGAACAACACCTCTACACCCTCAATCGGACAGCATGGTGGAGCGGTTCAATCGTACCATCCTAAATAGCCTCTCTCTCCTGGTGTCTAGAGACCAACAGGACTGGGACAAGAAATTGCCTCTTTTCCTGCTTGCCTACAGGAGTGCCACACATGAGGCCACTGTTTACTCCCCTTCTCAAATGCTCTTTGGTCGTGATCTTCGTCTGCCTGCGGATCTTTTGTTTGTCCGTCCTCCTGACGCTCCTTTGTCGCCTGAAGAATACGTGGATGGACTCCAGGCACGGATTGAGGAGATTCATTGTCTAGCGAGGAACCGAATTGGACTGGCATCAGAATAGATGAAGACACGGTACGACACAAAGGCAACTGGACATGAGTTCAACGAAGGAGACAAAGTTTGGTTGTGGAATCCGATACGTCGTAAGGGACTGTCGCCAAAACTACAAAGAAACTGGGACGGTCCTTACACAGTCGTCAACAGGCTGAATGACGTCGTCGTACGCATACGAAAATCGCCACACACCAAACCCAAGGTCGTACATTATAACCGGCTAGCCCCTTATTTTGGCCAAAGTGATTAGAAATTCGAAACTTGAATTTCAGACCATGGTCATGAAAGTCACTTTTTGTAAATATGTAAATAGTAATTAGTTCTTATTTATGTAAATTTTATTATTATTGTTATTATTATTTATTTATTTATTTACTTGTTTATTTATTTTAAGTGTTTTCCTCTAACTCAAGGATTGCACTGCCCGGGACGTGCAGTCTTTGAGGAGGGGGTAGTGTTACGAATTTTGTAAATAGTTAGTGTTTGTACTGTAAAATAATGTAAATAATCTTATTAAGCTCCATTCCTTTACTAATATTAGTTTTTGTTACATTGTCTCTGTTATCAAGCAAACTTGTCCATTATTTTCAGTGTATGTCTACGGCAGATTGGCGAAATAACAGAGATATCGCCAAGTTGGCGTCACTTTTGGCGACTAATTTTTGTCGCCAAGTTGGCGACAAACTTGGCGATGGTAACCCTTCCCTACTCTATGGTACCCCCCCTTTAGATATACTGATACATTGTTTGTTATTCCGTGGATTTTTCGAGTAGGTTCTAGAAATTTCTAGCACATGCTACGAGCCTATATAAGAAGAGAAGCGATGCGAGCTGTTGTTATTATTTACCAGTCAGTCATAGAGTGAACTTCTAGGTTTAAGCAAGTTTGCTTGAGCTTTATTTGCGTTATTTTGAATGTGATTTTAGTGTTGAGACGTTGTACAAAGAGTCTCTGGGACCTATATTGCACTTGTACGATAGATTTGGACAATTATTTTTGAATATCTAGAAATATTTGTGAGTTTCGAAGACTCTGTTGTTCTGAAGTTCTGTAAATAAATTATTTTCTACTTTTCTATAAGCAAGAGTTTGAAGTTGTCTAACCATAAGATCAAAAGAACCCTATATACGCTGCAACAATACTTTGTTCGCTCTATTCCATTCCATAGAAAACATGTTCAATAGAGCTTCAAAAATTCATGCTAATTTTTTTATGAAATAGTTTTAAATAATTCCTAAAAGATTTTCCTTACAGACGATAACATAAAATGAAATTATTTTTACTGTATCTCTGATCGAACTATAAATACTACGAAATTCATATTCAAGAGGGAATGTAAGATAGTAATCATAAGTTTATTGTAATCAATAAGTTTAGAGGGAGACTGAGTTGGAAAAAGAAAGGAAAAAAGTCAAATACTTTTTATCAACATTTATTGACATTTAAAAATCACATCAAATATTTATACTTTTATGAAAAAACAATCAGAATTCAGAAGAGCTTGAAACTAAGTAATTTAATAGCTGCAGGTGTCAGTAATGACATTTTGATCAAATTAGGATACCTTCTTTAAATAGATTTCTGATGAGAACAACATAATTCTGAAACATTTTTTAACAACCCTTATTTAAATTTTGGAACGTCGCTACACTACCTCTTAAAATAACAATCAATGTATCAAATACAGTTAATTATATCTTATTTTCAAAATTATGGGGAATTCGGAGCAGTACAACAGTAAAGCAGTATTTTTAGCATAACCTCCTCAGATCTGATAATGCCTGTGAGCGACACTAAAGAATATTCTTTAAATCAGTTTAAATGCTTCCAGAATTGTTAAAATAACTTTTAGATATTTTTAACAAATGTGTGCAGCACCGACATAGAGAGTGGGGGGGGGGGGGGGTGAAATCAAACATTATTCGGGGGGCCCTCTTCTATCTTTTGAAATTTTTTTGTGAATTACTTGGGAAATATCTAAAACTGAACATCATACTTATTGTAGGTTTACATAAATTTCATACCAAGTGTTATTCACATTTATATATTAATCATACAGAATAGTGTAAGAAACATAACTTTAAGAACTGAAGAAAACAATTTTTTTTCGGTATAGGAATTTTAAACGTAAACGTAAGCTGTTAAAACATGCTGTTATTTCAAGCATAATAACGCTTCATCGTAATCAAACATAAGAATGTATTTGAGCTTTCATTATATGGATAAACAAGAGAAGCTATATTAATAAAAATAATATCTAATAATAATACCAAACATTTTTAACACTTGCTATGTTGTTATTACATTCCTCATGCGCCCAATCCACGAAAAAATGGACATGAGGATGAAAATTTAAATTTCTTTAAATATGATTGAAATTTTGCATATTAACTGTTAAGAGTGTACTATTTCATATTTTATCAAAAAAGAATTAAATTTTTCTCATTAACATACTTATTTTAATTAATAAAGTGTCACTATGACTTTGTAAAATAGACTGCGGCAAAAATCTTTACATTTCATGGTCTCGTACAGCTGAACAAACATTCTGAAAATCTCCAAACTTGGATATATATGATCTGACAGCTATTAATGAGAGTTTTTGTCTGCAGAGAAGTGTTCACTAATCTTCATTACAAAAGGTAAGCATATTTAATTACTCTTAATTATTGTGTCACACCCGCTATAAAGTTACATTTATATCTCTGCAGAAAAATATTTTTGATTTAAAGTTATGAAACTTTATATTCAAAAATAGTTTATTAAGATACTTTGAATTACAGATACAAAAGAAATTAATTAATATTTTAATTATAATTATTGAGCGTTGCGGGCGTGACATGTCCCTGTTGCGGGTGTGACATTTAATTAAAGTCACATCCGCAACGTCTTTTAAAATTGATTACAAATGCATATTTGAACAAATTATATGTAAATTTATAAAATAATAATATGCTGGAAAACATGTACTTGGCAGCTTTAACTATACCCTTTGATTTAACAGATGGAATTCCAGTTAATAAATAAAAATTTGCATCTTCTTATTATGTGACACTGTGTGCAGTTTATTTATTCATTTTGGATTGATAAAATTGTTGCTTTACTGCAAGAAAATAATTTTATTAGTGATATATGATTAAGAAATTAATTTAAAAGGTAAGATTTTTATAGAAATTAAAAAAAGAAAATTATGAAACATTATTTTAGCAATTTTCTTTAAATTTGTTAATTTTGTTTTGTTTTTTATATACATTTTTTTAAAATTTTGTTATTTGATAGTATTTATCTAATATATATATTTTTAGTTTTTTAAAATAAGTAAACCAATATTGGGGGAACATTTTTTTTTCTCTTTTAATTCAAATTAAATAAAAAGTAGAAGTAAGAATAATAGAAATTCTTAAATGTTTATTAAGTTAGCATAAAATATATATAGTCAGTTTGAAATTAACCAAAATTTAACATAATTAACTTTATGTAAGATTAGAAATTTCAAGGGATAACTATTAAAAATTTGTTAAGCTTATATTTTTGGACTGGAAGTGCTATATTTATTCAGTTTACACACTAATTTCTTCTCTTTTGCAGAGAATGAAGAGTACAGAAAGATCACGATATCATTGAAAAAAGATTAAGGAAAACCCTTTTAAATATGAAGCATATCTACAACAAGAGAAGGAAAGAGACAAAGCAAGGAGAGAAAAGAAGAGACTATTTTAAAAAATCATGGTAAAGGATGGCAATCCTTTTGCATTTCGTATCATGATAAAGGAGTTGTCGATGGGGTTGGTACAGTTGCCAAGAAAATGGTAACACTAGCAACGCTCTACAACTATAAATTCAGCTTCAGATTTTGCCATGTGTGTAGAAAAAGTCCTAAAAAATATAAAAGAACTTTGCTGAATGTGAAATTTCAGAAGATATTGTGAAAATGCGTCATGAATGCTGGCACCAAGCACAATCGGAGCTCAACATTCAATCGATACATCATGTTGTTTTATTGACGTAGGAACAATTAATGTAGCAATAACTTCAGAAAGTGATCACAAGAGAATTTGTTTGTTACCATATTTTGTCAAAAATATAATATCCAATGATAAGAGTGCAGTTGGAGATTTTGTAGAAGTTGTTTTATTCTCCACATTAAAAAAAAAAAGTGAAAACTTAAGACAAATAAGACAAATGAATGGGGATATTATAGAATAAGAGTATCGGAATAAAAATCAAGAAAATGTGTATATTTGGCTCAGTCAGTTAGATGTATCCATACTTTGACAAGGATATAATATCCAACGATGAACGTGCAGTTGGAGATTTTACAGAAGTTGTTTTATTTTAGACATTAAAAAAGTCAAAACTTTGATGGACAAATAAGACAAATAGATGGTGACGATATAGAATTAGAGTGTTTGAAAAAAAATTTAAGAAAACGTGCATATTTGGCCCAGTCAGTCAGATGCATCCTAGGAAAAAAAGAGCATTTTTGTAAAAAAAGCTACCACCACCAGAAATTATAAATTCAAGAATGGAAATGAAATTTTTTTATATTTTCCTCTCTAGATATTATAATTGTAACATTGATTAATTCTTTAATTAAAAAAATCTGCCTTGAAAATATTTGTGTATGTCATTATTTTATTGGCTATACAAGTCACACCCGCAACGAAAATTTTGAATATTTTCCACAAAAGCAAGAATTGAGTAAGTAATTTAATTTTTTCATAGAATAATTATTTAAGCATTACTGTCTAATATATAAAAATATCAATTCACTCAGTTGTCATAATTCACAGAGTTTTGCATTTTTTCACTGAAAGATGAAAATGCATGTCCTTTTTATGTCACACCCGCAACAGGCGGAAATTATTTTTTTTAATAAATAAATGATACATCGGACAATTTTCAGATTTGGATAAATGTATATGTAAGTGGTCTACATTGAAATTCATACAAATTGAATCCAATGCTCAAAAATGTTTTTGCTGGTGACTAAATTCAGTTGTGTAAATGTCACACCCGCAACTTTGGATTGGGCGCATGGTGTATTAATGTCCTTCGTTATAAAATTTCCTGTTTTGACAAAGTCTTTTAAGCAGAAAGCAACAGATGAGAAATGCGTGAGATAGAGTGATATTATAATGAAATTTAATTATTTTAAAAAAAAAAACTTTATGAAATCGGTAAGAATGAAAACAAATATCACAAAATAAAAGGCTCTTTAAATTAAAATCCGTTCACTTTTTACTTACCCATCATACGTAGTATAGGGTAAGTCTTGCAATCGTTTTGAAAATCGAAAATTTTTTTTTGACGGATTTACACGTTTTCGATAGTGGAGATTCCGAAAAACATATTTTTAGAAAAAAAATTTTGCCGTCCGTCAGTCTATAAACGCTCTATCTCCCGAACAAATTGAGATAGAGACTTGAAATTTTGTATGTAGTTAGTATGTAAGAATGGGACGAAGCCTATTTAATATCAGCAACCTCGATTATCCGGAACTATTTTTTTCGGACTCTCGAAAAATTCGTTCTGATGAAAGATATATAAATATTTTCGAATTTTTTTGTTCTAAGGAATGGACGTAAAAGGCAATAAAATAACACACATTTTGCATATAGACCGAAATCGATCGAATTATTAGTTGCCGAGATATTTGTAATCCTGTTTTCCACACTCTTCGATTTTTCATGACCCTGTATTTCATTCAAATTTCAATTCAGAGGTATATTTTAATTGGAAATGAGACGCTTAATCCGACGCAGTTAATTGTTAGTTAATAGAATTATTATTTTTGGAGTTATAAGAATGTTTCTTTTACGCAGTTCGGTACTACTTGAATAGTTTGGCGTTTTATATAATTTGTCGAAATTAGTACATCAGCAGTTCTTTAATATAGCATTATTATGTATATTAACAATATTTAAATTTTGTTTATGAATTGCAATGCATTGTATAAATAGTTTTCACATGTTTTATTTTCATATACATATACATGATGGGTAAGTATTACGGTGGCCTCCAACGACTAGTTTATTAATCATTCGGCTCCCTTTTATGTGTGCATATCATAAGTATCAATATATAGACTGATACATTTTTGGAGATGCTTTATAGAAATTTTAAACTGACTTTTGTAGTGCCATGTAATATTTCTCTAATGACTAAAGAGACTAAATTTTTATAAGAAAGACGTTTTAAAATCAAAGAAATTCACTGTGAAAAATTACTTTTCACAAATCTTCTAACTGAAATATTCTCAATATCTAACAGGCTCAATCTTACAGACTTATAAATCTATGTTAAGTCAAAAGAAAAAGGGATATAAATATTTTTGTGATCATATAAAATATAATGCCTGACAAATAAAAAAAAGGGAGAGTTGCCAGAAATTATTTTGAAGTTCCCCATTTGCTGATTTGCTATTTTAAATTGGCAAAATTTTTGTTGGTCGACATTTCATTTTAGTTTGTATAATATTTGAAATGAAATGCTATTTTAATAAAAGACTACGCCAAAGTTCCTTTAAGAAGACGTATACAAAATAGTTAATTGCAGTTAGCAAATTAACTAAGCGAAGATTAACAGATTGCTCTTTTGAGATATTTTTCTTAGTACAAATTCCACACACGCTTTCTCAGAGCTTTCTATTGCTTTCTTAAAACACTTTTTTAAGAGAAATTACTGTTGCATATCTCACACAAGGCTTTTCTCCCTAATATACATTAAAAGATGTTTGCTTGACATATAATTCCATCAGAATTTTTTGTTGAATATCTCACACACAAAAGCTTACACACCTGTATGAATTAACAGATGTCTGCTTAAACTACTCTTCCGAGAGAATTTCTTGCTGCATGTCTCGCACACAAAAGGTTTCTCACCAGTGTGAATTAACAGATGCTTGCTTAAATCACACTTTTGAGAAAATTTTTTGTTGCATATTTCACACACAAAAGGTTTTTCGCCAGTATGAATTAACAGATGTCTTCTTAAGCTTATCTTTTTCGGAAATTTCTTGTTGCATATTTCACACACAAAAGGTTTCTCACCAGTATGAGTTATCAGGTGGCTGCTCAAACCACCCTTTTCAGAGAATTTCTTGTTGCATATTTCACAGACAAAAGGTTTCTCACCAGTATGAATTAACAGATGATTATTTAAATGACTCTTCTGAGAGAACTTCTTGTTGCATATTTCACACACAAAAAATTTCTCACCAGTGTGAATTAACAAATGCTTTCCTAAACCACACTTTTGTGAGAATTTCTTGTTGCATACCTCACACATAAAAGGTTTATCACCAGTATG